>CATNWA010015084.1:447500-455000 GCA_951230385.1 Staurois parvus | reverse complement strand
TTCCAAACCAAGGGTTCAGGTGGACGGACGTTGTCCTTCTGCATTTGGAAACGGACCTGGAACTGGTCCGCAGAATCCCATTGACGGTAATTGAGCATTGCGCAGCGGATTTCACACACGCCTTGGGTTCTCCGGGCCTAGTATGTCCTATGGAGGAGAATGATTGAAAGATCTCACCCAAGATGCTCACTTTGGCAAAAGTCGACCAGTTTTGTGGCCAAAAGCAATTGCCTCCAAATTACATCCCAAAAACTCATCCAAAATTTCATCCCAAAGCTCAATTCAAGATTCCAAATTTCATCCAAAGCTCATCCATATTTCTTCCATCAAAGCTCATCCAAATTTCATCCCAAAGCTCATCCAATATTTCATTGTCCCAAAGCTCATCCAATTTCATCCCAATATCTCATCCAAATTTCATCCCAAATCTCATGCAAATTACATCCCAAAGCTCATCCAAATTTCCATCCCAAAGCTCATCCAAATTTCATCCCAAAGCTCATCCAAATTTCATCCCAAAGCTCATCCAAATTTCTTTCCCAAAGCTTCATCCAAATTTTAAGGGCATCCCAAAGCTCATCCAAATTGTCACCCCAAAGCTCATCCAAATTTCACCCAAAGCTCATCCAAATTTCATATCTAAGCTCTCAAAAATTCATCCCAAATCTCATCCAAATTACATCCCAAATCTCATCCAAATTTCATCCCAAATCTCATCCCAAAGCTCATCCTAATTTCATCCCAAATCTCATCCAAATTTCATATATGCGTAAAGCCTCATCCAAATTTCATACCAAATCTTTCACCAAATTTAAATTTACTCTCAAAGCTCATCCAAATTTCATCCCAAAGCTCATCAAAATTTCATCCCAAAACTCATCCAATATGCTCATCCCAAGGTCTCATCCAAATTATACATCCAAATCTCATCCAAATTTCATCCCAAATCTCATCCAAATTTCCTACCAAAAAACTAATCCAAATTTTCATCCCAAAGCTCATCCAAATTTCATCCCAAAGCTCATCCATATTTCAGATCAAAGCTTTATCCCCTAAATTTCAGATCAAATCTATAATTTCATCCCAAAGCTCATCCAAATTTCATCCCAACGCTCATCCAGACTGCTTCATTTCTCATCCCAAATCCTCATCCAAATTTCATTCCAAATCTCATCCAAAAATTCCTCCCAAACTCTCATCCAAATTACATCCCAAATCGCATCCAAATTTCAATCCCAAAGCTCATCCAAATTTCATTCCAAATCTCATCCAAAAAAAAATCTCAAATCTATAATTTCAGTAAGGGTGCCCATTGTCAACACATCCAAACTCCTTCAAATTTCATCCCAAATCTCATTTAAAATTCATCCCAAAGCTCATCCAAATTTCAATCTCAACAAAGCTTAATACCAAATTTCATCCCAAGAGCTCATCCAAATTTCATCCCAAAGCCTTCATCCAAATTTCATCCCAAATCTCATTACCAAATTTCATCCCAAATCTCATCCAAATTTCCTGGCAAATCTAATCCAAATTTCATCCCAAAGCTCATCCAAATTACCATCTCAAAGTTTATCCAAATTTCATATCAAACTCATCCAAATTTCATCCCAAAAGCTCAAACAACAAATTTCATCCCAAAAGCTCATCCAAATTTCATCCCAAAGCTCATCCAAATATTCATCCCAAATCTCATCAAATTACATCCCAAATCTCAAATCCAAATTCATCCCCAAAGCTCATCCAAATTTCATCCCAAAGCTCATCCAAATTTCATATCAAAGCTCATCCAAATTTCATCACCAAATCTCATCCAAAATTATCCCAAATCTAATAACAAATTTCATCCCATATCTCATCCCAAATTTGTCATCCCAATAAATCTCATCCCAAAGCTACATCCTAATTTCAACCTGAACCAATCTCATCCAAATTTCATTCCATATTATCATCCTAATTTTTCATCCCAAATCTCATCCAAATTTCACTATCCCAAAACTCACTTTCCAATAAATATCATCCCCAAGGCTCATCCAAATTACATCCCAAAATGTACTCTATCATAATTTTTCACCTCCCAATTTCTCATCCAAATTTCCCAAATCTTTTAATCCAAAATTTCTCCCAAATCGCTCATCCAAATTTCATCCCAAATAGCTCATCCAAATTCAGATCAAAGCTTATCCAAATTTATCCCAAAGCTCATCCAAATTACATCCCAAATCTCATCCAAATTTCATTCCAAATCTCATCCAAAAATTTCATATCTCAAATCTATACATTTTTAGCCCCAAATTTCATCCAAATATCTCCTTTCAAATAATTCATCCCAACCCTCGCATTAAAAATTCATCCCAAAGCTCATAACCAATTTTTTTACCAAAATCTTCATCCAAAAATCATCCAAAATCTCATCCAAATTTATAAATTCATCCAAATTTTCCTCCCAAAATCCTCATCCAAATTTCTTCCCAAATGCTCATCCAAATATAATCCCAAAGCTCACTTAATTTTAGATTCCAAATTTTCATCCAAATTTCATCTCAAATCTATAATTTTTATATAATTTTCTAGCCCAAAATTTCATCCAAAATCTCCTTCAAATAATTATCCCAGATCCCATTTAAAATAATTAATCCCAAAGCTCATCCAAATTTCATCTCAAAGCCTCATCCAAAAAGTTTCATCCCAAAGCCATCCAAATTTCATCCCCCAATTAAAATTTTAACATCCAAAATTTCATCCCAAAGCTCATCCCAAAATTTCATCCCAAAGCTCATCCAAATTTCACTACTCCAAAGCTTATCCAAATTTCATCCCAAATCTAAATTTCATCCCAAAAAAAATACCAAATTTCATCCCAAATCTCATACCAAATTTCATACCCAAATTCTCATCCTCAACGAACAGGAAAACATTCCAAATCTCATCCAAAACCCATCTCAAATCTATAATTTAGCCCAAAATTTCATTTCCAAAATCCCCTCAAATTTCATCCCAAATCTCTCCTTAAAATTCACCTTCCAAAAAATCTCATCCAAATATCATCCCAAATTCTCCTCATAAAACATTTGTGCATCCCAAATCTCATCCAAATTTCCTCCCAAATCTCATTCAAAATTAAAATCCCAAAGCTCAACCTTCGGGAAATTTCATCCCAAAATCTACCCATCCAAAAAGCCCTTCATCCCAAAGCCATCCAAATTTCATTCCAAATCTTATCTCATCCAAATTTCCCCCCTTCTTCAAATCAATATACTTTTATCCCACAATTTTCACCCAAAAACACCATCAAATCATTTCATCCCAAATCATATTAAAAAAAAAGAAAACATCCCCCCTTACCTCACCAAATTTCATCTCAAAAAGCTCAAGCCAAATTTCAATCACTCAAATCTCATCCCCAAAGCTCACCTCAAATTTTCAATCCAAAGCTCATCCAAAAATCCAAAAGCTCATTCCAAATTTCTTCCCAAATCTTCTCCAAAATTCATGCCCAAAAATTTCATCCCAAATCTCCCACACATCCAAATTTCATCCCAAACCCATTCCAATAAAATCAATCCCCCCCTCATCCCAAACATCCCAAATCTCAGTCATAAACCCATTTTCCATTATCCAAAGCTTAATCAAAACCCATTTCATCCCCAAAGCTCAATCCATCAACAATTACATCCCAAATCTCATCCCCCATCCCATATCTCTCACACCAAATTTCATTCCCAAATCTCACCCTCCCCCAACAAAGCTCATCCAATTTTTCACCCCAAAGCTCATCCAAACATTTCATCCCAAAGCTCATCCAAATTTCATCCCAATCAATATTTCATCCCCCATATCCATCCAATCATTCCCAAATCTCATCACCCATTTCATCCACAAATCTCCATCCAAATTTCATCCCAACCATTAAATCTCCATCCAAAATTTCATTCCAAATTACTCATCCAAATTTTAAAATCCCAAATTTCACAAAATAAAAATTAAACCCCTCATCCAAAATTTCATCCCAAATCACTTTAACTAGTTGCCGACCGCAGATACCCGAATGACCAAGCACTGCCAAGGCCAGTTCATAATGGCTGAAAACGTCAATTTCGACGTCCCCCATAACGCATCTCAACCTGCACCGTCCCAGGGGGCGCTCAACCCGGGCGATCTCCGTGATCGCTGTGTCCCCGGGACAACACAGCTGATCCCCCAGATGTGGTAAAAGGCCAATCAGAAAAACTACCGGCCTTTTTATCCCAAACACTCATCTCCAATTAACACGCCAGATCCTCCCACAAATGCAACCACTGCCATGAACGTTTCTCGGCTGCCCACTTTCCTCACCTCAAAGCCAATCCAGACATCGTGAGGAAATTACTCAACATAAACCGGCACACTTGTCAGAGCGGGGATCGGCAACCGATCATCCACTAAATTTCCATACCAGTCCCCTGAGGATCGGTTCCCAACCAGTGCCAACCACAAGTCTCAACCCCCCCCACCTGTGCCCAAACAGTGCAACCCCTCTAAAATCCCACCCCACCTTGCCAAGATCACCCACCATGCCCAACCAATGCACCCCCCCTTGTGTCACTCCTCAACAAACCCTCACCTACCTGTGGGTTCCCAAATGCTACATATACCTGTCCCATACCCAAATCCACCCACCTAACCCACCATTATCCACCCAAAAAACCTGTGCCCCCCCACCAGTGCAGCCCAGCAGTGCTCCCCATAGTCAAATGCCACCCCTGTAATCAGTGCACCAGCTCCAATCAGTGCCTCCATTCCACTATGCCCAGCAGTGATCCAACAGTCAACCCCCCATCTATCAGTAACCCATCATCAGTGTCACCTAATCCTATATGCCTAATTCAGTGCTGCATTTTAAATAAGTGGACAAGCTTCCGTGCCACCCCCCCTTAGTATGCCTCATCATTAGCCTTTAGTTCCGCCCATCCCCTCAGTGCCCCCTATCAGTCGGCCCATCAGTGGGCATGCCTCCAACCACATCAGTGAAGGAAAAAAATTACCTTTTGACAAAATTTCATACCAATAGATCAAAATATCACCATCCATGCTTTTTTCCAAACTTTTGCAAATTTCTCCACCAAACTTATAGCGCAAAAATTCCAATCGCCCTAGTGGCGATTAAAAACCACCAAACATAAAGCTTTCTATTTGAGAAAATAATGATCAAGCCCCTTTCCCATATGCATGTACATCATTTGCATTAAAATCACTCATTGTCATTGATAAAGTGCGGCACGCGCTGATTAAGCTGTCTTCCCTACTTGGGCTTAAGGTTAATCCCCACATCCTGGTAAACACACCAGGTTAAATTAATCCCAAATTCATAAACATATAATGTCTCATTCCCCAATATTCATCTAACACATCCACCCAAAGGACTCACTCTAAATCCCATCCCCCAATAACAAATCTCTACATTTCGAATTAATAAAGGGCTCATCTTTCCATCAAAATCCAAAACTCTCCCAAATCTGATAATTTATAAATCATACCAATGCATTTGGGAAAATCTCATCCACCCATTTAAAGGCATCCTTTGGGGTGATCCCAAATTTACCACCTTTCTCCAAACACCTCCCTTCTCCATTTTTTGGTAATCCCAAATATCATTATTCATTAAAATTTCAAAAATAAATCCCAAATCGACATCCAAATCTCAAATAACCAAATATCCCCAATATCCCAATCCAAATAATCCCACACACCATTAATACCAAATCCCATACCAAATTTGGCTAAAATTTATAAAACCCAAATTTTTCCTGGCATCCAATAATATTTCACCCAAATCCAATCCATCCCAAATCTCACCTTTGGGATCCCAAATCTCTATCCAAATTTTGGATGCCCCAAATACATCCAAATTTCCCCCCAAAAATCTCATCCAAATTCCATCCCAAATCTCATTTGCAAATTTTTTTAACCAATATCCATATCCAAATTTCATCCAACCATATCCAAATTTCATCCCAAATCTCCCAAAAATCATTCCCAAAAACATCCACAATTTTATATTCCAAATTAACTTTAAATTATATATTGCGAAAAAATTACCAACCTTCAAATACCCTTTGCTTTCAAACAAACCCAAAAACATTCATTTATACTTAATCCAAATATCAATCCCAAAACATTTCAAACCAAACATCCCCCAACCTCATCCAAATTTATCCCAAATCTGCATCCTAAAACACCCCATAACTTAAAAAAGACATCAAAAAAAATTTCAATACAAAAACTACAAATCCATGAAAAACATCTCCAATTTGGGATTACCCATAATTCACCAAATTTTCCCCCCCCTTAACAAAAAACTACTTATTGGAACCCCATAAACCAAAAAAAAACAAAAACCTAAATTATAATTTAAATAAAAATAAATCTCATACCACATCCAAAACCAATTAATTATTAAATCCTTTACAAATTTCAAAATCCCATAAATGTTCATCCCCCAAGCTCATCCAAATTCATCCCCCAAAATCCAAATTTTCGGGTGTGGTTTTTCATCTAATAACTACTCCTCCAAATTCATAATTTACATCATCCATCCAAATTTCATCTGATTAAAATATCCAAAATTTCATCCCAAATTTCATCCTGACAAATTTAATCCTTACATCAAATCCCATTTTTAAAGCTCATCCCAAAAAAATTTAATCCAAAATTCATCCAAATTTCATCCACAAATCTCATTTAAAATTAATCCCAAATCTCATAAATATTTCATCCCAAATTCTCATAAATATTTGCATCCAAATCTCATACCAAATTTCCCCAAATTCTCATCCCAAAAATCATCCAAATTTCATACAATAATATTTCAATCCCCAAATCTCAACTCCAAATTTTAGCATCCCAAAGCGCTCAAAAATTCATCTACCCAAAACTCAAATCCAAAAACATTCACAAATTTCAAACCAAATTTCATCCCAAATCAATCATCAAATTTACATCCCAAATCTCATCCAAATTTCATCCCAATCTCGCAACCATCAAAATTTCATCCCAAAGCTAATCCAAATTTGCATATCAAAGCTCATCCAAATTTTCTTCCCAATTCTCATCCAAATTACATCACAATCCAATATCTCTATCCAAATTTTCATCCCAAATCTCATCCCAAACTCCCATTATTTTCCCCAAATCTCATCCCATCATTTCATCCACCCCCTTAACCATCCCAAAGCTCATCCTAAACCTTTCACCCCAAATTCTCATCCAAATTTAATCTCAAAGCTCATCCTAATTTCATCCCAAAGCTCATCCTAATTTCATCCCAAATATCATCCAAATTTTTTCCCTCCCAAATCTCATCCAAATTTTCATAACCCAAAGCTTTCATCCCAAAGCTCATCCTAATTTCACCCCAAATCTCATCCAAATTTCATTCAAAGCTCATCCTAATTTCATCCCAAATCTCATCCCTTTTCATCTCAAAGCTCATCGCTAATTTCATCCCAAAAGCTCATCCTA
>CATNWA010015084.1:295000-442500 GCA_951230385.1 Staurois parvus | reverse complement strand
ATGAGAAAAGGGGCAGGGCCAGACATGACTTCAAGGAAGGTAGAGTAGAGCTCCCAAGGGTACCAGGAGCTCACCGAGATATGAAACTACACATGTGGGCAGGTGCCAAGCTTTGGCCAGACATGACTTCAAGGAAGGTATAGTAGAGCTCCTTAGGCTACAAGAAGCTCCTCAAGGTATGCAACTACACATGTAGGCAGGTGTCAAGCTTTGGCCAGACATGACTTCAAGGAAGGTATAGTAGAGCTCCTTCGACTTCCTGGAGCTCCCCAAGGTATGCAACTACACATGTGGGCAGGTGTCAAGCTTTGGCCAGACATGACTTCAAGAAAGGTATAGTAGAGTTCCTTAGGCTACAAGGAGCTCCTCAAGGTATGCAAGCACACATGTAGGCAGGTGCCAAACTTTGGCCAGACACGACTTAAAATAAGGTGGAGTAGAGCCCCCAAGACTACCAGGAGCTCTCCAAGGTATGCAAGCACACATGTAGGCAGGTGCCAAGCTTTGGCCAGACATGACTACAAGAAATGTATCATAGAGCTCTTTAGGCTACAAGGAGCTCCCCAAGGTATGCACGCACACATGTAGGCAGGTGCCAAGCTTTGGCTAGACATGACTCCAATAAAGATAAAGTAGAGCATCTTAGGCTACCAGAAGCTCTCCAAGATATGCAACCACATATGCAGGCAGGTGCTTTGGATATTTACAGATTCACTTTTAGACTTCACTTTTAGACCTCATGCACACTGGGAATTCAGTTCTGATATATGCAGAAGGCACAGGTGCAAGTCAAGCAGCCTGTTTTTTGGGAACATTAGTACCACTCAGTTCGCCACCCAGCCACATCCAGCTGCAATAGCTTTCAGCCTCTCATAGAATTCTATGAGTTGCCAGTGGTGGGGCTGGACAATGCACCTGTGCCTCCTCCCTGCACCAAAATGCTGGGATCTCATGCACGCTAGCATGAGGCCAAAGAGGTTTCTACTTTCACTGAGCAAGCAGAAAAACTCTTATACCTGCCTCCCATTCTGACGATGATTGGCAAGGGTGTCCTTCTCCGAACCTGCACTGGCCAGAGGTGGTTCTTCAGTAGCAGTTGACTTCCCTTGGCCACCCTTCAAAACACAATACTGTTCTTTGAGTTTCCACCATGTACGTGTTTGTGGAACAAATTGGAAAGCTATAGTCAGGTCTAAGGCAGTAGACAGAGGTGTCTACGCAAGGCCTCCATGACTAGGTCTGGAGAGGGAAGAGGTAGCAAAATGTATATATCTAAGGAAGGAATATCTACTGTAGTTATAAATCCACCTGGTCAATTTGGGGGGGGGGGGGGTGAGAAGTTCTAGGGAGGTCGGCGCAAGAGAGAAAGTTCCAGGATCAGATGAAGTTAGCAGAATTGGAGCAGTGTTCCCACCCTCTTGCCCAGTTATTTTCAGGAAACTACCTGTTGCCCAGCTGAGCAGGGTATTAGGGTCTTTGAAGGTCAATAGTCACAGTTAATGTCCAATTTGGGGAGCTGTTTCAGGTATGGCATCCCTGTGGTAGCAGGTCAAGTTATGTTTTCCTTTGGTATCTGGATGTAATGTCCCCAAGGTGGTGTCATGCAACTAGGGGCCTAGTGTGCAAGACACTAGTAGATTTATTTTCAACATAAACTTTAAAAACATTGGTCCCAATCCTGGTTAATTATGGTTGAAATGTATGGTTGTCATTATGAATTAGCTCCATATTTAATAAATGGCTACAGTGGCCCCAAATCTAACCTTGGTGGCATCAATTATTTCAGAAACAGAGATGGGTGGTTTATGGTTGGCCTAGAAGACCCCATACCATATACAATACCCTTGTTAAGGTTTTTGAAGGCAGTATTTGACCCCCCAAAAAGCTTAATGACTATGACAAACATGGCGGCTTTAGATCTGCTGGTAAAGCAACTGATCAGATCATTTTCAGGAAGAAGGGGCACAGTCGTGATTTCCCGATTCCTCAAATCCAACCTTGGTGGTGTCAATTATTTCAGAAACAGAGATGGGTGGTTTACGGTTGGCCTAGGTGACCCAATACCATATCCATTACGCTTGTCAAAGTTTTTGAAGGCAGTATTCGACCCCAAAAAAAGAAAGCTTAATGACTATGGCAAACATGGCGGCTTTAGATCTGCTGGTAAAGCAACCGATCAGATCATTTCCAGGAAGAAGGGGCTCAGTCGTGATTTCCCATTTCCTCAAATCCAACCTTGGTGGTGTCAGTTATTTCAGAAACAGAGATGGGTGGTTCATGGTTGGATTAGGTGACCCCATACCATATACAATACCCTTGTTAAAGTTTTTGAAGGCAGTATTTGACCCCCCCAAAAAAAGCTTAATGACTATGACAAACATGGCGGCTTTAGATCTGCTGGTAAAGTAACTGATCAGATCATTTCCAGGAAGAAGAGGCTCAGTCGTGATTTCCCATTTCCTCAAATCCAACCTTGGTGGTGTCAGTTATTTCAGAAACAGAGATGGGTGGTTCATGGTTGGATTAGGTGACCCCATACCATATCCATTACCCTTGTCAAGGTTTTTGAAGGCAGTATTCGACCCCAAAAAAGAAAGCTTAATGACTATGGCAAACATGGCGGCTTTAGATCTGCTGGTAAAGCAACCAATCAGATCATTTTCAGGACGAAGGGGGCACAGTCGTGATTTCCCATTTCCTCATTGCAAAAAGAAAAACATTAAACAACAACAAGTTCTGAGCTGTACCTTTCTCACAGTGGGCTCCGGTGAATCCAGGAGGACAGGCACACTTGTTAGGGGCCACACAGGTTCCACCATATCGGCATCCTTCCTCGCAGAAAGCTGGAAAAACAAATTCTCAGTTTAACATCCCACATCCTTCATCCTATGTGACGTATAAAGGATCATATTTAATTTTTTTAGATTTCAAAAGAGTTTTAATGTGACGTCAAGTATCCAATGACTGCCAGTGAAATTTCTTGTACCACAGCCATCGTGAGTTCCCTCAGGACTACATTTTTTTTTAAGTCTTGGAAAGGACGTAAAACTCCATTAAGGGTTTTTTTTTTTTTTTGCTAACTATGTTCCAACAAGGAGACTTTCCTCACTTCTTCTTCTGGAAACACAACAGGAAGTGAGAGGAAATCCCCTCTGTTACCAGAACTTACAGTTCCAGTTCTCCTCCCATCCTGGTGATCACTGGAAAATGTTGTATTTCCCATTACTTTGGCCTTATTCACATGGGTGGCTAGGGGGGCTGTAAAAAAAACAAAGTAACCACCAATATTCCCCAAAACCCTCTTAAAATTCAGCTTTATAGCCTAAGTTCTTTGTAGCTCTCACTGCTCTCTCTCCTTTATTCCTCTCTGCAAAACGTATCAAGCTTTCTAGTAGTCATCACAACACCCTGTAATCACTTATAGTGCTGCTCGAGGGGGAGGGGTTGTGCTTTGCCTTCCATTACACTTTTTATTTTCTTAAATTTAACTTCAGTGCTATCATTTTCCCCGGTACAAATCATTAGTAAGACCTCATCTGGAATATGCAGTTCAGTTTTGGGCACCAATTCACAAAAAGAACATTGGGGAACTGGAGGAAGTACAGAGAAGGACAACTAAACTGATACGAGGCATGGAGGAGATCAGCTATGAGGAAAGATTAGAGGAACTGAATGTATTCTCTACTGAGAAGAGGAGATTAAGGGGGATATGATCTCCATGTATAATACATAAGGGGGGATGTGATCTCCATGTATAATACATAAGGGGGGGTATGATCACCATGTATAATACATAAGGGGGGGATATGATCACCATGTATAATACATAAGGGGGGATATGATCTCCATGTATAATACATAAGGGGGGATATGATCTCCATGTATAATACATAAGGGGGATATGATCTCCATGTATAATACATAAGGGGGGGGATATGATCTCATATATAATACATAAGGGGGGGATATGATCTCCATGTATAATACATAAGGGGGGATATGATCTCCATGTATATATACATAAGGGGGGGGGATATGATCTCCATGTATAATACATAAGGGGGGATATGATCTCCATGTATAATACATAAGGAGGGATATGATCTCCATGTATAATACATAAGGGGGGATATGATCACCATGTATAATACATAAGGGGGGATATGATCTCATATATAATACATAAGGGGGGGATATGATCTCCATGTATAATATATAAGGGGGGGATATGATCACCATGTATAATACATAAGGGGGGGATATGATCTCCATGTATAATACATAAGGGGGATATGATCTCCACATATATAATACATAAGGGGGGATATGATCTCCACGTATAATACATAAGGGGGGATATGATCTCCATGTATAATACATAAGGGGGGGATATGATCACCATGTATAATACATAAGGGGGGGATATGATCTCCATGGGGGGGATATGATCTCCATGTATAATACATAAGGGGGGGATATGATCACCATGTATAATACATAAGGGGGATATGATCTCCATGTATAATACATAAGGGGGGATATGATCTCCATGTATAATACATAAGGGGGGATATGATCTCCATGTATAATACATAAGGGGGGATATGATCTCCATGTATAATACATAAGGGGGGATATGATCTCCATGTATAATACATAAGGGGGGATATGATCTCCATATATATGTATAATACATAAAGGGGGATATGATCTCCATGTATAATACATAAGGGGGGGATATGATCTCCATGTATAATACATAAGGGGGGATATGATCACCATGTATAATACATAAGGGGGGATATGATCTCCATGTATAATACATAAGGGGGGATATGATCCATGTATAATACATAAGGGAGGGGATATGATCTCCATGTATAATACATAAGGGGGGATATGATCTCCATGTATAATACATAAGGGGGGATATGATCTCCATGTATAATACATAAGGGGGGATATGATCTCCATGTATAATACATAAGGGGGGATATGAGCTCCATGTATAATACATAAGGGGGGATATGATCTCCATGTATAATATATAAAGGGGGATATGATCTCCATGTATAATACATAAGGGGGGATATGATCTCCATGTATAATACATAAGGGGGGATATGATCTCCATGTATAATACATAAGGGGGATATGATCTCCATGTATAATACATAAGGGGGGGATATGATCTCCATGTATAATACATAAGGGGGGATGTGATCTCCATGTATAATACATAAGGGGGGATATGATCTCCATGTATAACACATAAGGGGGGGATATGATCTCCATGTATAATACATAAGGGGGGATGTGATCTCCATGTATAATACATAAGGGGGGATATGATCTCCATGTATAATACATAAGGGGGGATATGATCTCCATGTATAATACATAAGGGGGGATATGATCTCCATGTATAAATACATAAGGGGGATATGATCTCCATGTATAATACATAAGGGGGGATTTGATCTCCATGTATAAATACATCAGTGGTTCATATAGTGAACTCGGTGTAGTTATTCCCCCTGAGGTCATCACAGAGGACAAGGGGGCGCTCTTTACGTCTGGAGGAAAAGAAATGTCATCTCCAAACACGGAAAGGTTTCTTCACAGTAAGAGCTGTGAGAATGTGGAATAGACTCCCTCAAGAGTTGGTTGTGCCCAGCTCGGTGGATTGCTGTAGGAAAGTCCTGGATTCTTTCTTGGATACACAGAATATAACTGGATATAACATTTATAGGTGACGTTGATCCAGGGGAATATCCGATTGCCTCTCGGGGGATCAGGAAGGAATTTTTTCCCCCAGCAGGAGCAAATTGGATCATGCTTTGCTGGGTTTTTTTGCCTTCCTCTGGATCATCTGTGGGTGTAGGATTAAAACTTTTTTTTAATGGTTGAACTGGATGGACTTTTTTTCAGCCAGACTAACTATGTAATGTCTGAGGTTTACAACCATTTTATTCAAAGAATGGAAGGGATGAACGATACCCCTTGTAATTACTTGGGCAGTAACAGGTACCCCTTATTCAGTGATCAGGGGTCTATTAGACCCCTGATCCCTTGTCTGCCCTCCAATGCAGCCACTCATACAGAGATCTGTGATTGGGCAGCTGCAGCCATGATCCTGAGATAACCGCTTCCTTCCGAAGACATATATATATGTGCCCCCCCCCCATCACTGAACACATACAAAAGAAAAAGAATTCTAACAATATTGTCATTACTTTTTGTTACCTTTTCTTACAAGAATACCGGAAACAACCACATTGTTTATTAATAAGACTCTCAATCATTCGCCGTTGCGCACTCCATCACAATTTATCGGTGGCATCGCACAATAAACTCCCGACTATTTTTCTGCCATCTGCGAGCCGAGACGCTCCGCTTTAATCTATATTTACCCATCCTGATTAATATTTATCTCTACGCGGGTTTTTATTGGGCGTTAATGTTGACAATGACATACGGATATTGCGTTTGCCTGTAAAAATGGAGACTATATATCGCCATCCTTTCCCGCATTAATGTCTCGGTTATTTCATTGTGTTGCGGAGCGCACCTGACATTTAGTACAGATTATAAACTGGAAATAAATATATTCCATTCATATTTTAAATAATGCAGCAGGGAATTCAGCAAACATCAGAAGAGTCTGAAACTTCAGCACAACATCCAAGAAGTCTACTAGAACAGTGAGTGAGCTGGCCTCCTGAAATGGTCACTTTAAATTTTTGAAAAAATATACAATTTTATATATATTTTTACCAATCAGCTATAACATTATTAGCACGCACATACAGTGATATGGAGTAGGTCCTTTTGCCTACAAATCAGCCCTGACCCATTGAGGCTTGGACTCCACGAGACCTCTGAAGGTGATATCTGCCACTAAGCTGTCAGTAGCAGTGGTGGGGCCTCCATGGACCGGACTTGTTTTTCCTGCACATCCCACAGGCGCTTGATTGGATTGAGATATGGAGAATTTCAAGGCCAAGTCAACACCTGCAACTCATTGTGGTGTTCCTCAAACCATTCTTGAATTCACCAGAGCAGACCACATTCTTCCATTGAGGAAAGACAAAACAGAGGGCGCACAGGCCTAGTACATTACCATAAAAAATGTTTAATAAAAAAGTAAAGTAGGTGTTGTACTCACAAACGACAATATAGTCAAGGCACATCATAAAGAACAGCTGGGTCAACACCGCGCTGAGTAACAGTCCGCAATAGGGAGTTTAGACATCCAAAAGGCTGACGCGTTTCAAGGACTTGCCTCTTTGCACGTCCCACAGATGCTCGATCGGATTGAGATATGGACAATTTGAAGGCCCAGTCAAACACTCCAACTCCTTGTTGTGTTCCTCAAACCATTCTTGAATTCACCAGAGCAGATCACATTCTTCTCATTGCTCTGTGGTCCAGTTCTGATGCCCATTGTAGGTGCCTTTGGTTGTGGACACGGGCCAGCATGGGCACCCTGACTACGCAGCCCCGTACACAACAAACTGTGATGCTCTGTGTGTTCAGACACCTTTCTATCAGAACCAATATTCACTTTTTCAGCAGTTTGACCTCCAGTAGATTCTCTGGAGGATCAGTCTACACGGCCAGCCTTTCCTCTCCACGTACACCAATGAGCCTTGGCAGCCTATGATCCTGGCACTCGTTGGCCACTTTTTTCTTTCCTTGGACTACTGTTGGTCAACCCTGACCACTACAGATTGGGAACATCCCACAAGAGCTTATGGAACTGCTCACCCAGTCCCATCCTGACCCTGACCCTGTCATCTAGTTATTACAATTTGGTCATTGTCAAAGTTGCTTAAATATGTATGTATATATATTTTATAACTGCGACAAAAGATTAAAATAAGTAATTATTGATATACCACACATGATAACACCTGAAGTCAGGGGATTTCCAACAAACTTCCTTTACTATTTTATTGTTATTTTTTAACTAAATTAAATATAAATAAAAAATATTTACAATAAATTATATATATATATATATATATTATAACTGCGACAAAAGATTAAAATAAGTAATTATTTGATATACCACACATGATAACACCTGAAGTCAGGGGATTTCCAACAAACTTCCTTTACAATTTTATTGTTCTTTTTTAACTAAAATAAAAAATAAATGTTTGCAATAAATGTTATTTATATATATAATATATATATATATATATATATATATATATATATATATATACAGTTGCAAGAAAAAGTATGTGAACCCCTTGGGATTACATGTAGAGATGAGCGAATCGAAGTATCCGAAGTGGAATTCGAGTCGAATATCGGAAAAATTTCGATTCGTGCCGAATCCGAAAAATAGCCTAATTCGGACGCGCGAATCGAAATTTTTCAGAAAATGGCGGCTGACATGTGCGGCGACGGAGCGGGGATGTCTGGGAAGGCGCGCAGACAAGGCGCGCTGACCCATAATGCATTCCTCAACTACATGTGATCGCATCAGCCTATCAGCAGCCAGCCAGCCAGCACTGTGTAATGGTCGAGCTATAAATAGCGGCCATTTTGGAATTCTTCATTTGCCTGCAGTTATTGAACAGAGGCAGACCGCTCTGTACTAGGGACAGGGGACAGAGTTAGGGCCACAGAAACGATAATTGGGGACAGAGAAAAGTTACTTAGGGACAGAGAACCATTACTCAGGGACACAGACTTGTTAATGAGGGCCACAGAATCGTTATTTAGGGACAAAGAAACGCTAGTTAGGGCCACAGAATTCATACTCAGGGACAGACAGAATTGTTACTCAGTGCCAGAGAATTGTTACTTAGGGCCACAGAAACGTTATTAGGGCCACAGAATTGTTACTAGGGACAGACAGAATTGTTACTGAGTGCCAGAGAATTGTTACTCAGGGACAGACAGAATTGTTACTGAGTGCCAGAGAATTGTTACTCAGGGCCACAAACTTTACTTAGGGCCACAGAATTTTTACTCAGGGACAGACAGAATTGTTACTGAGTGCCAGAGAATTGTTACTCAGGGACAGACAGAATTGTTACTGAGTGCCAGAGAATTGTTACTTAGGGCCACAGAAACTTTACTTAGGGCCACAGAATTGTTACTCGCACAGACACAGAATTGTTACTGAAGGCCACAGAACTGTTACTTAGGGCCACAGAATTGTTACTCGCACAGACACAGAATTGTTACTCGCACAGACCAGAAATTGTTACTGAGGGCCCAGAAGAACTGTTACTTAGGGCCACAGAATTGTTACTCGCACAGACACAGAATTGTTACTCAGGGCCACAGAACTGTTACTTAGGGACAAAGAAACGCTAGTTAGGGCCACAGAATTCATACTCAGGGACAGGACAGAATTGTTACGGAGTGCCAGAGAATTGTTACTCTGGGCCACAGAAACTTTACTTAGGGCCACAGAATTTTACTCAGGGACAGACAGAATTGTTACTGAGTGCCAGAGAATTGTTACTCAGGGACAGACAGAATTTGTTACGGAGTGCCAGAGAATTGTTACTCAGGGCCACAGAAACTTTTACTTAGGGCCACAGAATTTTTACTCAGGGACAGACAGAATTGTTACTGAGTGCCAGAGAATTGTTACTCAGGGACAGACAGAATTGTTACGGACAGAGAATTGTTAGTGTGCCAGAGAATTGTTACTTAGGGCCACAGAAACTTTACTTAGGGCCCACAGAATTGTTACTCGCAGGGACACAGAAACTGTTACTGAGGGCCACAGAAACTTTTACTCAGGGACAGACAGAATTGTTACTGTTAGTGCCAGAGGAATTGTTAATCAGGGACAGACAGAATTGTTACGGAGTGCCAGAGAATTGTTACTCAGGGCCACAGAAACTTTACTTAGGGCCACAGAATTTTTACTCAGGGACAGACAGAATTGTTACTGAGTGCCAGAGAATTGTTACTCAGGGACAGACAGAATTGTTACTGAGTGCCAGAGAATTGTTACTCAGGGCCAGACAGAAACTGTTACTAGGGCCACAGAATTTTACTCAGGGACAGACAGAATTGTTACTGAGTGCCAGAGAATTGTTACTCAGGGACAGACAGAATTGTTACTGAGTGCCAGAGAATTGTTACTTAGGGCCACAGAAAACTTTAATTAGGGCCACAGAATTTTTACTCAGGGACAGACAGAATTGTTACTGAGTGCCAGAGAATTGTTACTTAGGGCACAGAAACTTTACTTAGGGCCACAGAATTGTTACTCAGGGACAGACAGAATTGTTACTGAGTGCCAGAGAATTGTTACTCAGGGGACAGACAGAATTGTTACTTTAGTGCCAGAGAATTGTTACTCAGGACAGACAGAATTGTTACTGAGTGCCAGAAATTGTTACTCAGGGACACAGAAAATTGTTACTAGGGCCACAGAATTGTTACTCAGGGACAGACAGAATTGTTACTGAGTGCCAGAGAATTGTTACTCAGGGCCAGACAGAAACTTTACTTAGGGCCACAGAATTTTTACTCAGGGACAGACAGAATTGTTACTGAGTGCCAGAGAATTGTTACTCAGGGACAGACAGAATTGTTACTGAGTGCCAGAGAATTGTTACTCAGGGCCACAGAAAATTTTACTTAGGCCACAGAATTTTTACTCAGGGACAGACAGAATTGTTACTGAGTGCCAGAGAATTGTTACTCAGGGGCCAGACAGAATTGTTACTGAGTGCCAGAGAATTGTTACTCAGGGACAGACAGAATTGTTACTGAGTGCCAGAGAATTGTTACTTAGCACAGCACAGAAACTTTAAGATTAGGGCCACAGAATTTTTACTCAGGGACAGACAGAATTGTTACTGAGTGCCAGAGAATTGTTACTCAGGGACAGACAGAATTGTTACCGAGTGCCAGAGAATTGTTACTCAGGGACAGACAGAATTGTTACTGAGTGCCAGAGAATTGTTACTTAGGGCACAGAAACTTTAATTAGGGCCACAGAATTTTTACTCAGGGACAGACAGAATTGTTACTGAGTGCCAGAGAATTGTTACTCAGGGACAGACAGAATTGTTACGGAGTGCCAGAGAATTGTTACTCAGGGACAGACAGAATTGTTACTGAGTGCCAGAGAATTGTTACTTAGGGCCACAGAAAACTTGTTACTTAGGGGGCCACAGAATTTTTACTCAGGGACAGACAGAATTGTTACTGAGTGCCAGAGAATTGTTACTCAGGGACAGACAGAATTGTTACTGAGTGCCAGAGAATTGTTACTCAGGGACAGACAGAATTGTTACTGAGTGCCAGAGAATTGTTACTTAGGGCCACAGAAACTTTAATTAGGGCCACAGAATTTTTACTCAGGGACAGACAGAATTGTTACTGAGTGCCAGAGAATTGTTACTCAGGGACAGACAGAATTGTTACTGAGTGCCAGAGAATTGTTACTCAGGGACAGACAGAATTGTTACTGAGTGCCAGAGAATTGTTACTTAGGGCACAGAAACTTTAATTAGGGCCACAGAATTTTTACTCAGGGACAGACAGAATTGTTACTGAGTGCCAGAGAATTGTTACTCAGGGACAGACAGAATTGTTACTAGAGTGCCAGAGAATTGTTACTCAGGGACAGACAGAATTGTTACTGAGTGCCAGAGAATTGTTACTCAGGGCCACAGAAACTTTACTTAGGGCCACAGAATTTTACTCAGGGACAGACAGAATTGTTACTGAGTGCCAGAGAATTGTTACTCAGGGACAGACAGAATTGTTACTGAGTGCCAGAGAATTGTTACTCAGGGACAGACAGAATTGTTACTGAGTGCCAGAGAATTGTTACTCAGGGACAGGGCCACAGATTGTTACTACAGGGACAGACAGAATTGAGAATTGTTACTCAGGGACAGACAGAATTGTTACTGAGTGCCAGAGAATTGTTACTCAGGGCCAGAGAAACTTTACTTAGGGCCACAGAATTTTTACTCAGGGACAGACAGAATTGTTACTGAGTGCCAGAGAATTGTTACTCAGGGACAGACAGAATTGTTACGGAGCCACAGAGAATTGTTACTCAGGGACAGACAGAATTGTTACTGAGTGCCAGAGAATTGTTACAGGGACAGACAGAATTGTTACTGAGTGCCAGAGAATTGTTACTTAGGGCCACAGAAACTTTAATTAGGGCCACAGAATTTTTACTCAGGGACAGACAGAATTGTTACTGAGTGCCAGAGAATTGTTACTCAGGGACAGACAGAATTGTTACGGAGTGCCAGAGAATTGTTACTCAGGGACAGACAGAATTGTTACTGAGTGCCAGAGAATTGTTACTTAGGGCCACAGAAACTTTAATTAGGGCCAGAATTTTTACTCAGGGACAGACAGAATTGTTACTGAGTGCCAGAGAATTGTTACTCAGGGACAGACAGAATTGTTACCGAGTGCCAGAGAATTGTTACTCAGGGACAGACAGAATTGTTACTGAGTGCCAGAGAATTGTTACTTAGGGCCACAGAAACTTTAATTAGGGCCACAGAATTTTTACTCAGGGACAGACAGAATTGTTACGGAGGAGTGCCAGAGAATTGTTACTCAGGGACAGACAGAATTGTTACTGAGTGCCAGAGAATTGTTACTCAGGGACAGACAGAATTGTTACCGAGTGCCAGAGAATTGTTACTCAGGGACAGACAGAATTGTTACTGAGTGCCAGAGAATTGTTACTTAGGGCCACAGAAACTTTATTAGGGCCACAGAATTTTTACTCAGGGACAGACAGAATTGTTACTGAGTGCCAGAGATTGTTACTCAGGGACAGACAGAATTGTTACGGAGTGCCAGAGAATTGTTACTCAGGGCCACAGAAAACTTTACTTAGGGCCAGAGAATTTTTACTCAGGGACAGACAGAATTGTTACTGAGTGCCAGATAATTGTTACTCAGGGAGAAACTTTACTTAGGGCACAGAATTTTTACTCAGGGACAGACAGAATTGTTACTGAGTGCCAGAGAATTGTTACTTAGGGCCACAGAAACTTTACTTAGGGCCACAGAATTGTTACTCGCACAGACACAGAATTGTTTTTTGCTGAGGGCCACAGAACTGTTACTTGGGGCCACAGAAACGTTAATCAGGGACACAGAATTGTTACTGAGGGCCACAGAACTGTTACTTAGGGCCACAGAATTGTTACTCGCACAGACACAGATTTGTTACTCAGGGACACAGAATTGTTACTCAGGGACACATAATCGTTTAATTAAAGAGTATGTCAGACAACATGCAGAGAGTGGCAGAGGAGGCAATTGTTTTAGGGCAAGCGAGCAGACGTGGCATGCCCTATACTATTCGCACTTTCGCACTATTCGCAGCCAGAGGCCAGTGCTCCCGGTGTCATCCAGCGGTCGTGTCTCCACCGACAACCCTGGCTGCCGTCGTCGATTGGTTGGCTCGGTCGTCTTCCTCTTCCCAGGTCACCTCTGACACCTACAGCCAACGGTCGGTGGGTTCGTCAGACACAACCGTTAGTTGGCATGGCCGGGACCTAGCCCACTGAAATCACGTGTCCTCTACCCATGCCCCTGTCCTTTGCTGTTCCCTCACCAAACGAAGTATCGCATTTGCTGTGGGCTCAGCCCCACTGTACAGTGAGGAAGAGCTAACAGAGGGGCGGTCAGGAACGGGGGAGACATCCGCCTTTTCAGCAGCCAGGCGAAGAAGTAGTGGCGAGGAGTAGTGGCCCGGTAGCCGGTCTAGAGACAGGTCTGTCTCCTGACCCAGACGCAGGCAGAGGGGGCTAGTAGTGAGGCGGAGACCCTACTTGATGATGAGGAGGTTGATCGCACTTGGCAGCCTCGTCGTCATCAGGCAATTTCTTCCCCCATCACTTTCAGGAGAAGAGGGTGGCAGCTTGGCCGGGTGAGCGAAAACAGTCGGTGGTTTGCCCAGGAGACAGCAGGAGGGTCGCAGGCAGCAGTGTCAGTGGAAGCAGAGTGTCAGTGGAGCCAAACGGCCACGGAGTAGAGCACCAGCTCCACTGCAGCCTACCACCACGGCCAGTAGTGGTGCCGGTGTGCACGGAGGAAGCAGCAGTCAAGCCAGTGAGGAGTATCGGGGGGGGCAAAGTTTCTTTCCTACTCGGCGGTGTGGTGCAATTTTTCGTCAAGCCGCCCGAGGAAGTAAACGTAGCCGTTATGTCGACTTATGTGGCCAGAAAGTCAAAAGCGTGGCCAGGGGCCCATGTTGGGGACTATTTGCATGATGGGCCATGTTGGGACAATGGGCCCTCACATTGCTGCTGTCTCCATCGCCACACTCTGCCATGTGCCACTTTCAGGTCTCCTCACACACTGCTGGTGTGTAGAATTTTTTGACATAGGTGCTGGTGCTGGCAGATTAAGGCCTCCATAGCTGCTGCCAGGCCCCTAATCTGCCATAGGCCCCTATATACCGCCTCCTCATGCTGCTGCCAGGTCCAGAGTCTCTCATGGGTCCCTGTACGGCCTCCCATTGCTGCTGTCTCCATCGCCACACTCTGCCATGTGCCACTTTCAGGTCTCCTCACACTGCTGGTGTGTAGAATTTTTTTGACATAGGGTGCTGGCAGATTACGGGCCTCCCCATAGCTGCTGCCAGGCCCTAATCTGCCATGGGCCCCTATACCGACTCCTCATGCTGTGACGTTGCAACAAGGTGGAATTCAACCCTACATATGTTAGACCGCCTTTACGAACAGCAAAAGGCCATCACAGATTTCCTGATGTTAAAAGCGGATAAAGGTATTCCCTGTGTAACTTAGATGTCAGCCATTGGCAGCTCATGCGTGACACCTGCGCTTGCTCAGGCCCTTTGAGGAGGCCACGCTATTCGTGAGTCGGCAGGACTATGGGATGAACGACGTCATTCCTCTGTTGCACGTCCTGGAACAAATGCTGTTAACAATGGCTGGTCAGGGTGCGGTAGACGTGGCGCACAGATCTCAACGCCACATGACCCCTGTGGGGGCAGGACAGGAAGAAGAGGAGGAGGTAGAGGAGGACATTTGTGCTCAGGAATTATTGAGTGAAATGGGTGGTTTTTCCACTCAGCGGACAGGAGTGGAGGAGCAGGAGCATCTGGTAGAGGAGGAGGAGGAGGAGGAGAGAGGACCCAGACGCACCGTGGCAGTATGCTGTGGAGATGGAGGCAGGGAGTCCCTCGCATTCCTTGGCACAAATGGCCCATAGCATGCTCGGTTGCTTGCGTAGCGACAGCCGAATAATAACCATCAGACAGAGGGATGACTTTTGGCTGTCCACCTTGTTGGACCCTCGCTACCGTTCAAAAATGGTGGCCTTTTTCACACCTGCTGAGAGGGAGGCCAAAATAACGTACTATAAAAAACCACCTATGTAGTCAGCTGGTCTCTCTGCCTGTGTCTGCGCCAACGTCCATCCTCAGACACTGTGGGCCCTGTGCGCTCGCGTTCCGCTGCCATGGCAGCAGGGGAGGGGTGGGGTGGTAGGAGCAGTGGCAGCTCCACCAGCAGCGGCTGCCTCAGTCTGCAGTCGATGATGAGTAGCTTTCTTCACCAGCGCAGTGAGGAAACTACTAACCAGCCGCAGCAGCAGCAGCAGCAGCATCAGGTGGACCTGGAGCAGGACCTCAAACAACAGGCTTAGGCCTACTTGGACAGCACCCTGCCAACCGAGGTAGACAATCCCCTTGACTACTGGGCAACGAAACTTGACCTTTGGCCCCAACTAGCTGAATTTGCCCTTGAAAGGCTGTCATGCCCGGCCAGTAGCGTGGCATCGGAGCGCGTGTTTAGTGCGGCAGGAGGTATTGCAACTCCGCGGAGGACACGACTGTCCACCCAAAGTGTGGAGAGACTGACGTTTGTGAAAATGAATCAGGCGTGGATTAGTCTGGATTTCAAACCACCAGTTCCTGACACAACTGACTAAATCCGCCATGAATCATGCCCCAAACATGTGCCACTTTCAGGTCTCCTCACACTGCTGGTGTGTTCCATTTTTTGTCATAGGGTGCTGGCAGATTACGGGCCTCCCATAGCTGCTGCCAGGCCCCTAATCTGCCATGGGCCCCTATATACCGCCTCCTCATGCTGCTGCCAAGTCCAGAGTCTCTCATGGGTCCCTGTACGGCCTCCCATTGCTGCTGTCTCCATCGCCACACTCTGCCATGTGCCACTTTCAGGTCTCACACACTGCTGGTGTGTAGAATTTTTTGACATAGGGTGCTGGCAGATTACGGGCCTCCCATAGCTGCTGCCAGGCCCCTAATCTGCCATAGGCCCCTATATACCGCCTCCTCATGCTGCTGCCAGGTCCAGAGTGTGTCTCATGGGTCCCTGTACGGCTCCCATTGCTGCTGTCTCCATCGCCACACTCTGCCATGTGCCACTTTCAGGTCTCCTCACACTGCTGGTGGGTTCCATTTTTTGTCATAGGGTGCTGGCAGATTACGGGCCTCCCATAGCTGCTGCCAGGCCCCTAATCTGCCATGGGCCCCTGTTGTCGCTTGTTGGCATATTCCGCTCGTTCAGATGCTCCTTCTCCTGCTACTCCTCTTCACGGATTCCGTCAGCAGTCTTTCTTGGAATCCGTTTCCAAGAGACAACAGTTTGCGAGCACGCACCAGACGGTGCAGAAACTGAACGTCCTCCTGTCCAAGTTGCTGCTGCCAGGCTCGTAATCTGTCATGCGCCCCTGTACCGCCTCCTCATGCTGCTGCCAGGTCCAGAGTGTGTCATGGGCCCCCGTACCGACTCCAAATGCTGCTGCCAGGCCCGTAATCTGTCATGGGCCCCTGTACCGCCTCCCCATGCTGCTGCCACGTCCAGATTGTGTCATGGGTCCCTGTACGGCCTCCCATTGCTGCTGCCAGGCCTGTAATCTGCCATGGGCCCCCGTACCGACTCCTCATGCTGCTGCCAGGCCCGTAATCTGCCATGGGCCCCTGTACCGCCTCCTCATGCTGCTGCCAGGTCCAGAGTGTGTCATGGGTCCCTGTACGGCCTCCCATTGCTGCTGTCTCTATCGCCACACTCTGCCATGTGCCACTTTCAGGTCTCCTCACACTGCTGGTGGTTTCCATTTTTGTCATAGGGTGCTGTATGGCCTCCCATTGCTGCTGCTCCACCGCCACACTGTGGCTCCACACTCTGGTTTTGGCCCCGTGACTGCCCAAATGAGTGAAGTGTGCGGTGATTCTAAGATCGACGGCACTCATCTGCATGTCATACTGCCTGACAGTATTATTTCTCTTCCCCAGCAGACTCCAAGGGCATTTAAATTAAAGGTACAGTGTTCAGCACTAATATTAAGTCTCTCTGAAGCCTAGAAACACCCTTTTTTTAAGTTAAATTCACAGCGAATATATTCGACTCGAATCAAAATTTTTCTACGAATTCGCCGAATCAGTCGAATCGAATTTTTGAATACTTCGCTCATCTCTAATTACATGGAGTTTTGCATGAATTGGGCATAAAATGTGCTCTGAATGTCATCTAAGTCACAACCATAGAAGAACACAGTCTGCTGAACATAATACTACACAAACATTATATGTTGCCATGGTTTAATTGCACATAACATGTAAACATTCACAGTGCAGGAGGAAAAAAGTATGTGAGGGCCGTAGCTTAATGACTTCTCCCAGAGCTAATTGGAGCCAGGAGTGAGCCAACCTTGACTCCAATCAGTGTGATGATATTGGATGTGTTGCTGACACCTGTTTTTTGGTTTACTGGTTTCAAGAAGCACTGTCTGATGTGAACCATGCCTCGCAGTAAAGAGCTCTCAGAAGACCTACGATCAAGAATTGTTGACTTGCATGAAGCTGGAAAGGGTTACAAAAGTATCTCCAAAATCCTTGATGTTCATGTGTCCACGGTAAGACAGACTGTCTACAAATGGAGAAGGTTTAGCACTGTTGCTACTCTCCCTAGGCGTGGTCGTCCTGTAAAAATGACTGCAAGAGCACAGCGCAGAATGCTGCATGAGGTAAAGAAGAATCCCAGAGTGTCAGCTAAAGACCTACAGAAATCTCTGGCACATGCTAACATTTTTGTTGACACATCTACAATAATGAAAACATGAAACAAGAATGGAGTACATGGGAGGACACCACGGAGGAAGCCATTGCTGTCCAAAAAGAAGATTGCAGCACGTTTGAAGTTTGCAAAAGAGCACCTGGATGTTCCACAGCACTACTGGCAAAATATACTGTGGACAGATGAAACCAAGATTGAGTTGTTTGGAAGAAGAACACACAACACTATGTGTGGAGAAAAAAAGGCACAGCACACCAACATCAAAACCTCATCCCCACTGTAAAACATGGCGGAGGGAGCATCATGGTTTGGGGCTGCTTTGCTGCCTTAGGGCCTGAACGGATTGTTGTCATTGATGGGAAAATGAATTCCAGAGTTTATCAAGACATTTTGCAGGGAAACGTACGACCATCTGTCCGCCAACTGAAGCTCCGCAGAGGACGGGTGATGCAACAGGACAATGACCCAAAGCATACAAGTAATTCAACAAAACAATGGCTGCAACAGCACAGAATACGCCTTCTGGAGTGGCCCAGTCAGAGTCCTGACCTCAACCCCATTGAAATGCTGTGGCATGACCTTAAGAGAGCGATTCACACACCAGACATCCCAAGAATATTGCTACACTGAAACAGTTTTGTGAAGAGGAGTGGTCCAAAATGACTCCAGATCGTTGTGCAGGTCTGATCTGCAACTACAGGAAACGTTTGGTTGAGGTTATTGCTGCCAAAGGAGGGTCAACCAGTTATTAAGTCCAAAGGTTCACATACTTTTTCCTCCCTGCACTGTGAATGTTTACATGTTATGTGCAATTAAACCATGGCTAACATCTAATGTTTGTGTAGTAGTATTATGTTCAGCAGACTGTGTTCTTCTATTGTTGTGACTTAGATGACGTTCAGAGCACATTTTATGCCCAATTCATGCAAAACTCCACGTAATCCCAAGGGGTTCACATACTTTTTCTTGCAACTGTATATATATCTGCGACAAAAGATTAAAATAAGTAATTATTTGATATACCAAAACATCATACCACCTGAAGTCAAGGGATTTCCAACAAACTTCCTTTACTATTTGACCTCAAGAAAACTAATAAAAAGTTTTGGTAAAACAAACAATTTAATTTTCAAACAAATACAACCGTAATTCAGAAGCAAATCTCCTGTTGAGTTATCAGACTTAAAGGTGTGTGGACTTGGCAATGGGCTGCAATAAAATACTGTATATTTGGAGGGCTACATATAACTTCTGAAAAAATATCCCTCATGACTGGACCAGGCAATTTTTTTTTTTTCTTTAACGAGTATTTTTTATCATTTTAAATTGTGCAAAATATAATGTTCCCCAAAAATATCCCTCATGACTGGACCAGGCATTTTTTTTTTCTTTAACGAGTATTTTTTCTCATTTTAAAGTGTAGAAAAATATTAATCTTCCCCCAAAATATCCCTCATGACTGGACCAGGCAATTTTTTTTTTTCTTTAATGAGTATTTTTTTCTCATTTTAAATTGTAGAAAAATATAATCTTCCCCCAAAATATCCCTCATGACTGGACCAGGCAATTTTTTTTCCTTTAACGAGTATTTTTTATCATTTTAAAGTGAGGAGAATAAATCGCCTTAGTCTAAACAATATGTAAAGCTCATATGCACGAATGAGGTACCAATAACCCTTTAAAGTATTTTTTCCATTTTAAATTGTAAAAAAAAGTAATGTTCCCCAAAAATATCCCTCATGACTAATGCAATTTTTTTTCCTTTAACGAGTATTTTTCGATTTTAAAGTGCAAAAAATATAATCCCCTCAAAATAGGTCATGACAGAGATTAGGTGCTCAAGTTTTTTTTTTCTTAACGTAGTAGGTTTTTGGTATCATTTATCCGTGCAGAAAAGTATAAAGCAATGTGCCCAAAAATATCCCTCATAAAATGGACCAGCGCCTTTTTGTATAAATTCTTGTAACCGATATTTTGGTCCTCCCTTTTAAATTGTAAAAAAATGATGATCCTCCCCCAAAATATCCCCATGGTGTTGGACCAAAGGCATCTTTTTTTCCCTTAACGAGTGTATCCGGTGTTTCTAGGTGCAGGAAAATAAATCACCCAAAAAGGAACCCTCATGACTGGACCAGGCAAATTTTTTTTTTCTTAACCTGTATTTTTTATCATTTTATAGTGCAGAAAATATCTTTAACCCCAAAAACCAGGGGGACCCTAATGGAGAGGATCATCAGCATTTGTTTTTTCTTTAACGAGTATTTTTTCCATTTTAAATTGTAGAAAAATATAATTTCCCTAAAAATATCCCTCAAACTGGACCAGGCAATTTTTTTTCCCTTTAACGTGCGTATTGCTTTATCACATTTCGTGCAGGATACCTAACAAAGTCACCTGAATAAAGTCACCTCATGACTTGAGCACCTAATCTCTGTCACCTAATTGAGGAGGACTTTTTTATTGAAACGAACTGATTTCTCATTTTAAATGTCATATAATCTTCCCAAAAATATTCATGTTTAGCGCCAGCAATTTTTTTATGTTTAGTATGAGTATTTTTTCTTATTTTAAAGTGTAGAAAAATATAATCTTCCCCCAAAATATCCCTCATGACTGGACCAGGCAATTTTTTTTCCTTTAACAAGTATTTTTTCTCACTTTAAAGTTTAGGAAAATCAAAAGTCTGAGAAACACAGTTTCCATTTTATATATAAAAAAAGAGACATGGAATTATTATTAATTGCCATCTGTGCTTTGACACAAAAAAGACCAAAAATTCCCATTTTTTTAAATAACCGGATGAACATTAAATGACATGACTTTTCCAACAGGCCTTGCTTTTAAGTCACCATTAAATTGCCTTAAAACCTACAAAATGGGCAATTTTGTGGGAAGGCAAAATAATCCTTTTCCGCTCAGGACGCGGCGGGTTTTATCTCAAAACCAAATACAGTGTTTTTCTGCCTCCCTGTGAAGTCAGACTCCAGCTAGAATCTCCAGGCCTCATGTTTAATGCACAAACATCTTGTACCTGCGAAACAGCAAACTATTCATTTCATACAAAACAAAACAAAATATAAGACGACAGATATTCCGAGTTCCGCCAGTGACTCCATATGGCAGACAAGCAGTTTGACAAAAAGGTGTTTTTGTTTCTGTTCAAAACCCAGTTAAGCCTCCCCCCCCCCCCACATCTCCGATTGATGGAGCCATGCGGCGTGCTGCACTCTGACTGGCTGCGTCTGATCACAGGACAAACATCTGCATTGCAAATGGAACGGTTTTAGAAGCACAGCTGTTATCTGAGTGTAGCACAACACCACCTGGGAGCAGGCAGGCAATACAAAACCCACACACCGCTGGAGGGGAGAGTTATTCCAGAAATAACAGGAATCAGGGAGAGAGATGGAGGGAGAGAGAGAAGAGATAGAGGGAGAGAGGAACAGAAGAGGAGAGAGGGGGGGGGGAGGGGTAGAAGAGAGAGAGAGAGAGAGAGAGAGAGAGAGAGAAGAGAGAGAGAGAGAAAAAAAGAATAAGAAAGAAAATAGAGCAAAACACATCTCCACCATCAGAAGCTCTGGTGAATAAAGAGAATCAAAAAGGGCATAAGAAAGTGATAAAGAGAAAAAGAGAGAAAGAGAGAGGGGGGGGGGGGAGAAGGAAGAGAAAGAAAGAAAGAAAGAAAGAAAGTGGAAGAGAGAGAGGGGGGGAGAAAGAAAGAAGGAAAGAAAGAAAGATAAAAAGGAAGAGAAAAAAAGAGATAAAAGAATAATAAAAATAAAAAAAGAATAAGAAAGTGATAAAGAGAGAAAGAAAAGAGATGAACAAAGAGAGAGAGATGAAGATAGAGCAAAAGAGAGAGAGCTAAAAAAGAGAAAGAAATAAAAAGAAAGATTAAAAAAGGAAGAGAATGAGAGAGCGTGATGAAAAAAAGAAAGAGAGAGAGAGAGGGAGAGACAGAGAAAGAGAGAGAGGAAGAAAGAAAGAGAGAGAGAGAGAGAGAAAGAAAGAGAGAGAGAAAGAAAGAAAGAAAGAAAAAGAAAGAAAAAGAGGAAAGAAAAAAAGAGAAAAAAAAATAATAAAAAGAAAAACAGAATAAGAAAGTAAGAAAGAGAGAAAGAAAGAGATGAACAGAGAGAGAGAGAGAGAGAGAGAGAGAGATGAAGATAGAGCAAAAGAGAGAGAGCTAAAAAAAAAAGAGAAAGAAAGAAAAAGAAAGATAAAAAAAAAGGAAGGAAGAGAATGAGAGAGCGCGAGGAAAAAAAAGAAGTGTTGGTGGGGAAAAGGAGGAGGGAGAACAACCTTTAAAAATGAAAAAAAGTTGATGGTCAGAAAAAAAATAAAAATACGAAAATTAGCAGGGGGTTAACAGCTTAGGGGATAATGGGAAAGAGGGGTTAATTAGGGCTAAATACAAAAAAAAACTAAGGGTTAATAAGGAGCTAAAAGGAACAAATGTTATTTATGTATTTTTATTTATTTTACTTATGTTATTTTAACTGACATCGTATGCAGATAGAACTTATCCCTTTGATCTGCAGAGGAGCAAAAGAGTGGATTTAAAAGAAACAATGTCACTTTGTATCTCTCTATCTCCCGTCTGATCGATGTTTATAAACAATGTTACTTTGTATCTCTCTATCTCCCATCTCATCAATGTTTATAAACAATGTTACATTGTATCTCTCTATCGCCCGTATGATCAATGTTTATAAAGAATGTTACTTTGTATTTCTTCATCTCCGATCTGATCAATGTTTATAAACAATGTTACTTTGTATCTATCTCCCGTTTGATCGATGTTTATAAACAATGTTACTTTGTATCTCTCCATCTCCCGTCTGATCGATGTTTATAAACAATGTTACTTTGTATCTCTCTATCTCCCGTCTGATCAATGTTTATAAACAATGTTACTTTGTATCTCTCTATCTCCAGTCTGATCGATGTTTATAAACAATGTTACTTTGTATCTCTCTATCTCCCATCTCATCAATGTTTATAAACAATGTTACATTGTATCTCTCTATCGCCCGTATGATCAATGTTTATAAACAATGTTGCTTTGTATCTCTATATCGCCCATATGATCAATGTTTATAAACAATGTTACTTTGTATCTATCTCCTGTCTGAACAATGTTTATAAACAATGTTACTTTGTGTCTCTCCATCTCCTGTCTGATCGATGTTTATAAACAATGTTACTTTGTATCTCTATCTCCCGTCTCTTCAATGGTTATAAACAATGTTACTTTGTATCTCTCTATTTCCTATCTGAACTATGTTTATAAACAATGTATTAGTCTGTCACAGTTGCATTATTTACACAGCAACTCATGGCTCTCATTTTGACAACTGGCAGTTGCCAACAAATGTGAGGTAGGGTAGCAGGGTGGAGCCGAAGGACAGGGTTGACCTGTTTTATTAAGTTTTTCTGGACGTGTGCAGCACACCCAGTGTCCACAGCCGGCTCAGCACCACCTGACGAGCTATTTTCATGGCAGTTTGCACAGTCTGGTCAGGAAGATGGGCTTGTTGAGCTCATTTGCTTTATGAGAGGCGGAAATACTTCAGACTCCACATGAGCAATATAAATATAATGTGCAATCACTTTTGCTGTAATTTGGGTGACCCAGAAAAGTCCCGGCTTATGTCCCCTAAAGCTGGAGCTCGGAGAAGATATTCTACAATCTATTCAAGGACGTTATTCAGGCTTGATAAGTACTTGGGAGAGATGTGCTCACCGCCGACAGGGGCCAAATCATACACTAAACAACCAAAGCAAAGGATTAAAGGAGATCACAATCTAATAAAGACAAGTGCTTAAAGAAGGCACCATTCACCTGAGAGGAGAGGCGGGAGGAAACACTGCTCAGCCCTGCCAGGAGAAGACTCATATAGGACATCACTCTACTGACGATGAATATATATCACCAGAACAGTCTACAGCAACAAATACTCCACACTGTTATTGTACATTTATATGGCTCTGACCTATACCGCAGCGCTGTACAGAGATCACTGAGCCAGTCACATCAGTCTCTGTACCAGAGGAGCTTACACTCCACTGTCCCCTCCCCCACAGTCACATCAGGTCTGAACCAGAGGAGCTTACACTCTACTGTCCCCTCCCCCACAGTCACATCAGTCTCTGTACCAGAGGAGCTTACAGTCTACTGTCCCCTCCCCCACAGTCACATCAGTCTCTGTACCAGAGGAGCTTACGCTCTAATGTCCCCTCCCCCACAGTCACATCAGTCTCTGTACCAAAGGAGCTTACACTCTACTGTCCCCTCCCCCACAGTCACATCAGTCTCTGTACCAGAGGAGCTTACACTCTACTGTCCCCTCCCCCCCAGTCACATCAGTCTCTGTACCAGAGGAGCTTACGCTCTACTGTCCCCTCCCCCACAGTCACATCAGTCTCTGTACCAGAGGAGCTTACGCTCTAATGTCCCCTCCCCCACAGTCACATCAGTCTCTGTACCAGAGGAGCTTACGCTCTACTTTCCCCTCCCCCACAGTCACATCAGTCTCTGTACCAGAGGAGCTTACACTCTACTGTCTCCTCCCCCCCACAGTCACATCAGTCTCTGTACCAGAGGAGCTTACACTCTACTGTCCCCTCCCCCACAGTCACATCAGTCTCTGTACCAGAGGAGCTTACGCTCTACTGTCCCCTCCCCCACAGTCACATCAGTCTCTGTACCAGAGGAGCTTACGCTCTACTGTCCCCTCCCCCACAGTCACATCAGTCTCTGTACCAGAGGAGCTTACACTCTACTGTCCCCTCCCCCACAGTCACATCAGTCTCTGTACCAGAGGAGCTTACACTCTACTGTCCCCTCCCCCACAGTCACATCAGTCTCTGTACCAGAGGCGCTTACACTCTAATGTCCCCTCCCCCACAGTCACATCAGTCTCTGTACCAGAGGGGGGAGCTTACACTCTACTGTCCCCTCCCTCACAGTCACATCAGTCTCTGTACCAGCGGAGCTTACACTCTACTGTCCCTTCCCCCATAGTCACATCAGTCTCTGTACCAGAAGGGGGACCTTTGATGTGATGGGGGAAGCTCTGATGTGAAGGGGGACCTCTGATGTGATGGGGGACATCTGATGTGATGAAGGGACCCCTGATGTGATGGGGAGACCTCTAATATGATGCGGGAACCTTTGATGTGATGGAAGGACCTCTGATGTGATGGGGGGACTCTGATGTGATGGAGGGACCTCTGATGTGATGGGGGAACATCTAACGTGAAGAGGGAATTCTGATGTGATGGGGGAAGCTCTGATGTGAAGGGGGAAGCTTTGATGTGATGGGGGACCTCTGATGTGATGGGGGAAACCTCTAATGTGAAGGGGGACCTCTGACAAGATGGATGGAGGACCTCTGGTGTGAGGGGGGACCTCTGATGTGATGGAGCAGCCTCTAATGTGACGGGGGATCCTCTAATATGATGGGGGGACCTCTGATGTGATTGAAGGACCTCTGATGTGATGGGGGGACTCTGATGGGACGGAGGGACCTCTAATGTGATGGGGTAAAGGGGGACCTCTGATGTGATGGAGCGACCCCTAATGTGATAGGGGGACCTCTGATGTGATGGGGGGGTGCTGATGTGATGGAGCGACCCCTAATGTGATAGGGGGACCTCTGATGTGATGGGGGGTGCTGATGTGATGGAGCGACCCCTAATGTGATAGGGGGACCTCTGATGTGATGGGGGGATGCTGATGTGATGGGGGAACTCTGGTGTGATAGGGGAAGTTCTGATGTGAAGAGGGACCTCTAATGAGACGGGGGAACCTCTAATGTGAAGGGGGACCTCTGATGTGATGAAGGGGCCTTGGATGTGATGGAAGGACCTCTAATGTGATGGGGGACCTCTGATGTGATGGGGGACTTCTGATGTGATGGGGGACCTCTAATATGTGAAGGGGGACCTCTGATGTGATGAAGGGGCCTTGGATGTGATGGAAGGACCTCTAATGTGATGGGGGACTTCTGATGTGATGGGGGACCTCTAATATGATGGGGGAACCTCTGATGTGAAGGGGGACCTCTGATGTGATGGGGGACTTCTGATGTGAAGGGGGACCTCTAATATGATGGGGGAACCTCTGATGTGAAGGGGGGGCTCTGATGTGAAGGGGGGGGGGCTCTAATGTGATGGGGAACTTCTGATGTGAAGGGGGGGCTCTGATTTGAAGTGATTTTCATTAAGACAGTTGAGTGCATAGTCCCAGGCGCAGGTTTCCCATCGATAACATTTACATTTCTTACACATTACTCCGGGGAACCTTCAGATTTTGCATCCATATAAAGGGATCTACGACTAAACAAAGGATTGAACCGCCGGCTCGGAGTTTCATCCGATTTGTAAAACCCCCCAAACAAAGAGACTGACAGAAGGCTCCGGTCTTCCTCTCCATCTTCATCCTGGCTGCAGCCTGATTTCCATCATGAGAGATGCACCTAGGAATGTGTGCCGTGACCCCGAGTGTTTATCCCGAATCCGAGAGCCGACAACAGGCTGAGAAATACATTAACTCCTCGTACAAGAGCAGCCCTGTGAATGCTGTCAACAACTGTCACTTACGTTCAGGGCCCCGGGGACCGGAGATGTCGGAGATGCAAAAAATGTCCTTTTAGAAGCCGTGTCACATTTAGCGAGGCTGAGGTTTGAGTGCCGGGAGGGGCTGGCAGGTGGAGCGGCCGGGGGCGCCACAAGCTGAATGGCGGCAGATAATGGGCCTTCCATGCGATTCCATTGTCAGAGAATTATGGAAGAACTCCGACTCTACAGCACAAGGCGGCCTATTTAGAACAGTCCAAACTGCCGTTTCTCCATTCTCTTTTTCAGGAGGAATATGGCTTCCTGCTGGTCCGCCTACTCACTTTAGGCATTAACCTCCCTAGCGGTCTGAAGATGTCAGGATTTCTGTGCTCAAAGCGGTACTTTTTTTGCATGGAAATATGTCTTTTTTTATTGTAGGCCTGTAATTCTTAGGAATAACTCACTGAAATCTGTCCGAACAAGAGTCTAGTAAACATCCCGGCAGAGGCGGACTGACAACTCATGGGGCCCCCGGGCAATAGGGGATCATGGGGCCCCTGTGTCCTTGCCCACACTCAAAAAAAGCCTATGAAAAAGGTACCAGGGGCATCTCATGGGGCCCCCTACTGACCCCGGGCCCTTTGACAGAGCCCGAGTTTTCAAATGGTCAGTCTGCCCCTGCATCCCGGGCTGACCATTTGGAAACTCGGGCACTGCCCGAGGGCCCAGGGTCAGTAGGGGGCCCCATGAGATGCCCTTGGTACCTATTTCATAGGCTTTTGTGAGTTTTGGCAAGGACACAGGGGCCCCATGATCCCCTATTGCCCGGGGGCCCCATGAGTTGTCAGTCCACCCCTAATCCCAGGTAGGATAAAACTTGAAACACAAAATAATAAATTATAATATACTAAAAAATAACAATAAAAAAAAAGAATAATAATAAAAATAATAATAACAATAATTTATAATAATAATAATAATAATAAAATAATAATAAAAACATAATAATAAAAACAATAAAAAATAATAATAATAAAATAATAATATTAAAAATAATAATAACAATAATTAAAATAATAATAATAATAATAATTAAAATAATAATAATAATAAAAAAAAAATAATATTAATAAACATAATAATAAAAATAATAATAAAATAATAATAATAAAAATAATAATAACAATTTAAAAAAGTAATAAAAATAATAATAATAAAAAAAAATAATAATAAATAATAATAAAAATAAATAATAATAAAAATAATAATAATAAAAAAATTAATTCAATAATATAATCAAACCAAAAACACAAAAATGTGAAATATAGCGCCAAGTTCGCACATCGCTGAGCAAAGTCGCAGAATCGTTTTCAGTGTCTGATGAGGAATTTCCCCCACCAATCATTATCACTCAATTCTGCAAGTGGTTCTGATTTACTATCGCTGTTCTCTAGCCGGTCTAAAACCGCTTTTGACCTAAAGGGACGCTTTTTGGACGCCATGGACGTTTCTCAGTTTCCAGGCAGAAAGAACGGTAAAAATGCAGGCAGGGCGCCGGACAAAGCACTCGGGACAAAATGTATGTGAAATGGTTGATACAGGAATGTTATACTATGTGATTTTAGTGTATTGAGTGAATGACAGTTTTTAAAATTTTCGAATTTGCCGCCAGTTCCGTCCCCCGTACGTCCCGACGTCGCAGGGAACAGAACACAGATGACAGATGCCGGCATCCGCCGAAGGACATTACAGGGGACACTGCAGGAGGGACATCGCGGGAGCGCAGGACAAGGTAAGTGCTGAAGAGATCCCGGAGCAGCGCTGCAGTGTATTCCCGAGTGTAGCTCGGGGTTACCGCTTGTGGTGCTGAAACTTTACCCCGAGCTACACTCGGGAATACCTCCAGGGGGGTTAAGTGTTATTGAACCCACAAATGTAAAAAGCAGTCAGTGCAGGAAACCTGAGCACTGACCAGGGGCGGACTGACCATTTGGAAACTCGGGCACTGCCCGAGGGCCCGGGGTCAGTAGGGGGCCCCATGAGATGCCCCTGGTACCTTTTTTCATAGGCTTTTTTGAGTTTGGGCAAGGACACAGGGGCCCCATGATCCCTATTGCCCGGGGGCCCCATGAGTTGTCAGTCCGCCCCTGCTATTTATATATATTGTTCTTTCACTGATTGGTTAAGGTTGTGATAGCGGTTATAATTAGGTTCACCCATATAAGCGCAGGAGGATCTTTTCTTTGTAATGTGAATGGACTAGAAGCAGAACTTAATGTTTACTCTTTGTTCAAACTTGCCGTCTATGACGAAATAGCAAACGTGGTAACGCATGTGGTCAGAATAGCACCAGTTGCACAGCTCCCGACGTACCCAGGACGATGTCTTTTTGGCACACTGACTTATGAAGGATCGGTGCTCCCTGTGACTGTGCGTGAAGCCTTGTGCCGCCATCTGTTGGAGGCTTACAAAACTAGTCTCAAACCTTTTTGATACTGTCACGTATAGTGAGCAGGGATGAGCTTGGGTGCAGCCTTGTGCTGCCATCTGTTGGAGGGTTACAAAACTAGTCTCGAAACGTTTTGATACCACCACATATAGTGAGCAGCAGGGGCGGACTGACCATTTGGAAACTCGGCACTGCCCGAGGGCCCGGGGTCAGTAGGGGGCCCCATGAGTTGCCCCTGGTACCTTTTTTCATAGGCTTTTTTGAGTTTGGACAAGGACACAGGAGCCCCATGATCCCCTATTGCCCGGGGGCCCCATGAGTTGTCAGTCCGCCCCTGGTGAGCAGGGATGATCTTGGGTCTGAACTCGGACGTTCGCTGTATTGTTGGTCCAATGTTTGGGGGTTCTAAGTAATTAGCAAAAAAATGCAGATTTAAATGTGTGCCAAGAAAATCAAATATTGCCCTGGACGCAAATTGGTTAAAAAAAATGGCAGTTGCTTATGGCACACAGTTTGGAAAGCGAAGCTCGTGTCACCCATTGAGGGCTTCCATCGATCCTAACTACAGTTCGGCAGTTCTAAGCGTTTCTGCTACGCATGGTGACCGTACATAGGACCGACGCAGGTCATTCGCCGCCTCCCTGGCTCAGCGCAGAATTTTGTGTGTGAGTTGGCTGTCAGCTCCCACATGGGCTGTGACCGCATTCCCATCAGAAATGTCAGTTCAGCGCAATAAAACAAGCGGGGCTTATGTGCGGCGAACGGCGTCAGCTGCTCGGAGCGCTGCCGGTCCTCTAATTACTCACTCTTGTTTTGACACAAACATTCTGATTGAGAACATAAACACTCTCAATGGGCGTAAATTGTGAATGGCGAGAATGCGGGAGAACGGGGAAAAAAATCCCAGCAAGGAGGAAATCGGCATAATGCGCTGCACTTTACCCGTTGCTGGACAACGGCGGCGGTCCAATCCAGACGCCATCTGGAGCGATGTGGGAAACGTGAACAGCAAAAAGAAGAAGCAACCAGACTAACATTTATCATTTACGAAAAAAAAGTTTGTAAATGGATGAAAGGCGGTTGGGGGGGGGGGTGAAAAAAAAATGTGGTGTTGAGCCATGTTTTTGACAACCGGCAGCGGATATAGTGCAACATAGTGAATGCGGGGACTGGGGAGAGCGGATATAGTGAATGCAGGGTCCGGGGAGAAAGGATATAGTGAATGCGGGGTCCGGGGAGAAAGGATATAGTGAATGCGGGGTCCGGGGAGAAAGGATATAGTGAATGCAGGGTCCGGGGAGAGCGGATATAGTGAATGCAGGGTCCGGGGAGAGCGGATATAGCGAATGCGGGGTCCGGGGAGAGTGGATATAGTGAATGCGGGGTCCGGGGAGAGCGGATATAGTGAATGCGGGGTCCGGGGAGAGCGGATATAGTGAATGCGGGGTCCGGGGGGAGCGGATATAGTGAATGCCGGGTCCAGGGATTCCAGATATAGTGAATGCGGGGTCCGGGGAGAGCGGATATGCTGAATGCGGGGTCCGGGGAGAGCGGATATAGTGAATGCGGGGTTCGGGGAGAGCGGATATAGTGAATGCGGGGTCCGGGGAGAGCGGATATAGTGAATGCGGGGTCCGGGGAGAGCGGATATAGTGAATACGGGGTCCGGGGAGAGAGGATATAGTGAATGCGGGGTCCGGGGAGAGAGGATATAGTGAATGCGGGGTCCGGGGAGAGAGGATATAGTGAATGCGGGGTCCGGGGAGAGAGCGGATATAGTGAATGCGGGATTCGGGGAGAGCGGATATAGTGAATGCGGGATTCGGGGAGAGCGGATATAGTGAATGCGGGGACTGGGGAGAGCGGATATAGCGAATGCGGGGTCCGGGGAGAGCGGATATAGCAAATGCGGGGTCCGGGGACAGCGGATATAGCGAATGCGGGGTCCGGGGACAGCGGATATAGCGAATGCGGGGTCCGGGGAGAGCGGATATAGCGAATGCGGGGTCCGGGGAGAGCGGATATAGCGAATGCGGGGTCCGGGGAGAGCGGATATAGCGAATGCGGGGTCCGGGGAGAGCGGATATAGCGAATGCGGGGTCCGGGGAGAGCGGATATAGCGAATGCGGGGTCCGGGGAGAGCGGATATAGCGAATGCGGGGTCCGGGGAGAGCGGATATAGCGAATGCGGGGTCCGGGGAGAGCGGATATAGGGAATGCGGGGTCCGGGGAGAGCGGATATAGGGAATGCGGGGTCCGGGGAGAGCGGATATAGTGAATGCGGGGTCCGGGGAGAGCGGATATAGTGAATGCGGGGTCCGGGGAGAGCGGATATAGTGAATGCGGGGTCCGGGGAGAGCGGATATAGTGAATGCGGGGTCCGGGGAGAGAGGATATAGTGAATGCGGGGTCCGGGGAGAGCGGATATAGTGAATGCGGGATTCGGGGAGAGCGGATATAGTGAATGCGGGATTCGGGGAGAGCGGATATAGTGAATGCGGGGACTGGGGAGAGCGGATATAGCGAATGCGGGGTCCGGGGAGAGCGGATATAGCGAATGTGGGGTCCGGGGACAGCGGATATAGCGAATGCGGGGTCCGGGGAGAGCGGATATAGCGAATGCGGGGTCCGGGGAGAGCGGATATAGCGAATGCGGGGTCCGGGGAGAGCGGATATAGCGAATGCGGGGTCCGGGAGAGCGGATATAGCGAATGCGGGGTCCGGGGAGAGCGGATATAGGGAATGCGGGGTCCGGGGAGAGCGGATATAGGGAATGCGGGGTCCGGGAGAGCGGATATAGCGAATGCGGGGTCCGGGGAGAGCGGATATAGTGAATGCGGGGACTGGGGAGAGCGGATATAGTGAATGCGGGGTCCGGGGAGAGCGGATATAGTGAATGCGGGGTCTGGGGAGAGCGGATATAGGGAATGCGGGGTCCGGGGAGAGCGGATATAGTGAATGCGGGGTCCGGGGGAGAGCGCGGATATAGTGAATGCGGGGTCCGGGGAGAGCGGATATAGTGAATGCGGGGTCCGGGGAGAGCGGATATAGTGAATTCAGGGTCCAGGGTTTAGTAACACTTTAATTGCAACTACCACCATTTTATTCTCCAGGGTCTCTGCCTTTAGTGTATAATTTTCTAGCAAAAAATGCTGACTTTGACATGTTTGCAAAAAGTTAAAAAAACGACCCCGGCAGGCAAGTGGCTAAGTTTGCTGAAATGGCATTTCAAGCCCTGAAGGATTCAGGAAATCTCAATTGTTATCTTTCACTTTTCACTCCAAGCTGGCGGCCGCCATGCAGGTGATACACTTCTCTGTCATTTCTACTATCTGGGACCCAGAACTTCTCTGTCAACTTCTATCTGCCTGAGCGTCACTCGGGCAGCCCTGGGACTCCGTTCTGTTGCCTCCTGTCAGGCGAACAAGCTGAGCGCACGGAAGATGTCATGGTAACGCCGGTCCCCAAAGAGGCAGGGATACTTCCTATCCATCAGTAGAAAGTTGCCAGGTTCTGCGACAAGGGGGACGGTTCATTAGGAAGCCAGCGATTGAAATGATAAAGTCAACTCTTAATTATGAGTCTTCACCACCCAGGAGCATTCCATGACAGGTAATGACCCTCTGCAAGAGATATCATCTACGAACCGAGCCCATCACTGTACAGAAACAAACCATTACCATTAGGTCCGAAATGTTATCTGCTCAGCCATGTGTCTCTGGATTCAAAGGCGGGCTCCACTTTCAGACACAAAAAAGTAACAAATATAATTGTAAAAACCATTTATTCATCATTTATTATTAGGAATAAAAATACCTATCCAATTCAGTGTGCAAAGAATTATTATTATAACTGGCAGGAGGAAGGAGGTCCTGATTCCTCTATATAGATCTTCATATCACTAGAGGGGTCACCAGCAGGAGGAAGGAGGTCTCGATTCCTCTATATAGATCTTTAGATCACTAGAGGGGTCACTGGCAGGAGAAAGGAGATCCCAATTCCTCTATATAGATCTTGAGATCACTAGAGGGGTCACCGTCAAGAGGAAAGAAGGAGGTCCCGATTCCTTTCTATGGATCTTTATGTCACTAGAGGGGTCACCAGCAGGAGGAAGGAGGTCCTGATTCCCCTATATAGATCTTTATATCACTAGAGGGGTCACCGGCAGGAGGTCCCAATTCCTCTATATAGATCTTTATATCACTAGAGGGATCACCAGCAGGAGGAAGGAGGTCCTGATTCCTCTATATAGATCTTGAGATCACTAGAGGGGTCACCGGCAGGAGGAAGGAGGTCCCGATTCCTCTATATAGATCTTTATATCACTAGAGGGGTCACCGGCAGGAGGAAGGAGGTCCCGATTCCTCTACGTAGATCTTTATATCACTAGAGGGGTCACCGGCAGGAGGAAGGAGGTCCTGATTCTTCTATACAGATCTTTATATCACTAGAGGGATCACCAGCAGGAGGAAGGAGGTCCGGATTCCTTTATATGGATCTTTAGCTCACTAGAGGGGTCACCAGCAGGAGGAAGGAAGTCCCGATTCCTCTATATAGATCTTTATATCACTAGAGGGGTCACCGGCAGGAGGAAGGAGGTCCTGATTCCTCTATATACAGTTGCAAGAAAAAGTATGTGAACCCCTTGGGATTACGTGGAGTTTTGCATGAATTGGGCATAAAATGTGCTCTGAATGTCATCTAAGTCACAACAATAGAAGAACACAGTCTGTTGAACATAATACTACACAAAACATTAGATGTTGCCATGGTTTAATTGCACATTACATGTAAACATTCACAGTGCAGGGAGGAAAAAGTATGTGAGGCCCTAGCTTCATGACTTCTCCCAGAGCTAATTGGAGCCAGGAGTGAGCCAACCTTGACTCCAATCAGTGTGATGATATTGGATGTGTTGCTGACAGCTGTCCTGCCCTTAAAAAACACACACACTGTTTTGGGTTTACTGGTTTCAAGAAATACTGGTTTCAAGAAGCACTGTCTGATGTAAACCATGCCTCGCAGAAAAGAGCTTTCAGAAGACCTACGATCAAGAATTGTTGACTTGCATGAAGCTGGAAAGGGTTACAAAAGTATCTCCAAAAGCCTTGATGTTCATGTGTCCGTGGTAAGTCAGACTGTCTACAAATGGAGAAAGTTTAGCACTGTTGCTACTCTCCCTAGGCGTGGTCATCCTGTAAAAATGACTGCAAGAGCACAGCGCAGAATGCTGCATGAGGTAAAGAAGAATCCCAGAGTGTCAGCTAAAGACCTACAGAAATCTCTGGCACATGCTAACATTTTTGTTGACACATCTACAATAAGGAAACCATTAAACAAGAATGGAGTACATGGGAGGACACCACGGAGGAAGTCATTGCTGTCCAAAAAGAATATTGCAGCACCTTTGAAGTTTGCAAAAGAGCACCTGGATGTTCCACAGCACTACTGGCAAAATATACTGTGGACAGATGAAACCAAGATTGAGTTGTTGTTTGGGAAGAACACACAACACTATGTGTGGAAAAAAAAGGCACAGCACACCAACATCAAAACCTCATCCCCACTGTAAAACATGGCGGAGGGAGCATCATGGTTTGGGGCTACTTTGCTGCCTCAGGGCCTGGACGGATTGTTGACATTGATGGGAAAATGAATTCCAGAGTTTATCAAGACATTTTGCAGGAAAACGTACGCCAACTGAAGCTCCGCAGAGGATGGGTGATGCAACATGACAATGACCCAAAGCATACAAGTAATTCAACAAAACAATGGCTGCAACAGCACAGAATACGCCTTCTGGAGTGGCCCAGTCAGAGTCCTGACCTCAACCCGATTGAAATGCTGTGGCATGACCTTAGGAGAGCAATTCACACCAGACATCCCAAGAATATTGCTACACTGAAACAGTTTTATGAAGAGGAGTGGTCCAAAATTACTCCAGATCGTTGCGCAGGTCTGATCTGCAACTACAGGAAACGTTTGGTTGAGTTTATTGCCGCCAAAGGAGGGTCAACCAGTTATTAAGTCCAAAGGTTCGCATACTTTTTCCTCCTTGCACTGTGAATGTTTACATGTTATGTGCAATAAAACCATGGCAACATCTAATGTTTATGTAGTATTATGTTCAGCAGACTGTGTTCTTCAATTGTTGTGACTTAGATGACGTTCAGAGCACGTTTTATGCCCAATTCATGCAAAACTCCATGTAATCCCAAGGGGTTCACATACTTTTTCTTGCAACTGTAGATCCTATCACTAGAGGGGTCACCGGCAGAAGGAAGAAGGTCCATATTTCTCTATATAGATCTTTATATCACTAGAGGGGTCACCGGCAGGAGGAAGGAGGTCCTGATTCCTCAATATAGATCTTTAGATCACTAGAGGGGTCACCGGCAGGAGAAAGGAGATCCCAATTCCTCTATATAGATCTTGAGATCACTAGAGGGGTCACCGTCAAGAGGAAGAAGGAGGTCCCGATTCCTTTCTATGGAAGGAGAAGGCCTCAATCCCTTATGTCACTAGTCATCCAGCAGGAAGGAGAAGGCCTCCCCTATAGATCCTTATATCACTAGAGGGTTCACCAGCAGGAAGAAGCTGGTCCTGATTCCTTTCTATGGATCTTTATATCAATAGAGGGGTCACCAGCAGGAGGAAGGCGGTCCCGATTCCCCTATATAGATCTTTATATCACTAGAGGGGTCACCGGCAGGAGGTCCCAATTCCTCTATATAGATCTTTATATCACTAGAGGGGTCCAGCAGGAGGAAGGAGGTCCCGATTCCTTTATATGGATCTTTAGATCACTAGAGGGGGTCACCAGCAGGAGGAAGGAGGTCCCGATTCCTCTATATAGATCTTTAGATCACTAGAGGGGTCACCGCAGGAGGAAGGAGGTCCTGATTCCTCTACGTAGATCTTTATATCACTAGAGGGGTCACTGGCAGGAGGAAGGAGGTCCTGATTCTTCTATACAGATCTTTATATCACTAGAGGGATCACCAGCAGGAGGAAGGAGGTCCGGATTCCTCTATATAGATCTTTCTATTACTAGCGGGGTCACCGGCAGGAGGAAGGAGGTCCTGATTCCTCTATATAGACTTCATATCACTAGAGGGGTCACCGGCGGGAGGAAGGAGGTCCTGATTCCTCTATATAGATGTTATATCACTAGAGGGGTCACCAGCAGGAGGAAGGAGGTCCTGATTTCTCTATATAGATCTTCATATCACTAGAGGGGTCACCAGCAGGAGGAAGGAGATCCTGATTCCTCTATATAGATCTTCATATCACTAGAGGGGTCACCGGCAGGAGGAAGGAGGTCCTGATTCCTCTATATAGATCTTTATATCACAAGAGGGTCACCGGCAGGAGGAAGGAGGTCCTGATTTCTCTATATAGATCTTCATATCACTAGAGGGGTCACCAGCAGGAGGAAGGAGGTCCTGATTCCTCTATATAGATGTTATATCACTAGAGGGGTCACCAGCAGGAGGAAGGAGGTCCTGATTCCTCTATATAGATCTTTGTATCACTAGAGGGGTCACCGGCAGGAGGAGGAGGTCCTGATTCCTCTATATAGATCTTCATATCACTAGAGGGGTCACCGGCAGGAGGAAGGAGGTCCTGATTCCTCTATATAAATCTTTATATCACTACAACACGGGGACATCCCCTCAAAGCAGCAGAAGGAAAAAAGCAAACAAAGCGGAAGACTGGATAGGCCACTTTGCTTCTTTTTCTCGGCTGTCACTCATCTATGATTGTATGTTTGTAATTCACGCAATCAATGTGAATTCTACAGCTGAAGCCATACGGGCACCTAAGCGATATGTTATTGAAACACAAAACATAAAAACCCAACATCAACACCCTTAACATAATGACAGGATACAGTCACAGCGACGCACACAATTGTACACATTTCTGCCCACTTTATTCTTTACTGCCAGTTTATTAAGCCGAAGCCGATCCTTAGATTACTTCTTTGCAATGCAACATTTAATTTTATGCCGTGATAATGTAATCTTGTTTACAAATGTATCAGCTTTCAGATGGCATCAATGCACCGCTCAGTACTCATTAAACACAGTGTGAGAGGTTTAGGAAGTCTATCGCATTGTTTCTGGTTTTTTTTTTCCCCTTTTGAAAGATTTACAATTTAACTGATAATGTTCGGGGAATAACCGCGGCAAAAAACACTCGTATTTTATCTGATGGACAACCAAAAATGTTCTTACGGCAAGATATCCGTAGACACGAACCAAGCTGGGCAACTCTGCCTCCTGTTTTCAATGCAACTCCAGAGGTTCCGGCTCAGAGAATGATCGAATCCATCATGAATTTTGGATACCGTTAAATCTGGATCGAATTTCACAAATTCGAATGGTCTAATCCAAATTTCAGTGTTATTTTTGGCAGTTAGAATTTCGGAAAGGCTTCTGGGAGAAAAAGGCAATCAAGGGGCCACATCCAGTACACCTGCCAGAGTTTTAGAGACCACTGAGCTAGACATACAATTCTAGCCGGTAAATATTCAATCACACGGATCTATTCATCAAGACATTTGTACTAACAAAGTCTTCACACAGATTTCGTGAGCAACCTGAGCTATCATTAAGGGGAAGTTTCCTCTATTCCTCAACGTCAAAAATCATGTTCCCAGCTAATGAGGGCCATTTAGTCGCAAGAACAGATCCAAGATAGTTGAAAGGAGCTTCTGTAACCCTCGGTGCAAATTAATGCCCATCACACCTTTAAACACCACCAAAAGCCAAATTATTTTTCCCATTCCTGTTCACTTCAGTACTTTTGCTGTCTACAAACAACATCACAGGTCCCGGTTCCTCTATATAGATCTTTATATCGCTAGAGGGGTCACCAGCAGGAGGAAGGAGGTCCCAATTCCTCTATATAGATCTTTATGTCACTAGAGGGGTCACCGGGGGGAGGAAGGAGGTCCTGATTCCTCTATATAGATCTTCATATCACTAGAGAGGTCACCGGCAGGAGGAAGGAGGTCCTGATTCCTCTATATAGATCTTTATATCGCTAGAGGGGTCACCGGCAGGAGGAAGGAGGTCCCAATTCCTCTATATAGATCTTTAGATCACTAGAGGGGTCACCGGCAGGAGGAGGAGGTTCTGATTCCTCTATATAGATCTTTATATCGCTAGAGGGGTCACCGGCAGGAGGAAGGAGATCCTGATTCCTCTATATAGATCTTTATATCACTAGAGGGGTCACCGGCAGCAGGAAGGAGGTCCTGATTTCTGTATATAGATCTTTATATCGATAGAGGGGTCACCGGCAGGAGGAAGGTGGTTCTGATTCCTCTATATAGATCTTTATATCACTAGAGGGGTCACCGGCAGGAGGAAGGAGGTCCTGATTCCTCTATATAGATCTTTATATCACTAGAGGGGTCAGCAGCAGGAGGAAGGAGGTCCTGATTCCTCTATATAGATCTTCATATCACTAGAGGGGTCGCCGGCAGGAGGAAGGAGGTCCTGATTCCTCTGTATAGATCTTTATATCACTAGAGGGGTCAGCAGCAGGAGGAAGGAGGTCCTGATTCCTCTATATAGATCTTTATATCGCTAGAGGGGTCACCAGCAGGAGGAAGGAGGTCCCAATTCCTCTATATAGATCTTTATGTCACTAGAGGGGTCACCGGGGGGAGGAAGGAGGTCCTGATTCCTCTATATAGATCTTCATATCACTAGAGAGGTCACCGGCAGGAGGAAGGAGGTCCTGATTCCTCTATATAGATCTTTATATCGCTAGAGGGGTCACCGGCAGGAGGAAGGAGGTCCCAATTCCTCTATATAGATCTTTAGATCACTAGAGGGGTCACCGGCAGGAGGAGGAGGTTCTGATTCCTCTATATAGATCTTTATATCGCTAGAGGGGTCACCGGCAGGAGGAAGGAGATCCTGATTCCTCTATATAGATCTTTATATCACTAGAGGGGTCACCGGCAGCAGGAAGGAGGTCCTGATTTCTGTATATAGATCTTTATATCGATAGAGGGGTCACCGGCAGGAGGAAGGTGGTTCTGATTCCTCTATATAGATCTTTATATCACTAGAGGGGTCACCGGCAGGAGGAAGGAGGTCCTGATTCCTCTATATAGATCTTTATATCACTAGAGGGGTCAGCAGCAGGAGGAAGGAGGTCCTGATTCCTCTATATAGTCACAAAAACAGATCCAAGATAGCTGAAAGGAGCTTCTGTAACCCTCGGTGCAAATTAATGCCCATCACACCTTTAAACACCACCAAAAGCCAAATTATTTTTCCCTTTCCTGTTCACTTCAGTACTTTTACTGTCTACAAACAACATCACAGTTTTACCTCACACTAGTTATCCGTTCAACACATTAACTTACTGGATTCACTTTTACCAATTTCACAGATATACCAAGAATTCTAGTGGATAAATATTCATCTTGGCATCAGCACCGACAAGGTGTGCCCACAACCTTGGTGACCAACAAAGGTTGTAAGCTATCATTAAGGTCAAGTTTCTTCTATTCCTCAATATCAAAAAATCATGTTCCCAACTAACGAGGGCCTTTTCTTTCAGGCACAAGAACTGGTCTAGGATAGTTGAAAAGAGCTTCCGTAACCCTCAATGTAAAGTCCATAATGTCTTTAAACACCAGCGAAAAACAACTCTTGCCAGCTACAGGTCACGTCGTAGTTTTAACTCATACTAATTTTTCATGCAACACATTAACTTACAGGATTCACTTTAACCAATTTCAGAGCTATACAAAGAATTCTAGTGGGTAAATATTCATCTTGACATCAGCACTGACAAGGTGTGCCCACAACCTTGGTGACCAACAAGGGTTGTAAGCTATCATTAAGGTCAAGTTTCTTCTATTCTTCAATATCAAAAAATCAGGTTCCCAACTAACGAGGGCCTTTTCTTTTAGACACAAGAACTGGTCTAGGATAGTTGAAAAGAGTTTCTGTAACCCACAGGTGCAATTTAGAGCCCATAATGCCTTTAAACACCACCAAAACAAGACTTATTTTACTTAACTGACTTCAATACGTTTGCAGGGAACACGCAACATCACAGCTTTAACTCATTCTAATCTTTCATGCAACACATATGCTTTCACAGTCCACTTTAACCAATTTAAGAGCTAGACTAACAAGCGGGTAAACATTCAGGTACATGAATCTATTCATCTAGACTTCAGCACTGACAAGGTGTTCACACAACTTTGGTGACCAACAAAGGTAGTAAGCTATCATTAAGGTCAGGTTTCTTCTATTCCTCAATATCAAAAAATCCTGTTCCCAGCTAACGAGGGCCTTTTCTTTCAGGCACAAGAACTGGTCTAATATAGTTGAAAAGAGCTTCCGTAACCCTCAATGGAAAGTCCATAATGCCTTTAAACACCACCGAAAACCAACTTTTGCTGGCTACAGGTAACATTGTAGTTTTAACTTATTTTTCATGCAACACATTAACTTACAGAATTCACTTTAACCAATTTCAGAGCTATACAAAGAATTCTAGTGGAAAAATATCCATCTTGACATCGGCACTAACAACTTTGGTGGCCAACAAAGGTTGTAAGTTATCATTAAGGTCAGGTTTCCTCTATTTCTCAAAATCAAAAAATCATGTTCCCAACTAAAGAAGGCCTTTTCTTTCAGGCACAAGAACTGGTCTAGGATAGTTAAAAAGAGTTTCCATAACCCTCAGGTGCAATTTAGAGCCCATCATGCCTTAAAACACCACCAAAACCCAACTTATTTTTCTTAACTGACTTCAATACATTTGCTGGGAACACGCAACATCACAGCCTTAATTCATTCTAATCTTTCATGCAACACATATGCTTACACAATTCACTTTACATAGTTAGTCTGGCTGAACAAAGACAAAAGTCCGTCCAGTTCAACCATAACTTTAACCAATTTAAGAGCTAGAAAAACAAGCGGGTAAATATTCAGGTACATGAATCTATTCATCTACAGTAGACATCAGCATCAACAAGGTGTTCACACAACTTTGGTGACCAACAAAGGTAGTAAGCGATCATTAAGGTCAGGTTTCCTCTATATCTCAATATAAAAAGATCATGTTTCCAGCTAACGAAGGTCTTTTCTTTTAGGCACAAGAACTGGTCTAGGATAGTTGAAAAGAGCTTCCATAACCCTCGATTTAAAGTCCATAAATATTCCTCTTGACATCAGCACTATCAACCTTAGGTGATCAACAAAGGTTGTAAGCTAGCATTAAGGTCAAATTTCCTCTATTTCTCAATATCAAAAAATCATGTTTCCAGCTAACGAGGGCCTTTTCTTTTAAGCAGAAGAACTGGTCTAGGATAGTTGAAAAGAGTTTCCGTAACCCTCAGGTGCAATTTAGAGCCCATAATGCCTTTAAACACAACCAAATCCCAACTTATTTTTCTTAACTGACTTCAATACGTTTTTGGTGGCAACACGCAACATCACAGCTTTAACTCATTCTAGTCTTTCATGCAACACATACGCTTACACGATCCACTTTACATAGTTAGTCTGGCTGAAAAAAGACAAAAGTCCATCCAGTTCAACCATAACTTTAACCAATTTAAGAGCTAGACAAACAAGCGGGTAAATATTCAGGTACATGAATCTATTCATCTACAGTAGACATCAGCATCAACAAGGTTTTCACACAACTTTGGTGACCAACAAAGGTAGTAAGCGATCATTAAGGTCAGGTTTCCTCTATTCCTCAATATCAAAAATCATGTTCCCAGCTAACGAAGGCCTTTTCTTTTAAGCAGAAGAGCTGGTCTAGGATAGTTGAAAAGAGTTTCCGTAACACTCAGGTGCAATTTAGAGCCCATAATACCTTTAAACACTACCAAAACCCAACTTATTTTTCTTAACTGACTTCAATATGTTTGCTGGCAACACGCAACTTCACAGCTTTAACTCATTCTAATCTTTCATGCAACACATACGCTTACACGATCCACTTTACATAGTTAGTCTGGCTGAAAAAAGACAAAAGTCTGTCCAGTTCAACCATAACTTTAACCAATTTAAGAGCTAGACAAACAAGCGGGTAAATATTCAGGTACATGAATCTATTCATCTAGACATCAGCATCAACAAGGTGTTCACACAACTTTGGTGACCAACAAAGGTAGTAAGCGATCATTAAGGTCAGGTTTCCTCTATTCCTCAATATCAAAAAATCATGTTCCCAACTAACGAAGGCCTTTCTTTTAGGCACAAGAATGGGTCTAGGATAGTTGAAAAGATCTTCTGTAACCCTCAATGTAAAGCCCATAATGCCTTTAAACACCACTGAAAACCAACTCTTGCCGGCTACAGGTAACATCGTAGTTTTAACTACACTGCAACACATTAACTTACAGGATTCACTTCAACCAGTTTCAGAGCTATACAACGAATTCTAATGGATACATTTTCATCTTGACATTGGCACTAAGAATCTTTGGTGGCCAACAAAGGTTGTAAGTAGAGATGAGCGAAGTATTCAAAAATTCGATTCGGCTGATTCCGCGAATTCGTGGAATAAATTCGATTCGATGCGAATATATTCGCTGCGAATTTAACTTATAAAAAGGATGTTTCTAGGCTTCAGAGAGCCTTTATATTAGTGCAGAACACTGTACCTTTAATTTAAATGCCCTTGGAGTCTGCTGGGGAAGATAAATAATACTGTCAGTCAGTATGACATGCAGATGAGTGCCGTCGATCTTAGAATCACCGCACACTTCACTCATTTGGGCAGTCACGGGGCCAAAACCAGAGTGTGGAGCCACAGTGTGGCGGTGGAGGCAGCAGCAATGGGAGGCCATACAGCACCCTATGACAAAATGGAACCCACCAGCAGTGTGAGGAGATCTGAAAGTGGCACATGGCAGAGTGTGGCGATAGAGACAGCAGCAATGGGAGGCCGTACAGGGACCCATGACACACTCTGGACCTGGCAGCAGCATGAGGAGGCGGTACAGGGGCCCATGACAGATTACGGGCCTGGCAGCAGCAATGGGAGGCCCGTAATCTGCCAGCACCCTATGACAAAATGGAACCCACCAGCAGTGTGAGGAGACCTGAAAGTGGCACATGGCGGAGTGTGGCGATGGAGACAGCAGCAATGGGAGGCCGTACAGGGACCCATGAGAGACTCTGGACCTGGCAGCAGCATGAGGAGGCGGTACAGGGGCCCATGGCAGATTACGGGCCTGGCAGCAGCAATGGGAGGCCCGTAATCTGCCAGCACCCTATGACAAAATGGAACACACCAGCAGTGTGAGGAGACCTGAAAGTGGCACATGGCAGAGTGTGGCGATGGAGACAGCAGCAATGGGAGGCCGTACAGGGACCCATGACAGATTACGGGCCTGGCAGCAGCATGAGGAGGCGGTACAGGGGCCCATGGCAGATTACGGGCCTGGCAGCAGCAATGGGAGGCCCGTAATCTGCCAGCACCCTATGACAAAATGGAACCCACCAGCAGTGTGAGGAGACCTGAAAGTGGCACATGGCAGAGTGTGGCGATGGAGGCAGCAGCAATGGGAAGCCGTACAGGGACCCATGAGAGACTCTGGACCTGGCAGCAGCATGATGAGGAGGCGGTACAGGGGCCTATGGCAGATTACGGGCCTGGCAGCAGCAATGGGAGGCCCGTAATCCGCCAGCACCCTATGACAAAATGGAACACACCAGCAGTGTGAGGAGACCTGAAAGTGGCACATGGCAGAGTGTGGCGATGGAGACAGCAGCAATGGGAGGCCGTACAGGGACCCATGAGAGACTCTGGACCTGGCAGCAGCATGAGGAGGCGGTACAGGGGCCCATGGCAGATTACAGGCCTGGCAGCAGCAATGGGAGGCCCGTAATCTGCCAGCACCCTATGACAAAATGGAACACACCAGCAGTGTGAGGAGACCTGAAAGTGGCACATGGCAGAGTGTGGCGATGGAGACAGCAGCAATGGGAGGCGGTACAGGGACCCATGAGAGACTCTGGACCTGGCAGCAGCATGAGGAGGCGGTACGGGGGCCCATGGCAGATTACGGGCCTGGCAGCAGCAATGGGAGGCCCGTAATCTGCCAGCACCCTATGACAAAATGGAACCCACCAGCAGTGTGAGGAGACCTGAAAGTGGCACATGGCAGAGTGTGGCGATGGAGAGAGCAGCAATGGGAGGCCGTACAGGGACCCATGACACACTCTGGACCTGGCAGCAGCATGAGGAGGGTACAGGGGCCCATGACAGATTACGGGCCTGGCAGCAGCATGAGGAGTCGGTACAGGGGCCCATGGCAGATTACGGGCCTGGCAGCAGCAATGGGAGGCCCGTAATCTGCCAGCACCCTATGACAAAATGGAACCCACCAGCAGTGTGAGGAGACCTGAAAGTGGCACATGGCAGAGTGTGGCGATGGAGACATGGGCCCCCTGGCCACGCTTGACTTTCTGGCCACATAGTCGACATACGGCTACGTTTACTTCCTCGGGCGGCTTGACGAAAAATTGCCACACTGCCGAGTAGGAAACTTTGCCCCCGCTACTCCTCACTGGCTGACTGCTACTTCCTCCGTGCACACCGGCACCACTACTGGCCGTGGTGGTAGGCTGCAGTGGAGCTGGTGCTCTACTCCGTGGCCGTTTGCCTCCACTGACACTGCTGCGACCCTGCTGCCTCCTGGGCAACCCACCGACTGTTTTGCTCGCTGCCAAGCTGTCACCCTCTTCTCCTGATGATGCGGAAGCAATAGCCTGATGACGACGAGGCTGCCAAGTGCGATCAGCCTCATCATCATCATCAATTAGGGTCTCCGCCTCACTACTAGTCCCCTCGGCTGCGTGTGGGTCAGGAGACAGACCTGTCTCTAGACCGGCTACCGAGCCACTCTCCTCGCCAGTACTTCTTCACCTGGCTGCTGAAGAGGCGGATGTCTCCCCCCGTTCCTGACCGCCCTCTGTTAGCTCTTCCTCACTGTACAGTGGGGCTGAGCCCACAGCATGCGATACTTCGCTTGGTGAGGGAACACCAAAGGACAGGGGCAGGTAGAGGACACGTGATTTCAGTGGGCTTGCTCCCGGGCCATGCCAACTAACGGTTGTGTCTGACGTACCCACCGACTGTTGGCTGTAGGTGTCAGAGGTGACCTGGGAAGAGGAAGACGACCGAGCCAACCAATCGATGACGGCAGGGTTGTCGGTGGAGACACGACCGCTGGATGACACCGGGAGCACTGGCCTCTGACTGCGACTAGTGCTGCCTCGACCCCTTCCTCTGCTGCCACGTCTGCTTGCTCCTAAAACATTGCCTCCTCTGCCACTCCTCTGCATGTTGTCTGACATACTCTTTAATTCAACGATTCTGTATCCCTGAGTAACAATTCTGTGTCCCTCAGTAACAATTCTGTGTCTGTCCCTGAGTAACAATTCTGTGTCCCTGAGTAACAATTATGTGTCCCTCAGTAACAATTCTGTGTCCCTGAGTAACGATTCTGTGTCCCTGAGTAACGATTCTGTGTCCCTCAGTAACAATTCTGTGTCCCTCAGTAACAATTCTGTGTCCCTCAGTAACAATTCTGTGTCTGTTCCTGAGTAACAATTCTGTGTCCCTCAGTAACAATTCTGTGTCCCTCAGTAACAATTCTGTGTCCCTCATTAACAATTCTGTGTCTGTCCCTGAGTAACAATTCTGTGTCCCTGAGTAACAATTCTGTGTCCCTCAGTAACAATTCTGTGTCTGTCCCTGAGTAACAATTCTGTGTCCCTGAGTAACAATTCTGTGTCCCTCAGTAACAATTCTGTGTCCCTGAGTAACAATTCTGTGTCCCTGAGTAACAATTCTGTGTCTGTCCCTGAGTAACAATTCTGTGTCCCTGAGTAACAATTCTGTGTCCCTCAGTAACAATTCTGTGTCCCTCAGTAACAATTCTGTGTCCCTCAGTAACAATTCTGTGTCTGTCCCTGAGTAACAATTCTGTGTCCCTGAGTAACAATTCTGTGTCCCTGAGTAACAATTCTGTGTCCCTCAGTAACAATTCTGTGTCCCTCAGTAACAATTCTGTGTCCCTCAGTAACAATTCTGTGTCTGTCCCTGAGTAACAAGTCTGTGTCCCTGAGTAACAATTCTGTGTCCCTGAGTAACAATTCTGTGTCCCTCAGTAACAATTCTGTGTCCCTCAGTAACAATTCTTTGTCCCTCAGTAACAATTCTGTGTCTAACTATCCCTGAGTAACAATTCTGTGTCCCTCAGTAACAATTCTGTGTCCCTCAGTAACAATTCTGTGTCTGTCCCTGAGTAACAATTCTGTGTCCCTGAGTAACAATTCTGTGTCCCTCAGTAACAATTCTGTGTGTATCCCTGAGTAACAATTCTGTGTCCCTGAGTAACAATTCTGTGTCCCTCAGTAACAATTCTGTGTCCCTCAGTAACAATTCTGTGTCTGTCCCTGAGTAACAATTCTGTGTCCCTGAGTAACAATTCTGTGTCCCTGAGTAACAATTCTGTGTCCCTCAGTAAAAATTCTGTGTCTGTCCCTGAGTAACAATTCTGTGTCTGTCCCTGAGTAACAATTCTGTGTCTGTCCCTGAGTAACAATTCTGTGTCTGTCCCTGAGTAACAATTCTGTGTCCCTCAGTAACAATTCTGTGTCTGTCCCTGAGTAACAATTCTGTGTCTGTCCCTGAGTAACAATTCTGTGTCTGTCCCTGAGTAACAATTCTGTGTCCCTAAGTAACGGTTCTGTGTCCCTAAGTAACGGTTCTGTGTCCCTAAGTAACGGTTCTGTGTCCCTAAGTAACGATTCTGTGGCCCTAACTCTGTCCCTCAATACAGACAGGTGGTCTGTCTCTCTTGAATGACTGGAGGCTAATGGAGAATTCTAAAATGGCCGCAATTTATAGCTCGACCATTACACAGTGCTGGCTGGCTGCTGATTGGCTAATGCGATCACATGTCATGAATGAATGCATTATGGGTCAGTGCGCCTTGTCTGCGCGCCTTCCCAGAGATCCCCGCTCCGTCGCCGCACATGTCGCCGCCATTTTTGGAAAAATTTCGATTCGCGCATCCGAAGTCTGCTAATTTTCGGATTCGAAATTTTCCTAATATTCGAAACGAATTCCACTTCGCCAAGTTCGATTCGCTCATCTCTAGTTGTAAGCTATCATTAAGTTTAACTTTCGTCTATTTCTCAATATAAAAAGATCATGTTTCCAGCTAACGAGGGCCTTTTCTTTTAGGCACAAGAACTGGTCTAGGATAGTTGAAAAGAGCTTCCGTAACCCTCAATTTAAAGTCCATAAATATTCCTCTTGACATCAGCACTATCAACCTTAGGTGATCAACAAGCACTGACAAGGTGTTCACACGACTTTGGTGACCAACAAAGGTTGTAAGCTATCATTAAGGTCAAGTTTCCTCTATTTCTCAATATCAAAAAATCATGTTCCCAGATAACGAGAACCCTTTCTTTTAGGCACAAGAGCTAGGATAGTTGATAAGAGTTTCCATAACCCTCAGGTGCAATTTAGAGCCCATAATGCCTTTAAACACTACCAGAACCCAACTTATTTTTCTTAACTGACTTCAATACGTTTGCTGGGAACACGCAACATCACAGCTTTAACTCATTCTAGTCTTTCATGCAACACATACGCTAACACGATTCACTTTACATAGTTAGTCTGACTGAAAAAAGACAAAAGTCCGTCCAGTTCAACCATAACTTTAACCAATTTAAGAGCTAGAAAAACAAGCGGGTAAATATTCAGGCACATGAATCTATTCATCTACAGTAGACATCAGCATTACCAAGGTGTTCACACAACTTTGGTGACCAACAAAGGTAGTAAGCTATCATTAAGGTCAGGTTTCCTCTATTCCTCAATATCAAAAAATCATGTTCCCAGCTAACGAACGCCTTTCTTTTAGGCACAAGGACGGGTCTAGGATAGTTGAAAAGAGCTTCTGTAACCCTCAATTTAAAGCCCATAATGCCTTTAAACACCACCGAAAACCAATTCTTGCCGGCTACAGGTAACATCGTAGTTTTAACTACACTGCAACACATTAACTTACAGGATTCACTTCAACCAGTTTCAGAGTTATACAACGAATTCTAATGGATACATTTTCATCTTGACATTGGCACTAACAATATTTGGTGGCCAACAAAGGTTGTAAGCTATCATTAAGTTCAAGTTTCCTCTATTCCTCAATATAAAAAGATCATGTTTCCAGCTAACGAGGGCCTTTTATTTTAGGCACAAGAACTGGTCTAGGATAGTTGAAAAGAGCTTCCGTAACCCTCGATTTAAAGTCCATAAATATTCCTCTTGACATCAGTATTAACAACCTTAGGTGATCAACAAAGGTTGTAAGCTATCATTAAGGTCAGGTTTCCTCTATTCCTCAATATCAAAAAATCATGTTCCCAACTAACGAGGGCCTTTCTTTTAGGCACAAGAACGGGTCTAGGATAGTTGAAAAGATCTTCTGTAACCCTCAATGTAAAGCCCATAATGCCTTTAAACACCAACGAAAACCAACTCTTGCCGGCTACAGGTAACATCGTAGTTTTAACTACACTGCAACACATTAACTTACAGGATTCACTTCAACCAGTTTCATCTTGACATCGGCACGAACAATCTTTGGTGGCCAACAAAGGTTGTAAGCGATCATTAAGTTCAAGTTTCCTCTATTCCTCAATATCAAAAAAATCATGTTCCCAGATAACGAGGGCCTTTTCTTTTCGGCACAAGAACTGGTCTAGGATAGTTGAAAAGAGCTTCCATAACCCTCAATTTAAAGTCCATAAATATTCCTCTTGACATCAGCACTATCAACCTTAGGTGATCAACAAGCACTGACAAGGTGTTCACACAACTCTGGTGACCAACAAAGGTTGCAAGCTATCATTAAGGTCAAGTTTCCTCTATTCCTCAATATCAAAAAACATGTTTCCAGCTAACGAAGGCCTTTTCTTTTAGGCACAAGAGCTGGTCTAGGATAGTTGAAAAGAGTTTCCATAACCGTCAGGTGCAATTTAGAGCCCATCATGCCTTTAAACACCACCAAACCCAACTTATTTTTCTTAACTGACTTCAATACGTTTGCTGGCAACACGCAACATCACAGCTTTAATTCATTCTAATCTTTCATGCAACACATACGCTAACACAATCCACTTTACATAGTTAGTCTGGCTGAAAAAAGACAAAAGTCCGTCCAGTTCAACCATAACTTTAACCAATTTAAGAGATAGACAAACAAGCGGGTAAATATTCAGGTACATGAATCTATTCATCTAGACTCAGCATTAACAAGGTGTTCACACAACTTTGGTGACCAAACAAAGGTAGTAAGCTATCATTAAGGTCAGGTTTCCTCTACTCCTCAATATCAAAAAATCATGTTCCCAACTAACGAGGGCCTTTCTTTTAGGCACAAGAATGGGTCTAGGATAGTTGAAAAGATCTTCTGTAACCCTCAATGTAAAGCCCATAATGCCTTTAAAACACCACCAAAAACCAACTCTTGCCGGCTACAGGTAACATCGTAGTTTTAACTACACTGCAACACATTAACTTACAGGATTCACTTCAACCAGTTTCATCTTGACATCGGGGGACGAGCAATCTTTGGTGGCCAACAAAGGTTGTAAGCTATCATTAAGTTCAACTTTCCTCTATTTCTCAATATCAAAAGATCATGTTTCCAGCTAACGAGGGCCTTTTCTTTTCGGCACAAGAACTGGTCTAGGATAGTTGAAAAGAGTTTCCATAACCCTCAGGTGCAATTTAGAGCCCATTATGCCTTTAAACACCACCAAAACCCAACTTATTTTTTTTAACTGACTTCAATACGTTTGCTGGCAACACGCAACATCACAGCTTTAATTCATTCTAATCTTTCATGCAGCACATCCGCTTACAAATCCACTTTATATAGTTAGTCTGGCTGAAAAAAGACAAAAGTCCATCTAGTTCAACCATAACTTTAACCAATTTAAACAAGCGGGTAAATATTCAGGTACATGAATCTATTCATCTAGACATCAGCATCAACAAGGTGTTTACACAACTTTGGTGACCAACAAAGGTAGTAAGCTATCATTAAGGTCAGGTTTCCTCTATTCCTCAATATCAAAAAATCATGTTCCCAACTAACGAAGGCCTTTCTTTTAGGCACAAGAACTGGTCTAGGATAGTTGAAAAGAGCTTCCATAACCCTCAATTTAAAGTCCATAAATATTCCTCTTGACATCAGCACTATCAACCTTAGGTGATCAACAAGCACTGACAAGGTGTTCACACGACTTTGGTGACCAACAAAGGTTGTAAGCTATCATTAAGGTCAAGTTTCCTCTATTTCTCAATATCAAAAAATCATGTTCCCAGATAACGAGAACCCTTTCTTTTAGGCACAAGAGCTAAGATAGTTGATAAGAGTTTCCATAACCCTCAGGTGCAATTTAGAGCCCATCATGCCTTTAAACAACACCAAAACCCAACTTATTTTTCTTAACTGACTTCAATACGTTTGCTGGCAACACGCAACATCACAGCTTTAACTCATTCTAATTTTTCTTGAAACACATACGCTTACACAATTCACTTTACATAGTTAGTCTGGCTGAAAAAAGACAAAAGTCCGTCCAGTTCAACCATAACTTTAACCAATTTAAGAGCTAGACAAACAAGCGGGTAAATATTCAGGTACATGAATCTATTCATCTAGACATCAGCATCAACAAGGTGTTCACACAGCTTTGGTGACCAACTAAGGGTCTGATCTATCATTAAGGTCAGGTTTCCTCCATTCCTTATTATCAAGCACCGTGCTTCCAGCTAAGGAGGGCCTTTTCTTTTGGGCAAAGGAACAGGTTGACAATAGCTGAAAGGAGTTTCTTTAACCCTCAGTCCACTGCACCAAGAACACCACCAAAAACCAACATTTTTTTTTGCCTTCCTATTAACTTCACTGCATGTCTCTGCTCCAGGCAACATCACTGTTTTAATTTATAATAAATTCGTGAGCAACAGTTTAACTTACTGGATTCATTTTAACCGTTTTAAGAGCTAAACGAGCAGTTATAACGGGTAAATATTTAATTACATGGATCTCAACATCTCAACGTTGGCACCAACAAGGTCTTCACCCAACGTTGGTACTTCAGGAACTGAACTATCATTAAGGTGAAGTAGGTCTCCAGTACCACAGACCAGGGCTTGACAAAGTTGCACTGAATCTACGAACCAGCTAAAAAAGTTTCTTTTTTAACGTAAGAAGCCCGGGATTTGCCGCATGACAAACACGGCAACACCACACCACGTTTTAGGTGCCATTGAAAATAATGGCCCCTGAACCTGCGTTTTGCGATCACGGCGATTCCCAGGTGTGATTGGAGCCATCCTGGTTCACACGTATGTGATTCATTTTGAACATCACAGATTCGCATGATAGGCTGGGTAGTTTGTGTCCCTGTTGAGGTGGTTCACACAGATGCGATCCGCGTGCATTGTGTTTTGAGAGCCATTATGAAAAGGGTCCTATGTGAGTTTGTAACGGTGCTTCCCAGACTCGCAAGTGATAGAGTAGAGTGGCATGTGGAGATAAGTGCTCATATAGGTTTTCTATTGACAGGAGTTTTTGCAGCGAAGTCTATGGGAGGCGGTTTTTGCATTGAAGTCTATGGGAGGAGTTTTCATACGAAAGTCTATGGGAGGCGTTTTCAAATCAAAGTCTATGGGAGGTTTCTTCACATCAAAGTCTATGAGAGGCGTTTTCACACCAAAGTCTATGGGAGGCGTTTTCGCATCAAAGTCTATGGGAGGCGTTTTCGCATCAAAGTCTATGGGAGGTGTTTTTGCATCAAAGTCTATGGGAGGCGTTTTTGCATCAAAGTCTATGGGAGGCGTTTTTGCATCAAAGTCTATGGGAGACGTTTTCACATCAAGGTCTTTGGGAGGCGCTTTAACATTGAAGTCTATGGGAGGCATCTTTGCATTGAAGTCTATGGGCAGAATTTTGCATTGAAGACTATGGGAGGCGTTTTCCCATTGAAGTCTTAGGGAGGCGGTTTCCCATTGAAGTCTAAGGGAGGTGTTTTCCCATTGAAATCTATGGGAGTTTTTTTTTCCCCACTGAAGTCTATGGGAGGTATTTTCCTATTGAAGTCTATAGGAGACGTTTTCCCATTGAAATCAATGGGAGGCATTTTCCCATGAAAATCTATGGGAGGTATTTTGCCATTGACGTCTATGGGAGGCATTTTTGCATTGAAGTCTATGGGAGGCATTTTTGCATTGAAGTATATGGAAGGCATCTTTGCATTGAAGTCTAAGGGAAGCATTTTTGCATTGAAGACTATGGGAGGCGTTTTTCCATTGATGTCTTTGGGAGGTGTTTTCCCATTGAAATCTATGGGAGGTGGTTTCCCCACTGAAGTCTATTGGAGGCGTCTTCCCATTGAAGCCTATGGGGCGCAATTTTCCCATTGAAGTCTGTGAGGCACGATTTTCCCATTGAAGTCTGTGGGGCACAATTTTCCCATTGAAGTCTGTGGGGCGCGATTTCACATTGAAGTCTGTGGGGCGCGATTAAAGGAGGAGGAAAGAAGGACACAGCAATATTGGTCCAAATAAGGAGGCGGATGGGAGCGTAGGTTCAGACTTAAATAGAAGTCAATCTTTCCTACCACGTTTCATGTTACATGTACGTCTTCTAGCCTCTCCCGGGTTCAGGACGTGCTTGCGTGCGCCTTCTGCTGCTCCACCCCGTCGCTGGCTACAGCACGATTTTGTCAGCAGGTACTTGCCCGTGATTTTGGCCGCAGACCTGCTGATCCGCTGTAGCTAATCACAGCACAGAGTCCTGTATACAGGCCGCAATCTGGCTGTTTTTTTCTCCCTGAAAAGTAGGGAGAAAAAAACAGCCAGATTTGTAAGTAAAAGCAGCACATATTACACACATTTGTTCAAAGCGGAGTTCCCGGCACCGGCATCTTCAGTATGGGCGTCTTCTCCCCCCGGCACCAGCATCTTCAGTATGGGCGTCTTCTCCCCCCGGCACCAGCATCTTCAGTGTGGGCGTCTTCTCCCCCCCCCCGGCACCAGCATCTTCAGTATGGGCGTCTTCTCCCCCCGGCACCAGCATCTTCAGTGTGGGTGTCTTCTCCCCCCGGCACCAGCATCTTCAGTGTGGGCGTCTTCTCCCCCCGGCACCAGCATCTTCAGTGTGGGTGTCTTCTCTCCCTGGCACCGGCATCTTCAGTGTGGGCGTCTTCTCCCCCCGGCACCAGCATCTTCATTGTGGGCGTCTTCTCTCCCTGGCACCGGCATCTTCATTGTGGGCGTCTTCTCTCCCTGGCACCAGCATCTTCAGTGTGGGCGTCTTCTCCCCCCGGCACCGGCATCTTCAGTGTGGGCGTCTTCTCTCCCTGGCACCGGCATCTTCAGTGTGGGCGTCTTCTCTCCCTGGCACCGGCATCTTCATTGTGGGCGTCTTCTCTCCCTGGCACCGGCATCTTCAGTGTGGGCGTCTTCTCTCCCTGGCACCGGCATCTTCATTGTGGGCGTCTTCTCCCCCCGGCACCAGCATCTTCAGTATGGGCGTCTTCTCCCCCCGGCACCAGCATCTTCAGTGTGGGCGTCTTCTCTCCCTGGCACCGGCATCTTCAGTGTGGGCGTCTTCTCCCCCCGGCACCAGCATCTTCAGTGTGGGCCTCTTCTCCCCCCGGCACCAGCATCTTCATTGTGGGCCTCTTCTCCCCCCCCGGCACCGGCATCTTCAGTGTGGGCGTCTTCTCTCCCTGGCACCGGCATCTTCATTGTGGGCGTCTTCTCTCCCTGGCACCAGCATCTTCATTGTGGGCGTCTTCTCCCCCCGCACCAGCATCTTCAGTGTGGGCATCTTCTATCCCCGGCACCGGCATCTTCATTGTGGGGCGTCTCTTCTCTCCCTGGCACCAGCATCTTCATTGTGGGCATCTTCTATCCCCGGCACCGGCATCTTCAGTGTGGGCGCTCGACTGTGACAGCTTGCGGCTTCACAGCAGGATGCCTGCTGCGCATGCGCGAGAAGCTCTGCACTTTCTGAATGGCCCCGTTGTCTTCTGGGACCTATCACATGTCCCAGAAGACTACGCGGGGGGGAGGGGGTAGGACAACTTCCGCTTCCGATCACCTATGCGAGTGCAGCGGAAGTGGGAGCGGGTACCTGTCAATTTCGGGTACCTGCATCCCTCTCCGCTCCCCAAAAGGTGCCAATCCTTAAACGCAAGTGGGGGACCAGTCCTTAAAGCGCAACTTCCCCTTTTGGGTGGAGCTCTGCTTTAAGCACACTATTAATCCCTTGAATGCCCCTTGAGGTTAACCCCTTCACAGCCGGTGTCATTAGTACAGTATTAGCACTGATCACTGTGTTAGTTTAACTAGTGAGCTCAGTACCTCCCAATGAGGGTCTGTTATCACCAGATTGCCTGCCACACTAATCACAATCCCTCTATAAGTTGCTGAGCACCGCCATTACCAGGATAGCGTCATAGTTGCTTTCATATATACCCCATAGTGTCTAGATGCTATAATTTCCGCACAAACCAATTAATATACACTCGTTGGGTTTGTTTTTTACCAAAAACATGTGGCAGAATACATTTTGGCCTAAATTTATGAAGAAATTTGATTTCTTGATTGGATATGTTTTATAAACAGTCTAGCTCCCTTGTCTCCTCCTCCCATGCACGAGCAGGACTCCAGGACTTCTCCAGAACTTCCCCCATCCTCTGGAACTCTCTACCCCAATCTATCAGACTATCGCCTACTCTGCTCACTTTTAGGCGATCTCTGAAAACCGATCTCTTATAGGAAAGCCTATCCTGCCCTCAGCTAATCATGGAATCTTCTACTCCTCCTACCAGTCCATCCCCCACAGTTATTTACCTTTTGTACCACTAGCCCCTCCCTCCTAGATTGTAAGCTCCCAGGATCAGAGCCCTCCTATCCCTCTTGTATTGAACTGTATTGTTGCTGTATTGTCTCCCGTAATATTGTATAGCGCTGAGCAAACTGTTGGCGCCATAAATCCTGTATAATAATAATAATAATAATAATAAAAAACAAAAAGTAAAAAATGTATCTTCTTTCTACATTTTCTGACTTTTTCGTTAAATAAAAAACCTAAATAAAAAACTCAGTGATGATCAAATACCACCAAAAGAAAGCTCTATTTGTGCGAAATAAATGACATAAATGTCATTCGGGTACAGTGCAGGGGCGGACTGACCATTTGGAAACTCGGGCACTGCCCAAGGGCCCGGGGTCAGTTGGGGGCCCATGAGATGCCCCGGTACCTTTTTCATAGGCTTTTTTGAGTTTGGGCAAGGACACAGGGGCCCCATGATCCCCTATTGCCCGGGGCCCGATGAGCTGTCAGTCTGCCCCTGGGGCGGACTGACCATTTGGAAACTCGGGCACTACCCGAGGGCCCGGGGTCAGTAGGGGGCCCCATGAGATGCCCTTGGTACCTTATTCATAGCCTTTTTTCAGTTTGGGCAAGGACACAGGGGACCCATGATCCCCTATTGCCCGGGGGCCCAATGAGTTGTCAGTCTGCCCCTGGGGCGGACTGACCATTTGGAAACTCGGGCACTACCTGAGGGCCCGGGGTCAGTAGGGGGCCCCATGAGATGCCCCTGGTACCTTTTTCATAGGAATATTTGAGTTTGAGCAAGGACACAGGGGCCCCATGATCCCCTTTTGCCCGGGGGCCCCATGAGTTGTCAGTCCACCTCTGGTACAGAGTTGCACAACTGCGCAATTATCAGTTAAAGTAGGGTGGTGCTGAATAGCAAAGAATGGTCTGGATATGAAGGGGGTATACATTCTGGAGGTCAAGTGGTTGAACCCAGCCGATCCACCAAAAAGTCGGTTCTGGTTGGACCATACATTCCATGGGCACAACTGTAGGCTCCCAAGTCCCTCATTGGGAAGAGTGGAATGGAATCATTTTCTGAATCCCATCATGGCGGCCTTCATTCAGATTTTACACCGGGACACTGTAGCTGTTGTTAAGCGTCTACCAACCAATCATTTTGGAGTTTTGCTTTGCGAGCGTTTCGTCTTTTTATTTCCACCTCCTGGTTCTCCTATAACACGTGTTTGTTTTTATCCCCGGCGTAGACGGGTGTTTGGTCTGCGCTTTCAGAGTCGCACCGCGCTCCGTTGTGTCGGGAATTTAGGTTAATGACAATAATTTCTGTGTTTTCCGATGGCAGCCCAGATCCTGAAAGATAAGCACATGAAAGAACTGCTTATCAGCCCAAAATCATCCGATTTTCAAAGCCAGTTTTATGTGTTGCCTGGAAACAGGAAACGGGGATGCTGAGACCCTGCATGGCGTCTATCTGCAAGTGACAACCCCGCCGAGCGGAGTGGAGGAAGGGCGGATTCCCGCAACTCGCATCCAACACGCCAAAAACATAGAGAGGTGACTGTGTAGAGATCCGGGTGTATCTAACCAGACAGAGAGCGATGTGCGCCGCAGGACAACCCACCGCGGGCACTCGCCAATCCGCTCCAATTTGTTACTTTTTATTATTTACTTCCCAGATTTACAAAGTGCTGATATATCACTCCAAGCTTCACCGTTCATATAGAACCAGTCACATGAGCCTCTGCACCAGAGGAGCTGACACTCTAATACCCCCTCCCCCACAGTCACATGAGCCTCTGCACCAGAGGAGCTGACACTCTAATGTCCCCTCCCCCACAGTCACATGAGCCTCTGCACCAGAGGAGCTGACACTCTAATACCCCCCTCCCCCACAGTCACATGAGCCTCTGCACCAGAGGAGCTGACACTCTAATGTCCCCTCCCCCACAGTCACATGAGCCTCTGCACCAGAGGAGCTTACACTCTAATACCCCCCCCACAGTCACATGAGCCTCTGCACCAGAGGAGCTTACACTCTAATACCCCCTCCCCCACAGTCACATGAGCCTCTGCACCAGAGGAGCTCACACTCTAATGTCCCCTCCCCCACAGTCACATCAGTCTCTGCAGCAGAGGAGCTTACACTCTAATACCCCCCCCCACAGTCACATGAGCCTCTGCACCAGAGGAGCTTACACTCTAATGTCCCCCTCCCCTGCAGTCTCATGAGCCTCTGCACCAGAGGAGCTCACACTCTAATGTCCCCTCCCCCACAGTCACATGAGCCTCTGCACCAGAGGAGCTTACACTCTAATGTCCCCTCCCCCACAGTCTCATGAGCCTCTGCACCAGAGGAGCTGACACTCTAATGTCCCCTCCCCCACAGTCTCATGAGCCTCTGCACCAGAGGAGCTTACACTCTAATGTCCCCCCCCCCCACAGTCACATCAGTCTCTGTACCAGAGGAGCTGACACTCTAATACCCCCCCCACAGTCACATCAGTCTCTGCACCAGAGGAGCTGACACTCTAATACCCCCCCCCCCCCACAGTCACATCAGTCTCTGTACCAGAGGAGCTTACTCTCTAATGTCCCCCCTCCCCCACAGTCACATGAGCCTCTGCACCAGAGGAGCTTACACTCTAATGTCCCCTCTCCCCACAGTCACATGAGCCTCTGCACCAAAGGAGCTTACACTCTAATACCCCCCCCCCCCCCCCCCCCCCCACAGTCACATGAGCCTCTGCACCAAAGGAGCTTACACTCTAATACCCCCCCCCCCCCACAGTCACATCAGTCTCTGCACCAGAGCAGCTTACACTCTAATGTCCCCTCCCCCACAGTCACATGAGCCTCTGCACCAGAGGAGCTTACACTCTCCCCCCCCCCCCCCCACAGTCACATGAGCCTCTGCACCAGAGGAGCTTACACTCTAATGTCCCCCCCCCACAGTCACATCAGTCTCTGTACTACCAGAGGAGCTTACACTCTTCCCCCCCCCCCCCACACAGTCACATGAGCCTCTGCACCAGAGGAGCTTACACTCTCCCCCCCCCCCCAGTCACATCAGTCTCTGTACCAGAGGAGCTTACACTCTAATGTCCCCCCCCCCCCAGTCACATCAGTCTCTGTACCAGAGGAGCTTACACTCTAATGTCCCCCCCCCCCCAGTCACATCAGTCTCTGTACCAGAGGAGCTTACGCTCTAATGTCCCCCCCCCCCCAGTCACATCAGTCTCTGTACCAGAGGAGCTTACACTCTAATGTCCCCCCCCCATCACATCAGTCTCTGTACCAGAGGAGCTTACACTCTAATGTCCCCCCCCCCCATCACATCAGTCTCTGTACCAGAGGAGCTTACACTCTAATGTCCCCCCCCCCCCCAATCACATCAGTCTCTGTACCAGAGGAGCTTACGCTCTAATGTCCCCCCCCCCCATCAGTCACATCAGTCTCTGTACCAGAGGAGCTTACACTCTAATGCCCCCCCCCCCAGTCACATCAGTCTCTGTACCAGAGGAGCTTACACTCTAATGTCCCCTCCCCCACAGTCACATCAGTCTCTGTACCAGAGGAGCTTACACTCTAATGTCCCCCCCCCCCCAAATCACATCAGTCTCTGTACCAGAGGAGCTTACACTCTGATGTCCCCTCCCCCCAATCACATCAGTCTCTGTACCAGAGGAGCTTACGCTCTAATGTCCCCTCCCCCCACATCACATCAGTCTCTGTACCAGAGGAGCTTACGCTCTAATGTCCCCTCCCCCACAGTCACATCAGTCTCTGTACCAGAGGAGCTTACGCTCTAATGTCCTCTCCCCCACAGTCATATCAGTCTCTACACCAGAGGAGCTTACACTCTAATCTCCCCCACAGGCCCACGGTATTATACATTTATATAGCTGTGACATATACTGCAGCACTGTACAGAGACAACTAATCTGTTCACCAGAGGAGCTTACACTCTAATGTCCCCTCCCCCCCACAGTCACACACTATTATTATACATTTATATATCAGTGACTCTGTCTAGGCTGAGATGATATCATCAGTCTGCTGCAGGCAGAAGGAAGCATTTCCTCAGTTTCCCCTCCCCCGGTGATCAGACTGTACATTGTAACTTTGTAAAAGGAGGAGGAGCATTTCCTCAGTCTGCCCCTCCCCCAGTGATCAGACTGTACATTGTAACTTTGTAAAAGGAGGAGGAGCATTTCCTCAGTCTCCCCTCCCCCCCGTGATCAGACAGTACATTGTAACTTTGTAAAAGGAGGAGGAGCATTTCCTCAGTCTGCCCTCCCCCAGTGATCAGACTGTACATTGTAACTTTGTAAAATGAGGAGGAGCATTTCCTCAGTCTCCCCTCCCGCAGTGATCAGACTGCACACTGTAACTTTGTAGGAGGAGGCATTTCCTCGGTCTCCCTTCCCCCAGTGATCGGACTGTACATTGTAACTTTGATCTCTGTGAGTAACACCTGGAAGTGTTACACTGACACAGTCTGATGAATGTAACATTGTATGTAATTATTGGTCATTCTACAACCTGAACCCCAATGCAGTCTGTTCTTGTATACGGAGCCCCCCCTCTTTAATGCACCAATCCTGATCCATAATCCCTCTCCGGTTCCTGTTTGCTGGTTGCGTTCTTCTCCCGCGAGGCGTCACAATCACCCAGGAAGCCTCCTTTGTGCATAATTAGGTCAGTAGTTACTCCTCGTTGGCTGACAGTGGCTGTCAATGGGCGTCTCCGGGAAATTTGGGTTTTGGAAAAACAGTGGCCCCCCGGGGGGTTTTCCTTTTTTTTTTTCCCTAAAGGGGGGGGAGGGGGCGCTTTCCCACTTATTTAAGTTTTGGGGGGTTTTTTTGGGGGGATTATCAAAAAAAGTTTCTGGGGGGTTTTAAAAGGGAAAAGGGGGGTTTGGAAGGGGTTTTTTATGACCCCCATTGTTTCCCACCCCCAAGTTTGAAAAAAAAAATGAAAAGGGGGGGGGAGGCAGGTGGGGGGGGGGGGGGTTGGGAGCTAGTTGTAATTGGGGGGGAGAGAGGAGGGGAGAGGGGGGAGAGGAAGGGGGGAGGGGGGGAAAGGGGGGGAGAAGGGGGGAGGAGGGGGGAGAGGGAAAGGGGAGGGAGGGGGAGAGGGGGGGAGGGGAAGGGGAAAAGGGGAGGGGGGAAGGGGGGGGGGGGGGGGGGAGGGAAAAAAGGGGGGGGGGAAGGGGGGGGGGGGAAGGGGGGGGAGGGAGGGAAGAAGGAAGGAGGGAGGAAGGAGGGAAAGGGAGGGAGGAAGAGAGAGGGAGGGGGGGGGGGGGGAAAAAAAGGAGGGGGGGGGGGGGGGGGGGAGAGGGGGGAGGGAGGAAGGGAGGGGGGAGGAGGGAGGGGAGAGGGAGGGAAGGGGGAAAAGGGGGGGGGAAAGGGGGGGAGGGGAAGGGAGGGGGGAAAAGAGAGGGGGGGGGGGGAAGGGGGGGGAAAGGGGGGGGAAAAAGAGAGGGGGGGAGGGGGGGAGGGAAAAGGGGGGGGGAGAAGGGGGGAAGGGGGGGGGAAAAAGGGGGGGGGGGGAGGGGGAGGGGGGGGGGGGGGGAAAGGGGAGGGGGGGGGGGGGGGTGGGGGGGGGGAGGGGGGGGAGGGAAAAGGGGGGGGGGGGGGGGGAGGGGGGGGGGGGGGGGGGAAAGGGGGAGGGGGGGGGGGGGTGGGGGGGGGGGGGGGGGGGGGGGGGGGGGGAGGGGGGGGGGGGAGGGGGGGGGAAAGGGGGGGGGGGGGGGGGGGGGGGGGGGGGGAAAGGGGGGGGGGGAAAAAGGGGGGGGGGGGGGGGGGGGAGGGGGGGGGAAGGGGGGGAAAGGGGGGGGGGAAGGGGGGGGGGGGGGGGGGGGGGGGGGGGGGGGGGGGAAAAGGGGGGGGGGGGGGGGGGGGGGGGGGGGGAGGGGGGGGGGGGGGGGGTTGGGGGGGGGGGGGGGGGGGGGGGGGGGAGGGGGGGGGGGGGGGGGGGGGGGGGGGGGGGGGGGCGGGGGGGGGGGTTTTTTGGGGGGGGGGGGGGAAAAAGGGGGGGGGGGGGGGGGGGGGGGGGGGGGGGGGGGGGGGGGGGGGGGGAAAGGGGGGGGGGGGGGGGGGGGGGGGAAAAAAGAAGGGGGGCGGCCCCTGGGGGGTGAGGGGGGGGTGAGGGGGGGGGGAGGGGGAGGAAACGGGTGGCGGGGGGCGCGCCCGCTGGGGGAGGGTCTTTGGTGATGAAAGGGGGATGGGCAGATCGCAAAATTTTTCCTGTCACCATTTATTCCCCGCGGGCCCCCCCGGGGTGAGGAGGGATTGCCCCTCGTCTCGCTTCATTTGCATATTAATCTCACATTGGATCCCATCTATGTGGATTTGTACATTTCTGTCTCCCTCTGAGTTTGCTCTCATCTCACATCCTCTGTGGTGTTCATTATACCGAGTCCCCTGACATGAATCATCTGCACCTGTATCATTCGATTGTCTCATTTCTTTTGTTTCGTATTTTTGCTGTACGCCTCCTCCCCCCCCGTCACCGCTTCCCTGTACTCCTTTGAATAGCCCCGGCTCTAATGGAAAGACAGTTGTTGCTTTAAATGAGGCGCAGCTAAAATCATCAATATACCATTTAACTGGTTTTTCTCCTTGGAATGTAATCGCCAGGAAAACCCTAATGGACCTAGTCCTGAAAGGCCAAAAAAGTGCTTTTCCCACTCCTCATACTGACAACACAATTTACCCTACTTCTTTCAGTCTGACACCTCTTAGAAGGCCAAAGATAAGGACAGTAAGGAAAGAAAGGGAGAAGGGAGACAGCAACTATAGGAGAATAGGAAGGAGAAGGAAAGTTAGGAGAGTAGAGAACATAAGAAAGAGGAACAGAGAAAGAAGGAAGAAAAAGGAGAGGAAGACTAAGGTAAAAAAGGAAGGAGAGTGAGAAGGGAAAGAAGGCAGAATGGAGGGAGGAGGCATGAAGGAGGAAGGGTCAAGAGAAAAAGAAGAGGAGGAAAAGGAGCAGGACGGACGAGGAAGAAAGATCGGAGAAGTGAAAAGAGAAAAGAAAGTAGAGAGGAAGGTTTAGAAATGAAGGGAAGAGAGAGAAGGAGAAAGGAGGTAGGGAAGGAAAGTAAAGAGGGAGGAAGATGGAAGAGAGAGAGAGAAGGTGAAGGGAGGGGGGAAAGAAAGTAGAGAGGAAGGAAGTAGGAAGGAGAGAGAGAAGGAGAAAGGAGGGGAGGAAAGAAAGTAGAGAGGGAGAAGAAGGAAAGGAGAGAGTAACACAAAAAGGAGAGGAAGTGAGGAGGGGAAAGTAGGAAGAAGAGAGAGAATGGAAGGCGGGAGGGGAAGAGACAGTAGAGAGGGAGGTGAAGAAGAAATAGGAGAGAGTGATAGAAAGAAAGAGGGAAGAGAGTAGAGAGGAGGGGGGGGGGGGGGGGGGGAGGGGGGGGGGGGGAAGGGGGGGGGGGGGGGAAGGGGGGGGAAGGAAGGAGAGAGAAGGAGAAAGGAGGCGGGGGACAAAGGGAGGAAGAGATAAGGAACTGCAAACAGTTGGGGGGGGGGGGATCTTAACCCTTCACTCATTGCTTCCACACCAAACCAAAAAACCCAGGCATTTTTGTTTTAGTTGTTCATGTAAGCACACCTCATAATTATATTGGGGGTGAGGGGTTCAGTTAGTCGCAGGAAACTTGAGCATGCTTCAAAAAATGAAAAGCATTGTCACCAATTGGTTGCTGTACATGTCCCTTTACAATGGTCTCTCCTTATCCTAAATGGAGCCGTCGTGCCTCCAAAATATCGGTTGTATCTGTTCTTCTGATATAGGATTTCAGTAAATTTTACTTTCTAGATTTGCAATTGTCATGCTTGCGGTTTTCTTTTCTAGCAATAAGAAAACTGTCAGAAGCTCCGCCCCTTCCCTGCTCTATCTACAACAGAACGAAAAGTTTTGCCTGAAATTGGGCTTTACAGCCCATCTCAGGGCAAACCTTTCTACCCCTCCAACCCGCCTATCCATCTTAAAATTATCTTGTTGTTTGTTGACTTTTTGTCCAGCATTTGTGTCCCCCAACAGCTCTTCTTTGGGGTTCTGTACGGCTGTCGGTGCTCCGGCTGACTGGTCCCTCATTGGGATGTCCTCACTTGACCAAGACTGAGAGGACCCCACCACTGGGTGACCAAAGGGAAGTGTAGACATCACCCAGGTAGAGATACGGACAACAGAAGAAGGACCCTCTTAGGGCAGGAAGAGGAGAAGACTCAGGGACATGGTGGGGTTTATTTACTAAAGCTGGAGAGTCCAAAATCAGACTCCCTTCTGCATAGAAACCAATCAGCTTCCAGGTTTCATTGCCAGAGCTTCATTGAACAAGCTGAGGTTAGAAGCTGATTGGTTTCTATGCAGAAGGGAGTCTGATTTTGGACTCTCCAGCTTTAGTAAATAAACCCCGGCGTGTCACCCAACCATAGATTTAAGAACCTAAAAGGGGGTTTAGAATATTGTTTTTTCTAACTAACATGGACATCAGTTTGTGGGGAAAAAGGTCCTTTGTAGGGGTGGTCAGTATTGCCTAAAAAAGAGCTTTAAACCTACCAGTTTATGAGGTATGGGCACTATAGTCAAGAAAATCACGACATCATTTTTCAACAACAAAAAAAAACTTTTTTTAACTCTTCAATTTAATTAAGTGCTTGATCTCATCACTAGAATGGAAACAAAAAAAAAAAGCTCTTATACATTTTAGCTCGTATTGGATTAGCTGTTGTTTGATGATCAATTAATCAAACATTGTTCTGTTGTTGCCTTTGTTGGTTTAAAAAGCAATTACTGATTGTGGAAATTCAATTAAAGTAGCGGACCATTCGGCTTTAGAAGATGGGTTGCTGACGTCTGGCAGAGTAGACTTAGAAGATAGAGATGCCCAATCTTCGGTGGCTCCACATGGATTGTGATAAAATAGGACTGTGTATGGCTGAAATGGAGGACGCATTTTATGCTTTGTGGGGTAAGTAGTAGGAAAGATTTACTTTCTACAGATGCTGACAGTTGCTTTTTTTTTTCACATGCAACTGATGTCCCCTTGGCCTTTGCAATGTACTTAGAAAAAAAAGTCAATTTACCAGATCTATATATTTGACCCAGGATACATTTCTGCAGATATTAACTAAATATCCTTGTAATGGAACCGACCCAGTCTGCGCTTGGGTACTTCCATTAGGATACCGCTTCCCTGTCCGAACACCGACCACAGACACCACCGCTGACCATACAAGACGAGACGACACCAGTCTTGAATTAAACCAGGAGGTAGACTCGTTTATTTGAAGACAGATACAAGATATATACACTCAAGGGAACAATCCCCCCCTCCCTGCATAATGACACAGGGCGGGGCAATCTACCTGTAGTAACAAGAGATACACCAACAGACAGTCCCATGAGGAGGGAGGGCTGCTATAGACACCCCCCCCCCCCCACTCACCAAGCCAATACACATAAACACATACATCCCATAATAGTTTGCTCCCAAGCAAGACACACAATAGAACAATGGGATGCAACCACATAAATGTAAACAATCTGCAACCCCCACCACCACCTAGACATGTCTACACAATATTAGGGACAGATCACCCTTTACTCCTAACAGGCACAGGGTGACTTATACATAAGAGGGATATGGGGAGCTGATACAGGGGTCTCCCCACCTCTCCAAAGGGAGCTGTGTTCCATGGGCCCCCCCACCCAAAGTGACTCCCGTCACAATTCTGCTAGAGCTCTTTTCTCTATGTTAAAATGACACATTTTCTAACCAAGTTGAGATTATCCCTTCCTTTTTATTAATTTATAGGTGGGAAGTAATTTTGATAATTGATTATCTAATCAGTCTACAATAGAGAGGGGGATCTAACCCTCAGGAGAATGACTGCCAGCTATTGTCTATCCAGGTACTCTCCTATGCTGAAGCATTTTGCATCATCCACAGAGTTTCCAGCACCATAGAAAGTGACATCACTTCCATTGTACATTGAGATGTCAGTAGTATGAACAGGGTAAGTTTTTATGTAATGATTTCTTAGCACCGCGGACAAGGACCACGGGCAGCACAGTCACATTACAAAACCATGGAAAGGAACATTTTCAGCACCATAGAGAGGGACATTATAGTGTGCATAGAGTTTTCAGCAGCATGGAGAAGGACTGTGTGGTATAGTATGTAGAAAACTTTCAGCACCATGGAGAGGGACTGTGTAGTATAGCATGTAGAAAACTTTCAGCACCCATGGACAGGGATTGTGTAGTGTAGCATTTAGAGCACTTTCAGCACCATGAAGAGGGACTGTGTAGTACATCATGTAGATTTCAACCATTTTCAGCACCGTGGAGAGGACCAGTGTACTATAATATAGCTCTTTCAGCACCATGGACAGTACAGACAGATTACACACTGAGCTTTCAGTAACCATGGAGAGGGACGGTGTAGTACAGCATGTAGAAAACATTCAGCGCCATGGACAGGGACTGTGTAGTGTAGCATGTAGAGCACTTTCAGCACCATGAAGAGGGACTGTGTGGTGCATCATATAGATTTCAACCATTTTCAGCACCATGGAGAGGACCAGTGTACTATATTACAGCGCTTTCAACACCATGGACAGCACAGTCAGATTACGGTACAACTGAGCTTTCAGCACCATGGAGAGGGACTGTGTAATATAGGGTGTAGAGAATGTTCAGCACCATGGAGAGGGACTGTGTAGTATAGCATGTAGAGAACTTTCAGCACCATGAAGAGGGACTGTGTAGTACATCATGTAGATTTCAACCATTTTCAGCACCATGGAGAGGCTAGTGTACTATATTATAGCACTTTCAGCACTGTGGACAGTACAGTCGGATTACACACTGAGCTTCCGGACCATAGAGAGGGACTGTGTAGCACAGGGAGGTCGGCAATTAATTTTTCCAAGGGAACACATGAGATACTGGGACTGTTGAGGAGGGCCAAACCAATATTTATTTAATTTAATTTATTACAGGTACTTACATAGCGCAGTCAATTTACACAGCTCTTTCAAATATATATTTATATATATATATATATATATATTACATTCACTTCAGGCTCTAACCCTCAAGGAGCATACAATCTAAGGTCCCTAACTCACATTCATATATACTCATGTAGGAGGAAACCATAGTACCTAGAGGAAACCCATGCAGACACATGGAGAACATGCAAACTCCAGATAGGTGGTGCCACGGTTGGGATTGGAACCGACAACCCTAGTACTGGAAGTGCTAACCATTTAGCCACTGTGCTGCCCATATTTATATATTTCCTTCCCTATACATTGCCACCAGCATGTGACATCACTTCCAACACCTGTTCCTGGCAACACCTCCCCACTTGCTCTCACCCGCATTGTATCCTGGTTGTCCACCCCCCATGGTCAGCCCCAGTCAATCAAGGAGCAGTGCCACCCCTCCTACACAGCCTAACCACTCAGAAAGAGTGGAAGTGCAACAGCTGCCATCTTGGCAACCAGTGGACCAATGAGGGTGGAAGCACAGCTGCCGCCATCTTGTTGACTGGCTGGCTTAGATCCAGGGATTTATAAGTTTATAAATTTATATCCTTGTTGTCCACCTCCCATGGTCAGCCCCAGTCAATCAAGGAGCAGTGCCACCTCTCCTACACAGCCTAACCACTCAGAAAGGGTGGAAGTGCAACAGCTGCCATCTTGGCAACCAGTGGACCAATGAGGGTGGAAGCACAGCTGCCGCCATCTTGTTGACTAGTTGGCTTGGATCCAGGGATTTATAACCACTTTTTTTGGCATTGAACCCCCGCCATGCGAGCCAGACAGGTACACCCAAAGGGATAGATGCATTCTGGGAAACTGAAAAAACCATGCAGCACCATGAAGAAGGTCAGTACATGCACTTAGCACACTAAAGAGGCCCCTTTTTTCTGGTGGCCTGCACCAGATTTCAAAATCCCTACCGCACGTGCGGTAATATTGGTATCCTAAAAAAAGCACCTTTTACGAAATGTCAATGACACCCCGGTTGATAACTCCCAGAGACATTTTAACGCCGTAGACGCGTAGGAAGCCAAACCAAATTTGAGTTCAAGCCAGATGTCCATCATTGCTTCTCAGTCAATCAGGAGGCCTCGTACCTGATTGTCTGATTTCCATATTCATCTGCCTATTAAAATTTTTGCTCAGTCAATATCCCAAGCACACCCACGTGGCGAATTGCTGTATCGACTGTGAAATGTCATTACGACACGGATCAGAAGCCACCTGCGTGCGCCCACAAGGCGCAATCCATAACCACGACAATAATCACCACTGTCTGAAATAGTTTTGGAGGGCATTGGCAGCAGTTGGCGTGGCGCCTTCCCGAATCAGATTGTCAGAGGTAATATTAAGTGATAAGACCAAAAAAAATGACTCTGTTCAAATTCAGATTTAATATGCAGGATTTGCTTAAATTACTTTCAATCAGACTCTCCTGCATATTTTATTCCCTCGGCGCCTCTGAAAAACCATCTGCCTTTGAAAGGCAAAGAGACGTATGAAAGGAATGGCAGGAGCCGGTGCAAAGTCACAGTCACTCTCGTAATATCCCGTCTTGAAATGACAGCGAATACAATGCCGCTCGCTAATAAGGCTCTATTCTTATTTTAATGCCCGGAGCAGACTTTTGTCGGCAGTAAGTTCCGAGGTGACGGCATCTGAAGGCTGATGACATTTTTTCAAATTTTTTTTAAAGGTAACCTGTCATGGAAATGACACGGCGTGGACTTGGATAATTGATACCGGGCACCACAAAGGGTTCCCGAAACATACCAGCGACTTGTCAAACAATACTCTCCAGCTTTCCTCAGAAGCTCCTTTTTTCATCCTTGGTTGCCTCTGAGGGCTGTTGATCTCCTGTAATTAGGAATGAGGTTTGGGTTTGCCATTGCCACGGGTTAATGGCGAATCTCAGGGATTCACAAAGTGGGAGGGATTCACCACCAGAAATAAGAAACAATCTTTATCCTCTTAGCGCCGGCGCCTCCTGGCCCTTTAAGAGTTTCAGAAGCCGGAAGGCGGGCGGCCGTCACAGCGGTCACATGATCGGAAAAGGTCCTGATCGAAAAGGGGAGATCGGGACATGTCCGTGAGTCACGGACATATGTGCTGGGAGCATGCAGGGTGCGCGCTCTCAGCACATACAGGTGTGTTCAAAATAATAGCAGTGTGTTGAAAAAAGTGAATAAAGCTGCGCTCGGTGTCAAGGGGTTAATGTCGTGCATAGCTTTTCCCTGGTCAGCTGGGTCACATGAGCCAACAGTTTGAAGGAATGGATAATCACACCCCCTTTTATGCCTACGCAGAGCATATTCCTGGTGATTTTAAAGCATTTTCCCACATGGAAGAAAAAAAAAAATTGAAACATATTTTAAAAATATTCTTCCCAAAGACATATTTTGACATATATTTAAATACTACAATTTTTGCCATATTCAATATATTAAAAAAATAAATTAAAAAAAAAAAAATATATATATATATATACACACACACACTGCATGTTGAAATGTGTTTTTTATATATTACAAAATATATGAAAAATGTTTTTAAAAATATATATTATTAAAATATATTCTTCAGATTTTTTTTAACATATAAAAAAGAAAATAATTTTAACATATATTTGTAAATTAATTCTAAAAATGTAGATTAAATGTATTTTTAAAGACATACAGTATATTTGAATATTTTTTTTTTTTAATATTTTGCATATATTTTGTAATAAAAACGCAATTCAACATACAGTATATATATATATATATATATATATATATATATATATACAGTATATTCTGCATGTCAAAAATATATTTCGATATATATATATATATACACACACTGCATGTCAAAAATATATTTTGATATATATATCGAAATATATTTTTGTATTTCTGACATGCAGTGTGTATATAAATATATGTGTATATATATGTATATATATATATATATATATATATATATATATATATATATATATATATATAGACTGCATGTCAAAAATATATTTTGATATATATATACATATATATATATATATATATATATATATATATATATAAATATATTTTTGACATGCAGTGTATATAAATATATATATATATATATATATATATATATATAAAATTATATATATATATATCAAAATATATTTTTGACGTGCAGTGTGTATATATATATAATATATATATATATATATATATATATATATATTTAAATGTATTCTTAAGATTTTTTTGAACATATGAAGAAAGTCATTTTAACATAGCTTTTTACAAGTAGTTGTAAATGCATTCCAAAAATGTAGATTAAATGTATGTTTAAAGACATACAGTATATTTGAAAATGTATTTTTTTTAATATTTTTTTCATATATTTTGTAATAAAAATGCATTTCAACATACAGTGTATATATATATTTATTGAAATATATTTTTGACATGGTGTATATATATATATATATATATATATATAAAGTGGCCGGTAATGTCCTGAAGCCACCCTTGTATCAGCCTCAGTATTACAGAAGATCTGTAACTCCCCCAACTACAGCAGTAAATTAGACAATAATATTTTCTTTAGTTATTTTGAGAACTTGGTAGAAATCAGGAGACCACCAACTCCTACGACGGAGAACGCGCTCTACTCCGAGCACAGCCCGACTCCTACAAACAAATTGGCTATTTTTTCACCTTCATTTTCTGAAAACCTCCAATAAAGCGGCAATAAACCCCGGCCTCTCGGAGAAATAGGCCATCGAAATGTGAGACTTGATATGTATGGATTTTTCTTCCACTTACGGTAAATATATATTGAGCCTGGCTGCACAGCTCATCCCGAACCCGGCTCCATAAAACGACGAGTGGGTAGAGAAATTGTTTTTGCTCGATAATGCTATCTCTGCAGCGGAGAGTCTATTAGTTTGTGTTGCTTCTCCCGGAGCGGTGACAAATGTCCTCTCCGTGGTTGGTACCTTCCATGGGCAGTTGGAGAACTAACAGAGTGTCAAGTAGGGATTAATGAAAAACTTGACCTGGGAGGGGGGGGGGGGGGATACCACCTACACGTCCCCTCTATCAGGGCTTGAAATGTTGTTAATAGATGGCTGGTTTGTTGAAGTCTGCAACATTGACCTTCTGAGAAGTGTGTCGATTAACAACAGTAGCCCTCTCTGGTACCCTCTCCACCTTCAAAGTCCACCCTAGATCGCAGCCAGTGGTCTCCAAACTGGGGCCCAGGGAACAGAGGTGGTCCTTTGCTTGCTTTTATACATCCCTTGGGTTAATATTTCATCCAAAACTGGGGCATCAGTCCCCCCACTGACACCAATTAAGGGGCTCAATTCCTCACATTGACATCAATGATGGGGCACAGTTCTTCCCGATGACACCAACGAGGCACAATGACAACAATGATGGGGTGCAATTCCCCCCCACTGACACCAATGAAGGGGCACAGTTCCTCCCTATGATACCAATGATGAGGCACAATGACACCAATGATGGGGCATAATTATTCCCAATGACACCAACAATGAGGCATAATGACACCAATGATGGGGTACAAATCCCCCCACTGACACCAACTGAGGGGCAGAATTATTCCCTGTGATACCAATGTTGGGGCACAATTCTTTCCAATGACACCAACAATGAGGCACAATAACACCAATGATGGGGCACAATTCCCCCACTGACACCAACAAAGGGGTACAATTCCTCCCTATGATACCAACATTGGGGTACAATGACGCCAATGATGAGGCACAATTCTTCCCAATGACACAAACAATGAGGCACAATGACACCAATGATGGGGCACAATCCCCCCCACTGACACCAACAAAAGGGGTACAATTTCTCCCTATGATACCACAATGGGGCACAATGACACCAATGATGGTGCACAATTCTTCCTAATGACACCAATGATGAGGCACAATGACACCAATTATGGGGCACAATTCCCCCCAATGACATCAACGAAGGGGCACAATTCCTCCCTACGATACCAACGATGGAGCACAATGACACCAATGATGGGGCACAATTCTTTCCAATGACTCCAACAATGAGGCACAATGACACCAATGATGGGGCACAATTCCCCCCAATGACACCAACAAAAGGGGTACAATTTCTCCCTATGATACCAACAATGGGGCACAATGACACCAATGATGGTGCACAATTCTTCCCAATGACACCAATGATGAGGCACAATGACACCAATGATGGGGCATAATTCCCTCCACTGAAACCAACAAAGGGGCACAATTCTTCCCTGTGATACCAACGATGGGGGACAATGACACCAATGATGGGGCACAATTCTTCCCAATGACACCAACAATGAGGCACAATGACACCAATTATGGGGCACAATTCCCCCCAATGACATCAACGAAGGGGCACAATTCCTCCCTACGATACCAACGATGGAGCACAATGACACCAATGATGGGGCACAATTCTTTCCAATAACTCTAACAATGAGACACAATGACACCAATGATGGGGCACAATTCCTCCCTATAATACCAGTGATGGGGCACAACAACACCAATGATGAGGCACAATTCCTTCCAATGACACCAACAATGAGGCACAATGACACCAATGAAGGAGCACAATTCCCCCCACTGACACCAACAAAGGGGTACAATTCCTCCTTTACAGGAGGTGATAAGGCTCAGGCATATGAAAACATCAATGCAGTGCTCCTGCAACTGTGTTCTGAAGCTCACTGTTCTGGCCAGCAGCAGGTGCAATTCCAAGATGGCCACCACTCTTCATGGGCTGCGTGGAACACACATCCCGGAAGTGATGTCAATGGTGGGCGGTGATGTGTTTTGGAGCATGTGCACTTGCTCCTTCATCAAGACCTTCTGGGCCCAGGAAGAGTGGTGGCCATCTTGGAATTGCACCTGAGCTCCCCCTGATGCTTCTGGCTGGCACATTGACCTGCATTGACGGTTTCATATACCCGGCCTTTTCACCTCTTGTAGGTGGTTTTAAACCGTTTTCACCAATAATTATGTGGATGTATTGCACTTAGGAGCTCCTTCTTCTCTCCTGTCCTATCCAGAGTCTGCTTCTACTCCTGGAAATCCTGCTCTAGTGCCTATTCCCACCATCTACCTCCATTGGTCTCCAAGGCAGATGCGCCCTAAGAACTCCTCTTCTCTCATTAGTTTTGGTGACAACTATGGCTTCCATCACTTTTGGGGGATTTCCTCTGACTTCCTGTTTTAACTATAGGGAAGAAAGTGAAGGGAAATCTCTCCAATGGGACACAGATGGCAAAACATACAGGGGTTGTAACCCCCTTCTGTAAGTGGTTTATCCCGTTTTCACCAATAAATATGTGGATGTATTGCACTTAGAAACTCCTTCTTGTTATCTTCTGACCAGAACTAATGACTCCATTGGAAGACTTCCGCTCTATTCCTGTTCTGGTGGCAACCCACAATTTGGGATTTTCTTTCACTTTTGGTGAAAAAGGTAAACTGAACAAAGAGAGGGGGTGGATCTCTGTAATGGAACCGACCCCGACTGCACTTGGGTACTTCTGTTAGAATACCGCTTCCCCGTCCGAACACCGACAACAGACACCACAGCCGACCATACAAGACTAGACGACACCAGACGACACCAGTCTTGAAGTAAACCAGGATGTAGACTCGTTTATTTGAACACAGATACAAGATATATACACTCAGGGGACAATCCCCCCCTCCCTGGATAATGACACAGGGCGGGGCAATCTACATTTAGTAACAAGAGATACACCAGCAGACAGTCCCACCAGGAGGGCTGCTGGAGACATCCCCCCACCAAGCCAATACACATAAACACATACATCCCATAATAGTTTGCTCCCAAGCAAGACACACAATAGAACAATGGGATGCAGCCACATGACACCAATCAATCCACAACCCCCACCCCACCTTATACAAGACACCAGTCTTGAAGTAAACCAGGAGGTAGACTCATTTATTTGAACACAGATACAAGATACAATGGGGCACAAAAGTATTTAGTCAGCCACCAATTGTACAAGTTCTCCCACTTGCAAAGATGAGAGAGGCCTGTAATTGGCATCATAGGGAGACCTCATGAGAGACAAAATGAGAAAACAAATCCAGACAATCACATTGGCTGATTTGGAAAGAATTTATTTGCAAATTATGGTGGAAAATAAGTATTTGGTCACCTACAAACAAGCAAGATTTCTGGCTCTCACAGACCTGTACCTTCTTCTTTAAGAGGCTCCTCTGTCCTGCACTCATTACCTGTATCAATGGCACCTGTTTGAACTTGTTATCAGTATAAAAGACACCTGTCCACAACCTCAAACAGTCACACTCCAAACTCCACTATGGTGAAGACCAAAGAGCTGTCGAAGGACACCAGAAACAAAACTGTAGACCTGCACCAGGCTGGGAAGACTGAATCTGCAATAGGCAAGCAGCTTGGTGTGAACAAATCAACTGTGGGAGCAATAATTAGAAAATGGAAGACATACAAGACCACTGATAATCTCCCTCCATCTGGGGCTCTACCCAAGATCTCACCCCGTGGGGTCAAAATGATCACAAGAACGGTGAGCAAAAATCCCAGGACCACACGGGGGGACCTAGTGAATGACCTGCAGAGAGCTGGGACCAACGTAACAAAGGCTACCAGCAGTAACACACTACGCCGCCAGGGACTCAGATCCTGCAGTGCCAGACGTGTCCCCCTGCTTAAGCCAGTACATGTCCGGGCCCGTTCAGGGGACAATCCCACCTCCCTGCATAATGACACAGGGCGGGGCAGTCTACCTTTAGTAACAAGAGACACACCAGCCCATCAGGAGGGAGGGCTACTGGAGACACCCCCCCCCCCCACCAAGCCAATACACATAAACACATATATCCCATAATAGTTTGCTCCCAAGCAAGACACACAATAGAACAATGGGATGCAACCACATATCACCAACCAATCCACAACCCCCACCCCACCTATACATGTCTACGCAATATTAGGACAGATCACCCTGTACCCCTAACAGGCACAGGGTGACTTACCCATAAGAGGGATATGGGGAGCTGAGACAGGGGTCTCCCCACCTCTCCAAAGTGAGCTGTGTTCCATGGGCCCCCCACCCAAAGTGACTCCCGTCACAATCTCCCTAACGGGGGCACAGACTACAGGAAAAAGAAAAACGAAAAGGGCGGGCTCTATTTCATTTCCACTCTATCCATAATAAAAAAGTTTTCCCTTAGGTACACAATAAATAATTCTTTCATGTCTTGCTTCTGCTCATTGGCCGAGACGGGGAGACGGTGTGTGTTTGCACCCTGGCAAGACAGGGGTAGATGGGGAGAGGTGTCACCTTACATCTGCACCCCCTGTGACATCTATGGTCCCCTGAATGTCATTGGTCGATACATCTTCAAAGTTTTCACAAGTGAGCCGACTCAATAAATGAGCATTTTAGAGAAGACCTCTAATACTGTCCTATTGATTGGTTCTGTCGAGCCGAACGAGACGCGGCGGTTTATTTATCTTCTTTATCAGAGAACATCCAAATGGGTACATTAAAAAAAAAAAACAACAACAAGAGAATTGGTGAAGAACGATCTTCACTGCCGAGCTGGAAATGAAATCTCGGGTTCCGGTGGGCTTACTCAATGAGGTGGCACAAGAAGCGGCAACAATGTACAAAATGCAGCCAATGGGCAAATCATTTTTTTACTGGTCTGAGAACAATGCACTAAATTCTAATTGGCTGCTGTCGGTACAGGAGCCGAGAACAAGACCCCGAGACCAAGTACAGGAGGCCAAAGAGGCGTAAAATGGTAAAGTAGATGAAAATCCAAAGACCAAAATCTCATAAATGCTTAAACATGCTAACGCAAGAGAGAGGAGAAATGATTGCTTTTACACCCCAAAAAAAATTTTCATCACCCCCTACAAGTAGTACAGTGTCACCATGGTGACACTGTACTGCTAGGGTGACAGTATGTAAAAAAAAAAAAAAAAAAATATAATATAAAGAAAAAAATAAAAATTTGGAAAAAGTTTAAAAATTATAATTTTTGGTTATAATCTAAATTGGGTTTTTTTATTTACTAAAAATATAATGGAATACATTTTGGCCAAGATTTATGATGAAATATTATTTGTTTGCAAAATTTTATAAGAAAAACACTTTTTTTCAAAATGTTTGGACTTTTTTCATTAATATAGCAAAAAAAAAAAAAAAAAAAATCCCAGCGGTGAATAAATATCACCAAAATAAAGCTTTATCTGTCTCAAAAAAATGCTAAGAAATTTATATGGATACAGTGTTGCATGACCGCGCAATTGTCATTCAAACTGTGATAGCGCTGAAAACTGAAAATTCCCCTGGGCAGGAAGGGGGTGAAAGTGTCCGGACAGGAAGGGGGGAAGTGTCCGGACTGGAAGGGGGGTAAAGTGTCCGGACTGGAAGGGGGGGGAAAGTATCCGGTCTGGAAGGGGGGGGGAAGTGTCCGGACTGGAAGGGGGGGAATGTGTCCGGACTGGAAGGGGGGAAAGTGTCCGGACTGGAAGGGGGTGACTGTGTCTGGACTGGAAGGGGGGTGAAAGTGTCCGGACTGGAAGGGGGGGAAAGTGTCCGGTCTGGAAGGGGGGGAAAGTGTCCGGTCTGGAAGGGGGGGAAAGTGTCCGGACTGGAAGGGGGGGAAAGTGTCCGGTCTGGAAGGGGGGGAAAGTGTCCGGACTGGAAGGGGGGGGAAAGTGTCCGGACTGGAAGGGGGGGAAAGTGTCCGGACAGGAAGGGGGGGAAAGTGTCCGGACTGGAAGGGGGTGAAAGTGTCCGGACTGGAAGGGGGGGGAAAGTGTCCGGACTGGAAGGGGGGGAAAGTGTCCGGACTGGAAGGGGGTGAAAGTGTCCGGACTGGAAGGGGGTGAAAGTGTTCGGAGTGGAAGGAGGGAAAGTGTCCGGACTGGAAGGGGGGGAAAGTGTCCGGACTGGAAGGGGGGGGAATGAAAGTGTCCGGACTGGAAAGGGGGGAAAGTGTCCGGACTGGAAGGGGGTGAAAGTGTCCGGACTGGAAGGGGGTGAAAGTGTCTGGACAGGAAGGGGGGGAAAGTGTCCGGAGTGGAAGGGGGTGAAAGTGTCCGGACTGGAAGGAGGTGAAAGTGTCCGGAGTGGAAGGGGGTGAAAGTGCCCGGACAGGAAGGGGGGAAAGTGTCCGGACTGGAAGGGGGTGAAAGTGTCCGGACTGGAAGGGGTGAAAGTGTCCGGACTGGAAGGGGGGGAAAGTGTCCGGACTGGAAGGGGGTGAAAGTGTCCGGACTGGAAGGGGGTGAAAGTGTCCGGACTGGAAGGGGGGAAAGTGTCCGGACTGGAAGGGGGGGAAAGTGTCCGGACTGGAAGGGGGAGAAAGTGTCCGGACTGGAAGGGGGTGAAAGTGTCCGGACTGGAAGGGGGTGAAAGTGTCCGGACTGGAAGGAGGGGAAAGTGTCTGGACTGGAAGGGGGGGAAAGTGTCCGGACTGGAAGGGGGGGAAAGTGTCCGGACTGGAAGGGGGGGAAAGTGTCCGGACTAAAAGGGGGGGAAAGTGTCCGGACTGGAAGGGGGTGTGAAAGTGTCCGGACTGGAAGGGGGGAAAGTGTCCGGACTGGAAGGGGGGGAAAGTGTCTGGACTGGAAGGGGGAGAAAGTGTCCGGACTGGAAGGGAGGGGAAAGTGTCCGGACTGGAAGGGGGGGAAAGTGTCCGGACTGGAAGGGGAGGAAAGTGTCCGGACTGGAAGGGGGTGAAAGTGTCCGGACTGGAAGGGGGTGAAAGTGTCCGGACTGGAAGGAGGGGAAAGTGTCCGGACTGGAAGGAGGGGAAAGTGTCCGGACTGGAAGGGGTTTGAAAGTGTCCGGACTAGAAGGGGGGGAAAGTGTCCGGACTGGAAGGGGGTGAATGTGTCCGGACTGGAAGGGGGTGAAAAGTGTCCGGACTGGAAGGGGGGAAAGTGTCCGGACTGGAAGGGGGAAAAAACTGGAAGGGGGAGTGTCCGGACTGGAAGGGGGGGAAAGTGTCCGGACTGGAAGGGGGGGAAAGTGTCCGGACTGGAAGGGGGTGAATGGTCCGGACTGAAAAAGTGTCCGGACTGGAAGGGGGGGAAAGTGTCCGGACTGGAAGGGGGAAAAATGAGTGTCCGGACTGGAAGGGGGGAGAAAGTGTCCGGAAAGGGAGGGGAAAGTGTCCGGACTGGAAGGGGGTGAAAGTGTCCGGACTGGAAGGGGGGGAAAGTGTCCGGACTGGAAGGGGGTGAAAGTGTCCGGACTGGAAGGGAAAAGTGTCCGGACTGGAAGGGGGTGAAAGTGTCTGGACAGGAAGGGGGGGCAAGTGTCCGGAGTGGAAGGGGGGGAAAGTGTCCGGAGTGGAAGGGGGGGGTGAAAGTGTCCGGAGTGGAAGGGGGTGAAAAAGTGTCCGGACAGGAAGGGGGGAAAGTGTCCGGACTGGAAGGGGGTGAAAGTGTCCGGACTGGAAGGGGTGAAAGTGTCCGGACTAGAAGGGGGGGAAAGTGTCCGGACTGGAAGGGGGGAAAGTGTCCGGAAAGTGTCCGGACTGGAAGGGGGAAAAAGTGTCCGGACTGGAAGGGGGGGAAAGTGTTCGGACTGGAAGGGGGAGGAAAGTGTCCGGACTGGAAGACTGGAAGGGGGGAAGGGGGGAAAGTGTCCGGACTGGAAGGGGGGAAAGTGTCCGGACTGGAAGGGGGTGAAAAAGTGTCCGGACTGGAAGGGGGGAAAGTGTCTCGGACTGGAAGGGGGGGAAAGTGTCTGGACTGGAAGGGGGGAAAGTGTCCGGAAAGTGTCCGGACATGAAGTGGTTAAAGGGCCCCTCCAGTGCATGAAATCTGATCGATCTCTCCACCGTATCGCGGCTTCCGGTAATACTCTTCCTGGATCAGAGAAGATTGAAGGAAGACAAGGACAGGATTCTATAAATGTTAATGAGGAGCCGCCTGGTATTGAGGCTGCGGCGGGATAAATAGGAGGTGAAAATTAAACAGATTACAACATCGACAAACCTTTTACTTGAGGCCGCAGCCGGGAACGGGGACAACAGGAAAAGCAATACGCTTTCGCTTTTCACGCCGCGGGATCGATCGGCCACAGTGGCTAATGTATCGACTCAGCCGGATCTATAATCCCTGCTAATTTCTGAAGTCTGCTCGTTGGTGGATTCTGGAGTCCTGTCTCTTAATGTAATTAGCAGGATTTTCAATCACACAGGCAAAAGGCCGGCGCCGCCTGCAATGGGGAACCTGCGGCTGTTTATTTGAGACCAAAACCAATCCAATGAGTAACCCAACGGGGCAACCGACCGGGAGGAGAAATACACCAGTGACCCGATCCGGCTTCACTTCACCGGCTCCGGTCCTGTGCCAGTCCTGACATTCCTCTCCTACGTGTAAAAAAAAACAGCACTTTATTATTTTTTTTGCTACATAGAAACCCCCAAACTCTGTATGTATATTTTTAACCCCTCGCCCTCCAGAGGATTCCCCCCCCCCCCAGGCCATATTTTTTTGTGGGACGGCGCTGCCTTACTTTGACAATTGCGCGGTTGTGCAACACTGCACCCAAATGAAATTTACGTCCTTTTTCCCCCACAAATAGAGCTTTCTGTTGGTGGTTTTTGATCATCTGTCCATTTATTATTTATTGTGCTATAAACAAAAAAAAAGACTGATAATTTTGAAGGAAAAAAAAATATTTTCGACTTTTTGCTATATAACAATAAAAAAAAATTAACAAATAAAAATTTTTCATAAATGTAGGCCAAAATATATTCTGCTCCGTGTCTTTGCTAAAAAAAAATCCCAAGACGTGAAAATGAATTGGTTTACGTGAAAGTTATAGCGTCTACAAACTGCGGCATGTATGCTGGAATGTTTATTTATTTATTTTTTATACTAGTAATGGCGGCGATCAGCGACTTTTAGCGGGACTGCGGCGGGCGTTCTGATACTGGGGTGGGAACAGACTAACTGCCACTGACATAAATACAGTGATCAGTGCTAATAAAAAGCACTGACACTGTACTAATGGCGCTGGGCAGGAAGGGGCTAACCAGTTAAGCTCCGCCCTATAGCAGGTTTACTGCTACATGGCAGCCGCTCTACGCAAAATCACATAAATATACGTGATTTTGCACTTCCGGGTAAGGGGCGAGCCACCCTTCCTGCACTGCCATTGGTTGCAGCGGATGTCAATCACCGGGTCCCTGGCCAGTGATTCTCGGCCGGCACTCGCCACTAAATCTGAGAGGGGAGAGATCTGTGTGTAAACAACATTAATAAACAATGTTACTTTGTATCTCTCTATCTCCCATCTGATCGATGTTTATAAACAATGTTACTTTGTATCTCTCTATCTGCAGTCTGATCGATGTTTATATAACAGCGTTACTTTGTATCTCTCTATCTCCCGTCTGATCGATGTTTATAAACAATGTTACTTTGTATCTCTCTATCTCCCGTCTGATCGATGTTTATAAACAATGTTACTTTGTATCTCTCTATCTGCAGTCTGATCGATGTTTATAAACAATGTTACTTTGTATCTCTCTATCTCCCGTCTGATCGATGTTTATAAACAATGTTACTTTGTATCTCTCTATCTCCCGTCTGATCGATGTTTATAAACAATGTTACTTTGTATCTCTCTATCTCCCGTCTGATCGATGTTTATAAACAATGTAACTTTGTATCTCTCTATCTCCAGTCTGATCGATGTTTATAAACAATGTTACTTTGTATCTCTCTATCTACCATCTGATCGATGTTTATAAACAATGTTACTTTGTATCTCTATCTCCAGTCTGATAGATGTTTATAAACAATGTTACTTTGTATCTCTCTATCTCCCGTCTGATCGATGTTTATAAACAATGTTACTTTGTATCTCTCTATCTCCCGTCTGATCGATGTTTATAAACAATGTTACTTTGTATCTCTCTATCTCCTGTCTGATCGATGTTTATAAACAATGTTACTTTGTATCTCTCTATCTCCTGTCTGATCGATGTTTATAAACAATGTTACTTTGTATCTCTCTATCTCCCGTCTGATCTGAACGATGTTTATATAAACAATGTTACTTTGTATCTCTCTATCTCCAGTCTGATCGATGTTTATAAACAATGTTACTTTGTATCTCTCTATCTCCTGTCTGATCGATGTTTATAAACAATGTTACTTTGTATCTCTCTCATCTCCCGTCTGATCGATGTTTATAAACAATGTTACTTTGTATCTCTCTATCTCCCGTCTGATCGATGTTTATAAACAATGTTACTTTGTATCTCTCCATCTCCCGTCTGATCGATGTTTATAAACAATGTTACTTTGTATCTCTCTATCTCCTGTCTGATCGATGTTTATAAACAATGTTACTTTGTATCTCTCTATCTCCTGTGTTTTATAAACTGATCGATGTTTTATAAACAATGTTACTTTGTATCTCTCTATCTCTAGTCTGATCGATGTTTATAAACAATGTTACTTTGTGTCTCTCTATCTCCCATCAGATCAATGTTTATAAACAATGTTACTTTGTATCTCTCTATCTCCTGTCTGATCGATGTTTATAAACAATGTTACTTTGTATCTCTCTATCTCCCGTTCTGAACGATGTTTATAAACAATGTTACTTTGTATCTCTCTATCTCCCGTCTGAACGATGTTTATAAACAATGTTACTTTGTATCTCTCTATCCCGTCCGATGTCAATGTTACTGATCGATGTTTTATAAACAATGTTACTTTATATCGCACTATTTTCAGTCTGAACAATGTAGACAATTCTTTTTTGGCAGCTGCTGCTGTATCTGTACAGCAACTGCAGGCTTCATGTTCAGCGCCAGGAACTGCTGGCTGAACATGAAGTCCTGGAGGACACAGTGGGGGGGGGGGGGGGACACAGAGCCTGGTCATCCTACACTGTACTTGTGTACTTGTCCAGTGACCTCCCCTGAAGAAGAAGCATGGCTGAGTACTACAGAGAGCGGCCCCGTGGTCCATTACCCCCTGATATTTGTGCCGCTTGTCCGGGTATTTGTGCTGCCTGTCCAGGTTCCGCTCCATATAATGATAAATAAGGACTCATACATGAGCATTTGTTACCTTTGTTTTCCCTCCTGGCTGGTAGATGCACACATATCCAGTCACAATTATACTCGCATCTGCAATCTGCATTTTACTAAAAGTGCAGTACAATTTTTTTTATGAGTCCCTCATCGCAAGATTTCTTCTCATTTCCAATGTAGGTTTGATAAAGGTTCTAGTAAAGGAATGACAGGCTTCCCCCCCACATTGTGGCTTGTCATGCTGGGGTCCAAAGTTGCATGACAAGTCGCCCCCCCCACCCTATGTTTCCCAATAGGTACCATTCATATCTGTGCAACTTCAAAGAAATTCCTGCACTACTTTGGTCCAAATTTTAAATGAGCCACAATGCATTCAGACATCAGATCAGCCCCAGTGAATGCACTGCAGACCAATGATCAGCCCCAGTGAATGCACTGCAGACCAATGATCAGCCCCAGTGAATGCACTGCAGACCAATGATCAGCCCCAGTGAATGCACTGCAGACCAATGATCAGCCCCAGTGAATGCACTGCAGACCAATGATCAGCCCCAGTGAATGCACTGCAGACCAATGATCAGCCCCAGTGAATGCACTGCAGACCAGGGATCAGCTCCAATTCATGCATTCAGACCTCAAATGAGCCTTCTGTTCCATTCATACACCAGCATTTTAGTCCTGGCCCCCGGGACACAGATAACCCCGCCCACAGTCTGTCTCAGGAGGCCACGCCCCGCCAACCCCCTGCCTCTAATTATGAGGGGAACCCTGCTCACCATTGTGAAGGGTGACACTGTGATCCTGAGACATCCCCTGGGACACAGCATTAGCAAGTATGAAGCCCAAAATGTGTGGCATTCCCTGACAATCTGGAATGGTTGGCATCTATGAATTCTAAAAATTATAAAATCTAGCAGTAAAGGTGGGAACCCCTCATAATGGGCACAGCAGGTGTACAGATCCGGGAACTCGGCACAGGGATGGTGGGGGCCCCTCATAATGTGCACGGCGGGTGTACAGACCCGGGAACTCAGCACAGGGATGGTGGGAACCACTCATATTGGACACAGCAGGTGTACAGACCTGGGAACTCAGCACAGGGATGGTGGGAACCCCTCATAATGGGCATGGCGGGTGTACAGACCTGGGAACTCAGCACAGGGATGGTGGGAACCCCTCATAATGGGCACGGCGGGTGTACAGACCCGGGAACTTAGCACAGGGATGGTGGGAACCCCTCATAATGGGCACGGCAGGTATACAGACCCGGGAACTCAGCACAGGGATGGTGGGAACCAATCCTAATAGGTACAGCAGGTGTCCAGAATTGGGAACTCAGCACAGGGATGATGGGAACCCCTCCTAATAGGCACAGCAGGTGTCCAGAATTTGGAAGTCAGTGCACGGTTGGTGGGGAGCCCCTCATAGTGAGCACAGCGGGTGTACAGATCCGGGAACTCAGCACAGGGATGGTGGGAACCCCTCATAATGATCACAGCGGGTGTACAGAATTGGGCAGTCAGTGCACGGTTGGTGGGGAGCCCCTCATAGTGAGCACAGCGGGTACACAGGTCAGGTGTAGGAGTGCAGAGATCTCACCAGCAGGGTCCCCGAGAGACAGAAGAAACCATCAGAGGATTTCGCTCCCCTGTGTCTATAGAACACAGAAATATTCATTCTGGATGGACTGACCCTTTAAAAAAAAAAAAAAAAATGTATTTTAAAGGTCACCCGACCATGTGAGATCATTGCAGTGCGTGCGTTTTATTCGTCTTTCTTTGCGGATGCAATTTGGACAAAAGGACGCGGTGGCGATCGCCCACAAAGGCTATGATGGCCTCCTTTCATATTTTACAAGGAACATCTACTAAATCCTTCCATATTCTCGCTGTCGCCGCGTTGCAGGTCATCGCTCCTCCGGTATTTTCCATTAACACAACGGCACGGGTTAATATTTATGAGCCGCCCTTTTTATCGCTGATGGCCCCTCTTCATATGAGAGCGCTGCGCAGGTTATTACAGATGTCCAAGCTGGTGAAGATGGATAGGCCAAGCTGGCCATGATCTCATCTGGCTGTAGGTGGACCAGGAAGAGGCGGCAGAGTGAAGGGGAGCTGTCCGCGGCGCTGAATGATGGCCCATTGTCGGGGGGGCCGCGTTGATTAGCTCGCCCTGAGATATTCTTCTGTCTGAGAGATTTCACGCCAGACTGGCAGGAACTATAAAACGTCTCTCTCCTCGTATTCCGAGTGTTTAGGAGTCACAACCCCCCGCCAGCGCCACCACCCCCCCCCCCGCGCTAGCGCCACCAGCAAAACGATTTGGATTAAAGGACAGACGAAAAGGCAAGCCGGTTTAATGCGAAATGGGAAACGGGCCTGATCTTTGACGGGGCCGATAGGAGGAAAGCCGGAGATTCGGCCAAAAAGGCGACCGAATTCCGCCGATTGTTCCTGCGGCAAAGATTAGAGAGGAAATTGCGGATGCGCAATGGCAGGTTATGGGCCTATATTTCCTTGGCTGGCGGGGGGCTGGTTATGGGCCTGTATTTCCTTGGCTGGCGGTGGCTGGTTATGGGCCTGTATTTCCTTTGCTCGTGAGTTATTTAGTTATTTATTTCAGGTACTTATATAGCGCTGTAAATTTACGCAGCGCTTTACATATATATTGTACATCACATCAGTCCCCGCCCCCGAGGAGCGTACAATCTAAGGTCCCTAACTCACATTCATACATACACATATTAGGGACAATTTAGACAGGAGCCAATTCAACTACCAGCATGTTTTTGGAGTGTGGGAAGAAACCGGAGTACCTGGAGGAAACCCACGCAGGCACAGGGAGAACATGCAAACTCCAGGCAGGTGGTGCCGTGGTTTGGATTCGAACCGATGACCCGAGTACTGCCAGGTGGGAGTGCTAACCATTTAGTGTGCTGCCCATTTGAAAAATGGCCTCCGCTGCCTCCCTGAGAACAGACGCGGCTGAGCAAATTCTTTCATTACGTGACACAATGGAATGGGGCTGAAGACACTGGTGGAAAAAAAAAAAAAAGCACAAGCTATAAAGCTCTGATAGCGAGCTGCATCATCCAATGAAGCTCCAGGGCCACATCTGTCTTACAGGTACCCTACCAGGGCCGTCTTAACAGCATCACGGGCCCCTGGGTAAAGGGGGCCCCTACCTGTCACCATCAGTTTACACACCTACTCTCAAGGCAAAGGGGCACAGTACGGGGGGGGGGGGAGGGCACATCAGGGATCAGGAGGGCACAACACTGGGGGAATCAGGAGGGCACAATACTGGGATCAGGAGGGCACAATACAGGGGGAATCAGGAGGGCACAGATACAAGGGGAATCAGGAGGGCACAATACAGGGGATCAGGAGGGCACAATACAGGGGGATCAGGAGGGCACAATACTGGGATCAGGGGCACAATACTGGGATCAGGAGGGTACAGTACAGGGGGGGGTCAGGAGGGCACAATACTGGGGGGGATCAGGAGGGCACAGTACAGGGGAATCAGGAGGCACAATACGAGATCAGGAGGGCACAACACTGGGGATCAGGAGGGCACAATACTGGGATCAGGAGGGCACAATACTGGGAGGGCACAGTACAGGGGGAATCAGGAGGGCACAGTACAGGGGAATCAGGAGGGCACAATACTGGGATCAAGAGGGCACAGTACAGGGGGAATCAGGAGGGCACAATACAGGGGGAATCAGGAGGGCACAATACTGGGATCAAGAGGGCACAGTACAGGGGGAATCAGGAGGGCACAGTACAGGGGGAATCAGGAGGGCACAATACTGGGATCAAGAGGGCACAGTACAGGGGGAATCAGGAGGGCACAGTACAGGGGGAATCAGGAGGGCACAATACTGGGATCAAGAGGGCACAGTACAGGGGGAATCAGGAGGGCACAATAATGAGATCAGGAGGGCACAATACAGGGGGAGTCAGGAGGGCACAATACTGGGATCAGGAGGGCACAATACAGGGATCAGGAGGGCAAAATACTGGGATCAGGAGGGCAAACTAGTGGGATCAGGAGGGCAAACTCTGGGATCAGGAGGGCACAGTACAGGGGGAATCAGGAGGGCACAATACTGGGATCAAGAGGGCACAGTACAGGGGGAATCAGGAGGGCACAGTACAGGGGGAATCAGGAGGGCACAATAATGAGATCAGGAGGGCACAATACAGGGGCAGTCAGGAGGGCACAATACTGGGATCAGGAGGGCAAAATACTGGGATCAGGAGGGCAAACTACTGGGATCAGGAGGGCACAGTACAGGGGGAATCAGGAGGGCACAATACAGGGGGAATCAGGAGGGCACAATACTGGGATCAGGAGGGCACAGTACAGGGGGAATCAGGAGGGCACAATACTGGGATCAGGAGGGCACAGTACAGGGATCAGGAGGGCATAATACAGGTTCCGGGACACTGCCATCCCAGGACAACTTGGTAAAAAGCATGACTGTCCAGGCAAATCTGGGACAGTTAGCATGTATGAAATATTTCAAAATTATCACGGGGCCCCCATGCACCTGGGGCCCCTGGGCACTGCGCTAAGACACCCCTGACCCTACGGCAACAGAAATATAGAAACCACCATTTCTGACCATTTTCTTTTTATAACTTGGTAAGGAGTCAATGACTCTAAACAGAATTGCAGGCTGGCGTACGTCTTCAGGTAAGTGACTCACAAAACAGTTTAAGTTGTTGTAATCCTTTACATATACCTAATGAAGTGACTGGCCTCAGGTGATACACAGAGATGAAACAAATCCTCTTACATAAGTTGTACCTGTTTATCTGTAGCCTTCTCCTCTCTACATCCATTCAAACTCCAGAATTTATATAGCATTTCTGAGCTCCAGAAGGCAGGAGGCGGGGATGTGATATCACACACTATACTCAAAGAGCAGTGAGCTGAGTGTCATCTGAGACCTGAGTGGAGGCAATGGACACACACCCCTTTATATAGTCCCATAAGGAAACATGCACAGCAGAAGATGTCAATCACCTGCTGTGTGCTGGGGGGGGGGTATCGTCTCTCAGGATTGTCTGGCATTGGCAGAGACTGTCAGAGGTGATCATGCAGGATAGCAGAGGATTGAGAGACAGACATCACACTAGGTGCTTTGGATAGAAGCAAGTACACATTATAGAAGGATATACTTTGTTAAAATGGTTGTAAACCCTTAAGTATACCCAGTGAAGTGACTGCTCTCAGGTGATACACACAGATGAAACAAATCCTCTTACATAAGTTGTACCTGTTTGTCTGTAGCTCTCTCCCCCCTACATCTTTTTCAAAGTGCAGAATTTAAACAGCTTGTCTGAGATTTCAAAAAGTAGGGGGCAGGGAGCTGAAGTTACACACTGCAGAACTCAGTGAAAGCTGATTGGAGGGATGGGACACCTCCCCCCCTTCACACAGCACACACAAACAGAGCCGAGGCTGTCAATCACAGGCTGTGTGCTGGAGCTCCCTCCCCTGTCACCATTTTTTCTCTAGGTGTCAGGGAAACCTGTCAAAAGTGACTCATGCTGATAGCAGAGGAACACGCCAGTGGACAGACATGACACTTAGTGCTCTGAATTGAGACAAGTACGCACTATAGAGGGACATGCTTTGGTCAAATTCACGTCAGAGACCTACCACCAATTTGAGGATGATGGTGACACCCTTGGAGCTTGTATGGTCAATAACAAGCCAACAGTGTCAGTTCTTTCAGAGGCACTACAAGTGGGACCACAAGACCAAACCTATGAATCCTACATCACCAGCGATTATAAAAGAAACAAAGAAAATAAAAACAACAACAAAAAAAAACACTCAACACCACCAAACTTGTACAAATTAAAGATGTGACAATGTTTCATTGTTTTATGATATCATCATAATGGTCACGTCAGAAGTCACAACCAATTTGAGGATGATGGTGACACCCTTGGAGCTTGTATGGTCAATAACAAGCATCAGCGTCAGTTCTTCCAGAGGCACTACAAATGGGACCACAAGACCAAACCTGTGAATCCTACATCACCAGCTATTATAAAAGAAAGAAAAAAAAAAAACCAAACAAGCAAAAAATAAACCGCTCAACACCACCAAACGTTGTACAAATTAAAGACGTGACAATGTTTCATTGTTTTATGACATCATCATAATGGTCAAATCAGAGGTCTACAACCAGTTTGAGGATGACGGTGACATCCTTGGAGCTTGTATGGTCAATAACAAGCCATCAGCGTCAGTTCTTCCAGTGGCACTACAAATGGGACCACAAGACCAAACCTGTGAATCCTACATCACCAGCGATATTATAAAAAAAGAAAGAAAAAAAAAACAAGCAAAAAATAAACCGCTCAGCACCACCAAACTTGTACAAATTAAAGACGTGACAATGTTTCATTGTTTTATGACATCATCATAATGGTCACATCAGAGGTCTACAACCAGTTTGAGGATGACGGTGACACCCTTGGAGCTTGTATGGTCAATAACAAGCCATCAGCGTCAGTTCTTCCAGTGGCACTACAAATGGGACCACAAGACCAAACCTATGAATCCTACATCACCAGCGATTATAAGAGAAAGAAAGAAAAAAAAAACAAGCAAAAAATAAACCGCTCAGCACCAGCAAACTTGTACAAATTAAAGACGTGACAATGTTTCATTGTTTTATGATATCATCGTAATGGCTACATATAAATAACCGCTAATCCGCAGCTCCCCCCCGGCTAAGCCAGCCATTGCCCTGTGATCCCTTAATGTCTTTTCTTCCAGACGTCACTTCGGCATAACTCACGCTCACCTTTTTTTTTTTCCCTCCATGCCATCTGGACCGTGCTTCATAAATACAGCGTGGATGATTACAGCCATTATCTAACGATGCCAGCAATAGAGCTGGATTTATTATTTGGAGTTCACCATAAACACATCGTCAACGTATCCTGTTATAAATTAAAGCTTAGATTAATGAGCGAGGCTCAAATCCTTTATCATTGTGTTTGTATTTATTGCCAGGCTGTATATAGAGCAGGCAGTGGAGCATTCAGCTTTAATTTTTATCGTTCTTAAAGGCACAATAATTAATCAGTAGTTTAAAGGGTTGGTCATCCCAAGCCTAGCAATTTATTGTTGGCTGCCAGAAACCACTTTATGCAGGATTATCTCTCTTGAGGACTGTGGAGGTGATATCTCGGGGCTTTTATGGTCCTAGGGAAACAGTCCTCCTGAAAGAGTTTTGAAACACAAGAGAATGCAGGGATTTTTTTCAGTGGGAACGTGTGTGTGTGGGGGGGGGGTTCCGGCACCTCCAGCGCTGGATGTATGTAGTGGCAAAGGGCGCTGGGGTATGCTGGAGGGTCTATTGATGCTTGCTGCTAGGATATCTATTGTTGCTGGTGGGGATCCTATTTATGAGTAGAGGGTCCAGTGTTGCTGGTGGGAGATCTGTTGTTACTAGGGGGGTCTTATGTTTCTGGGGGTGTCCTTTGTTGCTGGGAAAGAACTGCTGTTGAGGGAGGGGGTTTATTATTGCTGGATGCTAGAGGGTTTAGAGATCTGTTGTTGCTGCCGGGGGTCTATTGTTGCTGGGGGATCTATTGTTGCCAGGTGACTGGAAATGCATTCATTAGGGTTAAAAAATGGGGGGGGGGGAAAGGAAGAGGACAAAATGGCGGAGAAGAAAAATGAAAGGATGAAGGACATAAAAGAAAGGAGGATGGAGGATTAGGAAGAGGGATGAAGGGGGGAAGTAGGAAGGGTGAAGAGGGGAGAAGAAGGGATGAAGGGGAAGGAGGAGGGATGAAAGGGGGAGAAGGGATGAAGAGGAGAGGAAGGAAGGATGAGGGATAAAGGGAAAGGAGGAAGAAGGAAGGAAGGCAGGATGAAGGGGGATGGAGGAGGGATGAAGGGGTAAAAGGGATGAAGGGGAAGGATAAGGAGGGGAGGTATAAGGGGGAAAGGAAGAAGGATCAAGAAAGAAGAATGAAGGGGATGGAGGAGAGATGGACAAGGAAAGAAGAGGGATAAAGGGGGGGAAGGAGGAAGGATGAAGGGGGAAGTAGAGGGATGAAGGGGGAAGGAGGAAGGATGAAGAGGGAAGTGGAGGGATGAAGGGGGAAGGACAAGGGATGCAGGATGGAGGAGAGTAGGAAAAAATGGGAAGGAAGAAGGATGAGGGAGGAAGGACAAGGGATGGAGGAGTAGGGACAGGGGCAGACTGACAACTCATGGGGCCCCCGGGCAATAGGGGATCATGGGGCCCCTGTGTCCTTGCCCAAACTCAAAAAAGCCTATGAAAAAGGTACCAGGGGCATCTCATGGGGCCCCCTACTCAGCCCGGGCCCTTGGTCAGTCCGCCCCTGAGTAGGGATGAATGGGGGAAAGAGAAAGATGAAGGGGGAAGTGGAGGGATGAAACAGGAGGAGGAGGAATTCAGGAGGAAGGATGAAAGGGGAAGAAGGAAGGATGAAGGAGGAAGAGGACGAATGCAGGGGGAAGGACGAGGGATGCAAGAGGAAGGATGAGGGGGGTAAGGATGAGAGATAAAGGGGAAGGAAGGAAGGAAGGATGAATGGGGAAGGAGCAGAAATGAATGGGTAGGAGGGAGGAAGGATAAGGAGGGGGAAGGATAAAGGGAAAGGAAGAAGGATCAAGAAGGAAGGATGAAGAGGATGGAGGAGAGATGAACAAGGAAGGAAGAGGGATGAAGGGGGGAAGGAGGAATGCAGGGGGAAAGACGAGGGATGCAAGGAGAAGGAGGAAGGATGAGGGGGGAAGGATGAGAAATAAAGGATGAAGACAAAAGGATGGAAGGATGAATGCGGAAGGAGCAGGGAGGAAGGTGTAGGAGGGATAAAGGGGAAGGATAAGGAGGGGAGGGATAAAGGAAGGGAAGAAGGATCAAGAAGGAAGGATAAAGGGGATGGAGAGGGGGGGGAAGGATGAAGGATGAAGGGGGAAGTGGAGGGATGAGGTATGATGGTGAAGGACGAGAGATGCAGGGGGGATGAGAAGGGATGAAGAGGGAAAGAGGATGGGGGAAGGAAGAGTGGTGAAGGAAAATGTATGAAGAGTTAGGTAGGTGGAATGAAGGGAGAGGGAGAAAGAATGAAGAGGGAAGGAGGGAAAAGAAATGAGAGAGGAGGAAGGAGGGATAAAAGTAGGAAGGATAAAGTGGGGAGGAGGAGGGATGAAGGGGGAAGGAGGAGAGATAAAAGGGAAGCTGAAAGGATGAAGGGGAAACTAGAAAGGATGAAAGAAGTAGGAAAGATGAAGGGGGTAGGAGGAGGGCACATGATCCTTTTTTCTAATGCGACACACTGCTGGGTATTGCCATGCCTGGTGGTGACTTGCGTGTTGACTTATTGCATTGGGATGCCATTCAAAATATTTGGCACCACAAAGCAGTAACAGGTTATGTGCTTTCCTGCAATGCAGAAGTGTGAATGGGCCCTATGGGCATAGCCATAAAAAAAATTAATCTGACATTCACTCTACATCCACTGCAGGTGAATCTTCCTGGTCAGGGGCGGACTGATGACTCATGGCGCCCCCGGGCAATAGGGGATCATGGGGCCCCTGTGTCCTTGCCCAAACTCAAAAAAGCCTATGAAAAAGGTACCAGGGGCATCTCATGGGGCCCCTTACTGACCCCGGGCCCTCGGGCAGTGCCCGAGTTTCCAAATGGTTAGTCCGCCCCTGTTCCTGGTCCAAGTGGTCCACGTGCTATAGATGACAGTGATTGATTCACCACCAGTCAATGTTTGGTGAAAGTCACCTTCACTGCTGCATAAACATGTCCCTAAATTTAGCAGAAGACCCAAACCTGCATAATCTTCATGCAAAGAAAAAAAAAATTATTGCCAAGACTGCAATTACTCTCCCACGTTAAAAACGCGGTGCGTTCCTTTTATCACACGCTAATAGTAATTTTAGCTCTTCTCCCGTTCTATTTCCATCTAATGAATCGACGAGCCTGATGAAGATTATTCCGAAAAACTCGGCTTATCATTTGTTTATGCCATTAGCAGACATCTGGGTCAACGGCTTCCGCTGCGCTCCCAGCTCTGTGGCGAGGAAGTCGTCGGGTGTTAATCATCCGACTCGGCGCTGTGCAAATTTTGTGAATTAAACGGCCAAAAATAATTTAGCGGCTAAATTGTGATAGCGCAGATCTAGCCGGCGCGGCGTACGCACCTTTGCCTTTGTGCTAATAGATGTGACGCGGCACTCACGGCTCATTTTGAACCCTTGACGGGAAAAACATAATACCTAAAAAAAAAGATAATAAACTAAAAAGATTATATACAGGAGAACATTCCCCCCCTGCTGAAAAATATAAAGATTATTCGGATTAACCTGGGAGCTCCGCAGGAGGCCGTAGGATGAGTCACGGAACGCCGAGGAAAAATAAAACATTTTTAACCGCTTGTCTACTGAGGGTCTTTTATAAATGGCATAGTAGGCAAGTGGTCAAATCAAGGTCACAGCTGCTGCTGCAACTGTGGGATTGATACCAGCTTTAAGAGGCTCTCAAAGTGCGCCCTCCCCCCACCGGCAGCACCTAGTCCTCTGGGGAGCCCAGGACCAAAGGAGCAGGTCCCACAGTGAGATCAGAAGGAATTCAGGGGGTGGGCGGGGGCATCTGTTCCCTGATCCCCCCTGCAACTGATGACCCCAGTTGTGACATGTATTACATAACTTCTGGGGTAGCAGCTGTCATTCCTTGGGTAGTGTAGCTCAGTATGGAGCTATTCAATCACAACCTATGCTTGAATAGCTGCATTGGAGGGCAAATCGAAAAGACTGGAACTCTGGCCTGACAAATGGATTCTCCACCACGACAATATTCCTGCACATTCTCCATCATGACAATGCTCCTGCACATCATCCGCTATGACAATGCTCCTACACATCATGTGTTAAATGTTTGCGAGTTCCTGGCCCAGAAATCCATTCTGAAACTTGACCAGCCACCTTATTTCCCTGACTTAGCACCTTGCAACTTTTACCTGTTTTTTTTTCTAGCCGAATATGCAGCTATTCAATCACAACCTGTGCCTAAATAGCTGCATTGGAGGGCATGGGAAACACTAAGGGATTAATAGACCACCGATGTCTCCATAAAAAGTATCTGTCGTCTGCCCATGCTATGCTATGGGCATCCAGAAATACAAAGGACGGATGAAAACGTGAACAAAGGCTACGGGAATCGAAAAGAACAGAACTCTGGCCTGACAAATGGATTCTCCACCACGACAATGCTCCTGCACATCCTCCACTATGACAATAATCCTGCACATTCCCCACCATGACAATGCTCCTGCACATCCTCCACTATGACAATGCTCCTGCACATCCTCCACTATGACAATGCGCCTGCACATGATGTGTTAAATGTTTGCGAGTTCCTGGCCCAGAAATCCATTCTGAAACTTGACCAGCCACCTTATTCCCCTAACTTAGCACCTTGCAACTTTTACCTGTTTTGAAAATTAAATGCCTTAAAAAGGACACAGATTTGATGACATTCCAGATATCCGACGCTTGTTAGCCCCCCTTGTGTCAGCAAGACATTTCAAAAAATGAAAATGTATAAAGAAGAATATAAAATTAATAAAACACAATAAAAAAAAATTAAAGCACCCCTGCCTCCCCCATAAATACCCCATATAAAAAATGCAGTGTATGGCAAGCACATGTATGTACACATCAGTTGTGACACACATGTGAGGTATCGTCATGAATGTCGAGTGAGAAGAAGAACTCTAGGGTTGTAATTCATGGTTAACTCTGAACTGATAACCTGTAAAGGGAAAATGTAGGTGCCATGGTTTTTTTTTGCAATTCCACAAGCATGCACATTTTTAACATTTGACATGTTTGGTATCTACCTACTCAACGTCACCCAATCTTTTATATTTTACAAAAAAAAAGGGTATAATATTGTGCAGCTACCACCATATTATTCTCCAGGGTCTCTACCTTCACAAAATATATACTTTTTATTTATTTTTTTTTACATTTCTAGTAAAAAATTTAGATTTTAAAATGTGTGCAAAAAAATGTAAAAAGTCTCCCGGGAAGCAAGTGGTTAAAGGAGACCTCAAGCAGATAGGAATCTAGAAGCTGCCACTGATGATGGCCATGTGACAATGTACTTCCCTGGTGCTAATGTTGATTGTCCATGTAGTGCCCCCCCATAGGTGCCACTGTTGAAGGCAGTTATACAGCATCTCCCAGAAGTGAGTCCCCCCCCCTCCCCCCGGACTGTATACAATGTATATATATATATATATATATATATATATATATACAGCATCTCCCAGAAGTGAGTCCCCCCCTCCCCCCGGACTGTATACAATGTATATATATATACAGTATCTCCCAAAAGTGAGTCCACCCCTCCCCCCCCGGACTGTATAGAATGTATATATATATATATATATATATATATATATATATATACAGTATCTCCCAGAAGTGAGTCCCCCCCCCTCACATTTTTGTCAATATTTGATTCTATCTTTTCATGTGACAACACTGAAGAAACGACACGTTGCTACAATGTGACGTAGTCAGTGTACAGCTTGTATAACATGGAAATTTGCTGTCCCCTCAAAATAACTCAACACACCGCCATTAATGTCTAAACCGCTGGCAACAAAAGTGAGTCCCCCCCTAAGTGACAAGGTCCAAATTGGGCCCAAATTGTCAATATTTTGTGGGGCCGTCATTATTTTCCAGCACGGCCTTAACCCTCTTGGGCATGGAGGTCACCAGAGCTTCACAGGTTGCCACTGGAGTCCTCTTCCACTCCTCCATGGCGACATCACGGACCTGGTGGATGTTAGAGACCTTGCGCTCCTCCACCTTCCGTCTTCCACTCCTCCATGGCGACATCACGGACCTGGTGGACGTTAGAGACCTTGCGCTCCTCCACCTTCCGTCTTCCACTCTTCCATGACGTCATCACAGAGCTGGTGGATGTTAGAGACCTTGCGCTCCTCCACCTTCCGTCTTCCACTCCTCCATGACGTCATCACGGAGTTGGTGGATGTTAGAGACCTTGCGCTCCTCCACCTTCCGTCTTCCACTCCTCCATGACGTCATCACGGAGCTGGTGGATGTTAGAGACCTTGCACTCCTCCACCTTCCGTTTGAGGATGCCCCACAGATGCTCAATAGGGTTCAGGTCTGGAGACAAGCTTGGCCAGTCCATCACCTTTACCCTCAGCTTCTTTAGCAAGGCAGTGGTGGTCTTGGAGGTGTGTTTGGGGTCGTTCTCATGTTGGAATACTGCCCTGCGGCCCAGTCTCCGAAGGGAGGGGATCATGTTCTGCTTCAGTATGTCACAGTACAAGTCACACCTGAGACTTTGTAACACTAACGAGTCACATGAAACCGGGAAGGGAAAATGGCTAATTGGGCTCAATTTGGACCTTGTCACTTAGGGGTGGACTCATTTCTTCAGTGTTGTCACATGAAAAGATAGAATCAAATACTTACAGAGATGTGAGGGGTGGACTCACTCCTGGGAGATACTGTATTTCCCAACTTCAAGCACACACAGCCAAGCACATAGCATTTTCCTCACTCTTCCACTGCCTCCAAAGAACATTCTAGGGGTTTCTTCTTGGGGTTTTATTGGGAATTATGAACTTGGATAGGGACAAGGAGCATGGGATATCCTGATAAACTGTAGAACTGAATTAATGGAGGACTCCCCAACTTTTTGACTGCATAGTACAGAGAGGAATGTCCCATAAGATCTCTTTTCTGGTGACTAGTACTCCTTCCAAAGCTCCACACCGTCACCATTTATGGGATTTCTCATCACCTACTGGGCACACCTCCCCAGGGATTGGCTGGAGTCCCATAAATATTCAGCCTGCATGCCCTGTTCTTCTAGAATCCTCTAGAACACAGGTGTCAAACTGGTGGCCCTCCAGCTGTTGTGAAACTACAAGTCCCATGCGGCATTGCAAGATTGACAGTTACAAGCATGACTCCCAAAGATAGAGGCATGATGGGACTTGTAGGTTCACAACAGCTGGAGGGCCACCAGTTTGACACAGATGGGGGGAAGTAACAGAGCAGCAGCCTGTGAGACACCGTGCAGGCCTACTCAACCACTGCTCCTCTGATTATAGTGGAGCCAACTAAATTTACCTAGCAGCCAGCTCTACAGTAGGGTGCTACATCCAAGCCGATTGACCTTTGCCAGGATGCGGCTAATGTAGTCAGAACTCCTGACCTTCGACCCACATCAGGGGTCTCCAAGCTTTCCTAACAAAGGGCCAATGAGTGGTCAATGGGAAAAGAAAATGTCCAAGAATAAGGGGAAGTAAACAATGTCTCATTGTTGGTGTCATTGGGAAGAATTGAGCCTCATTGCTAGTGTCATTGTGCCCCATCATTGGTGCCCTTGGGAGGAATTGTGCCCCATAATTGGTGTGCTTGGGAGTAATTTTGTCCCATAATTGGTGTACTTGGGAGGAATTGTGCCCAATCATCGGTGTTAATGGGAGGAATTGTGCCCATCATTGGTGTGCTCAATTTGGGGAGAATTGTTGAGAGGAATAGTGCCCCATCATCGGTGTCAATGGAGGAATTGTGTCCCATCATTGGTGTGCTTGGGAGGAATTTGCCCCATCATCATTGGGGAAAATTGCGCCACATCTTGGTTAATGGGAGGAATTGTGCCCCATCAGTGTCAATGGGAGGAATTGTGCCCCATCATCGGCGGGAGGAACTGTGCCCCATCATCGGTGTCAATGGGAGGAATTGTGCCCCATCATCAGTGTCAATGGGGAAAATTGCGCCACATCATTTGTGTTAATGGGAGGTATTGTGCCCCATTATCTTTCGGTGTCAATGGGAGGAATTGTGCCCCATCATCGGTGTCAATGGGAGGAATTGTGCCCCATCATTGGTGTCAATGGGAGGAATTTTGCCCCATCATTGGTGTCATTGAGAGGAATTGTGCTCCTTCATTGGTGTCAGTGGGGAGAATTATGCCCCATTGTTGGTGTCCGTGGATGAAATATTGCCCCAAGGGCTGGTAATAGCAAGAAAAGGGGCCACAGTTTGCAGACCACTGACGTACAGCATAGATTTGGTGGCTGCATGTGTTTTAATTTTCCAAGGTTTTTTGTCTCATTTTGAGCTGGCGATCCTGCCAATAGCATGCCTCCTGTCCTAGGGCAACAATGTTCTCACTGTACTGTTTCTATGGAGCAGCCCGATGTTTTTTTTTTCTCCAGACAAAGGCACAATTAGATACTTGTCAGTACAGATTGTCCATCAATAAAAACCTGGCAGGGGTTCTAAGCCTTCCCCACGCCATCCAAAACTAGAAACGAGCATGAAGACAGTCGAAGCGCAGCCATTAGACACGCACAATGCTGAGACATTACAACCATATGTAGTATCAGAAGACAGACATAACAGAGTATCAGAGGACCCCATGCCGGGGCCCAGCGGGGGATCTTCTGGGGATTTCTGACACCTCCCGTTAGACTTTGTTTTGAAAGATAATTCGCAGTTTTGGCATCTGATGATTATTTCGTAATGTGTGCACAAATCTGCACATTAGGAAGATAAGATCACTGTCCTTGAGAGCACATTAAAGCGACTTCACAGTGGCTTTGAGTCTTTGCGTTCAATTGCTCAACATTACATTGGAATATCTTTGTTCTGTCTTAATGGCACTTACCAGCTACTGGAATAAAAAGCGGGTCAAGATGGGAGATAAACATCGAGGCTAAGCCGGAATATTTTATACAAGATGGACGGGTATTAAGCTCTACAGATCTACCAAGAGAAGTAACCTTGGCCTGGCTTCTGAACTGGGTGGCTTGTGGCCATTCATGGACCAACACTGCCCCTAGAGGATTCGCACAGAAGTACCAACCTTCTATAGATGTATAGTAGTCAACCTAGCTTCAGATAAGTTGTTCCATGGTAAGTGCATGCAGGGCGGGGGGACAAGGGGTGGGCGGAAGGGGCGGCTGCCCTGGGTGCAAGGGTTTACTGCAGGGATGGGGGGGGGGGGGACTTTCCTTCTGTTACAAGGCTGACAGGAGTGGTGACAATGGCATCACTACTCCTGTCAGCCCAGCACTAGGAGCAGAAAGGAGAAGAGGGAGGCGGTGCAGGCTGTGTTCTCGCTCCCCCTTCTCATACCTGCCAGTGCAGTGCTCCTGTATTACCAAGCGGGCAATGGTGTTCACAGACAAACAGGAGCTGCACTAGCAAGAAGGATGAGTGGGAGAGAGATCACAGCCCCCACCACTCAGCGCAGAAGTGTCCAGGAGAGGACTGCGAGTGGAGGAGGAGCCATCGACACAAGCATGTCCTCAATGTTAAAACCCAGTGATTTTGACAAGTGTGTCACTGCCGGGCAAAGGATCCTCTAAGCCACAGGTGTCAAACTGGCGGCCCTCCAGCTGTTGCTGTGTTAAAATGACTTTTTTATATATGTTTAAAAAAAATCTGAAGAATATATTTAAAAAAATATCTTTTTAAAATTATATATGTTTTAAATATATTCTTCAGATTTTTTTTTACATATAAAAAAGTAATTTTAACATATATTTTTACATATATTTGTAAATGCCTTCCAAAAATGTAGATTTTTATTTTTAAAGACATACAGTATTTTTTAAATGTATTTTTAAAAATAATTTTTATATATTTTGTAATAAAAATGCATTTCAACATGCAGTATATATATATATATATATATATATATATATATATATATATATATATTTTTTTTTTTTTTTTTTTTTTTTTTTAAATATATTGAATATGGCCAAAATTGTAGCATTTCAAATATATTTTTCTTCCATGTGGGTTCTCAGCAGCAAATAAACAAACAACATGGAGATCACAGGAGGCTGTTAGCAGAGAGGCAGCTCACAAATTAAATCTATTCCTGTGGGGCTTTGGAGGGAGGGGCACAATTGAAATGTTGGGTTGGGGGGGGGTGCAGCCACCCCAGTTTCGAAGGTGGGTGCCTTTTCCTCGCTAGGTTGGTGCGTTTTCTTCTCAAGTCCTTTTCCATCCATCCACCCTTGCTCTGGTCGTGGAGCACAGGAGATGTTTTTTCTGTTTCCATGGGACCAATGTGACTTCCTTTGGTCTATCCATCCACCCACCCTTGATCGTAGTCCCTGAGCACAGGAAGTGTTGTTTCTGTTTCCATGGACCAATGTGACTTCCTTAGTGGTCTATCCATCCACCCACCCTTGATTCATAGTCCCTGAGCGCAGGAAGTGTTGTTTCTGTTTCCATAGGACCAAGGTGACTTCCTTTGTGGTCTATCCATCCACCCACCCTTTCTCTGGGTCGTGGAGCGCAGGAGATGTTGTTTCTGTTTCCATAGGACCAATGTGACTCCTTAGTGGTCTATCCATCCACCCACCCTTGATCTGTGGTCCCTGAGCACAAGAAATGTTGTTTCTGTTTCCATAGGACCAATGTGACTTCCTTAGTGGTCTATCCATCCACCCACCCTTGATCCGTGGTCCCTGAGTGCAGGAGATGTTGTTTCTTCCATAGGACCAATGTGACTTCCTTAGTGGTCTATTCATCCACCCGCCCTTGCTCTGGGTCGTGGAGCGCAGGAGATGTTGTTTCTGTTTCCATAGGACCAATGTGATTTCCTTAGTGGTCTATCCATCCACCCACCCTTGATCCGTGGTCCCTGAGCGCAGGAGATGTTGTTTCTTCCATAGGACCAATGTGAATGCCTTAGTGGTCTATCCATCCACCCACCCTTGATATGTGGTCCCTGAGTGCAGGAGATGTTGTTTCTGTTTCCATAGGACCAAGGTGACTTCCTTAGTGGTCTATCCATCCACCCACCCTTGATTCGTGGTCCCTGAGCGCAGGAGGTGTTGTTTCTGTTTCCATAGGACCAATGTGACTTCCTTAGTGGTCTATCCATCTGGGTCCCTGAGTGCAGGAGGTGTTGTTTCTGACTCCAGAAAGTATAATTACCCCCACCCGCCCCCAATGCACAAATACTTGCCACCATGCCAGGTTCCTTCCTGTGGGCCCAAGACAGACATCACAGGTGTCAGCAAGTAGGCCCGGGGAGGATCAGTGAACATTTGTATTATAAAATGTTATACGATTAGCCTCTAGGTTAGAAGAATTGGTTGTTGTTTGTGTTGTTTTATTCTTGTGTTTTTATAGCCGATATTTAAGCCTTAGTAAAGATATTTTAATACCTTTGACCCGAGTCGGTGTCTGTTTCCTTGGCAGCTACTGAAATAAACTATACACTATAATTACAAGTCAAAGCCCAACACCGAGTAGTACACAAACACAAGGAGAGCTCTCCGAGTCCGCCTGTTGAACGCGCTGTCTTGGTTTACAAGAACGGTCTGTATAGATTTGAACTTTTGGGGAAGTCTAGCTCAGTGGGAGATGCGTTTTTAAGTGAGGAACTATTTTCGGGGCTTTGTAGCCCACTTTTATAAAAAGGAAAGACAAAAGAAAAGTCTGACATAAGGTTTCCCACGCAGGGGTTCTTCTCCAGTAAAATACACAAAGTCCAAATGAAAATACTAGACCACCTGGCTACTCTTCTGCAGCACTGCTGCTATAGTTACTGGTCCTTCTGACCACCAGCTCTTTCAGGTACACAGCTTAGAGCCACACAAGACTCCTCTGGCCAAGTCCTCAGGCCATCAACTGTCTCTTACAGACCTTCATACTTTGGCTGCCACCTGCAGCCTCTCTGATTCCTGTAGAAGACCTCCTGTCGCTCCAGGTTGGAGCCCAAGGCCTGTGTCCACCTTGGTCACACACCCTGCGGTTCCTCCACGAAACCCGGACACTGGGATGGAGATTCCATCCCACCCAAGACACTATGAAATCTCCAAACTACGGAGCCTATTCCAGAAATACCACCTGGAGAAAGCTGCAAAAGCATTTTTTCCACTCAACAGCTATACTCCCGTAGTCCTTTAACTGACCAATTTCACAGTTACAGAGTCTCGTCCTTTCAGAAAATTTTAACTTCTAGTGGGAAGGTGACCTGTCTTAGACAACTTCCAGGTTCTAGTAGTCTTAAGTCACTGACTTTCATGTCTGATACTGATTTTCTTAAAGATTTGGTATTTGTATGAGAGAAAACTTCTGGAGGAAGATGTCTACAAATGGTGATTCAGATCATCATCACTTTCCAAACATCGTTACTGATGTCTGAAAATTTGTTGAAGATTAAATGCCATGAAAGTCCATGGATACCTCTAGGCTGACTGGCTCCTTAATGGGATAAGTCAGTGTTTTTCAACCTTTTTTCAACCAAGGCATCCTCTAAAATTATGTACAGTCCCGAGGCACCCTTTAAAATTATGAACAGTCTTGTACCCCATTCTAAAATGTGAAAAACGATTCTAATAGTTTTATATAACGCAGCAACGCACACACACGTAGGACACCCAACATTGGAGGTGATTTATTCTTCCAAAGGAAATACACTGTTGCACACTGGTACTGACTAGTATTCCAGTGTTTCTCTTCTCCCTCAGTTTTTTCCATCACTGAGCTAATGTGACCCCAGCGCTGATGGATAGGGGTGGGGGAGGATTAAACGAGAATGCTGTGCAGTCAGCTGACATCATCTTTATCAACTGATGATGTCATTGGTTGTCAGGACATCCGTGGCTAGAAGGTCATAATGGTGCACAATGAAAACCTGTGGTTTTGTGTAACTAAAAGGCAGACTTGTTCCACCCCGTTGGCTTGTATACAAGTTTTGGGCAGTTTTTAGACATTTTGCCAGGGCACCCCTGAAGAAACCTGAAGGCACCCCAGGGTGCCTGGGCACCCTGGTTGAGAAAGGCTGCTATAAGTAACAGCTAAAGTTTATATACACTATATGGCCAAACGTCCATGAACACCCGACCATCACTCCTGCTTGAGCTTGTTAGACATCCTATTCCGAAACCATGACTATTAATATGAAGTATCCCCCCTCTGTGGTTATACCATCTTCCACATTTCTGGGAAAGCTTTCCACATATTGTGAACTCAGATAATGATGTTGGATGAGAAGATCTGGCTCAAAATTGGCATTCCAATTCAATCCAAAGGTGTTTCGTAGGGTTGGGTCAGGGCTTAGAAGGCCACGTGAGTTCCTCCACACCAAACTCATTAAGCCATGTCTTTATGGAGAAGTTGGATGAGAAGACTTAGCTCCTTCCAATTCTTCCCAAAGGTGTTCAGTAGGGTTAAGGCCAGGTGTCTGAAGGCCACTTGAGTTCCTCTACACCAGTGATCTCCAAACTGCGGCTCGAGGGCCGGATGTGGCCCTTTGCTTGCTTTTATCCAGCCATCGGTGCATTATTCCTCCCACTGTCAGCATCAATGTGGCATAGTTCCTGCCACTGACAATGAGAAACTATTCTTCCCACGACACCAATGATGAACCACTATTTCTTCAATTGATACCATTGATGGGGGACTATTCCTCCCACTGACACAAATGATGGACCACTATTTCTTCAATTGATACCATTGATGGGGCACTATTCCTCCCCTGACACCAATGATGGAGCACTAATACGAATAATAGGGCATTATGACTCCAATTGATATCAATGATGGGGCACTATGACTCCATTGACACTAATGATGGGGCATTGTTTACTCCCATTGATACCAATGATGGGGCATTGTTTACTCCCACTGACTCCAGGACGTTTACTTCTCCCACTGGCCTCAGTCCAGCCCCCCTAAAGTTTGAAGGACAGTAAACTGGCCCTTTGTTTAGAAAGTTTGGAGACCCCTGCTCTACACCAAAACTCATCAAGCCATGTCTTCATGGAGATGTTGGATGAGAAGACTTGGCTCATTCCAATTCATCCCAAAGGTGTTCAGTAGGGTTAAGGTCAGGGCTCTGCCCAGGACACTTGAGTTCCTCCACACCTAACTGGTCACACCATGTCTTTTTGGAGCTGAACTTGTTAGTCATACAAACTTGTTGGGCATCAAATTCTAAAACCATGGCCATTACTTTGGAGCTGACCTCTCTTTTGTGGCTCTAACAGCTTCCACTCTACCGGGAAGGCTTTCTACAACATTTTCGATGGTATCTGCAGGAATTTGTGCCCATTTTTTGAGGTCGGGTACTGATGTTGAATGAGTGGACCTGGCTCAAAACTGGTGTTCCAATTTATCCCAAAGGTATTCAGTAGGGTTGAGCTCAGGTCTCTGTGCAGGACACTCGAGCTCCTCCACACCACACTAGTCAAACCCTGTCTTTATGGAGCTGGCTTTGTATAAAGGGGCACAGTCATGCTGGAATGGACAAAGTTACCACAAAGTCGGAAGAGCACAATTGTCTGCTATGTCTTTGTATGCTTGCTGTTGCATTAACAGTATCCTTCATTATAAAGACCTGAACTCAACCATTAGGAGGGGTATTCACATTGTGGCAGTGCGGTATCCTGCCACGGTGAAAATCAAGGTTATAACCCAGGATTTCAACCATACAGGTTGAGGGGCTTCAGGCAGTTCTCTTAATGCAGAGGAAACTGGTTTGTCAGTTTTTCTTTGGTTTGTAAAGCCCATTTTGGGGACTTGTGGCCTGGAGATTTCTAAGTGATTTGGGAGGATGAAATCTCCAATCCTGGGACCATGTTTTATGAACATCCAGCACACTGATTACACAGGTGTGTGAAGGCATTTTTGCAGAGGCCTAACCAGGGTTCTGGGCTCCACCCTGGCAGACAGGAGGTCATGCCCTGGAATCAGGAGGACTCCACCTAGGAGAGGCGAAAGCCAGAGCAGAAAGGGGGCTGCTAGCTGTGTGCAAACAGCCATTTAGGAAGGAGTCTGTAGGAGACAGCTGGGAGCATAAAGTGGAAGGCCAGAGCAGCAGAAATCTGTGTACAAGCCAGGAGGCTGAATATTTGTTTAATTTGTTTTGATGGTGCATGTCCCTGTGCATGGGAAACATGTTATGGAACTTTCCTTTAAATAAAATTGGGCTAAAAAACCCTTAAAAACAGAAGGAAGTGAGTGGCTGTGTGCTGTAAAGCTCTACATTTAATGCTAGTTCTCACAACATGTATTTGGCCATAAATGTAGACATCTCGGTCAGGTTATGTGGCCTCAAGTACATGACTGTACAAGGGCCACACAATGTGCAGAGCCTGTGGGACACATCCATTTAGATGGTAGAAGATGTGCTTATACATGGTCATGCATTCAGAATATAGGTTAGAGTGTGTGGGGTGCTTGGCGCAACCCCCACTGCATTACTGAGCATCTCCTAAATCAACTCATATGCAACAGAGAAGAGTCCTGGGAAAGTGATTAGGCAAGCTGTGGCTTCCAAAACACAGACCCTGTGCCTTAGACCACTCTTTGTCAGGGTCCTGTTCACGCAGAAGTTCTGGAAGATCTGGCATTTCTGCCAGTACTCTGCATGGCCGCAAAAGTACACATCAGCCTCAGTTTGGTGCCAGACGGCCTTTAAAGGAGGCTCATCACTTCCTCAAGTTGCTGGATGATCTCTAGCTCCCCGTGCCGGGTTTCCTGTGATTCTGACCTGCGACTTCCTGTTACCGACTCGGCTTGCTCCTGGACCTGTCTACTCTACTTTACCTCTGTGTATGACCCGGCTATCCCATCTGACTACGTCTGCTCTGATTCTCACCTGGCACCTGACCTTGGCTTGAACCGACTACCCAGTAAACATCTAAATCCCAGGAAGGGCTTACATACCACGCACAGGCGCCTCCTGTCTGCAGACCTATCTCTGTGCACCAGCTGTGCTTCTGAGTGGACCGTCAACCAGCACTCCTACAGGCGACCTGTGCAACTTGGGCCTGACTCCCGCTGTCCCACTCTCAGGGGAGTCCGGAACTTAGCCGCAAGGGAAGCCCTCTCTCCATTGGCCTCCATCACCAGGTACGTGATACTCTTACTGACGCGGTTCACCCTGATTGGCCTTAAACCTCTACAACTAAGCAAGGTCAGAGCCACAGACTGATTACACCCCCAGGCATAGTCCATGTAGCTGGCTTCCGAAACACAAACCTTGCCTTTGACCACTCTTTGGACGCATTTCACCTCAATCGGCCTTAAACCTCTACAATCAAGCAAGAACAGAGCCACAGACTGATTACACCCTAAGACGTATTCCTTGTAGCTGGCTTCTGAAACACAGACCCTGCCTTAGACCACTCTTTGGACTCGTTTCACCCCGATCAGCCTTAAACCTTTACAATCAAGCAAGAGCAGAGCCACAGACTGATTACACCCTAAGGCGTATTCTTTGTAGCTGGCTTCTGAACAGGAGCAGACTGACAACTCATGGGGCCCCCGGGCAATAGAGGATCATGGGGCCCCTGTGTCCTTGCCCAAACTCAAAAAAGCCTATGAAAAAGGTACCAGGGGCATCTCATGGGGCTTCCTACTGACCCCGGGCCCTCGGGCTGTGCCCGAGTTTCCAAATGGTCAGTCCGCCCTGCTTCTGAAACACAAACCTTGCCTTAGACCACTCTTTGGACACATTTTACCCCGATCGACCCTAAACCTCTGCAATCAAGCAAGGGCAGAGCCACACACTGATTACACCCTCAGGCGTATTCCATGTAGCCGGCCTCCGAAACACAGACCCTGCCTTAGACCACTCTTGGACGCATTTCACCTCAATCGGCCTTAAACCTCTACAATCAAGCAAGAACAGAGCCACACACTGATTACACCCTAAGGCGTGTTCCTTGTAGCTGGCCTCCGAAACACAGACCCTGCCTTAGACCACTCTTTGGACTCGTTTCACCCAGATTGACCTTGAACCTCTACAATCAAGCAAGAATAGAGCCACACGCTCATTACACACCCTCAGGCGTATTCCTTGTAGCCGGCTTCCAAAACACAGACCCTGCCTTAGACCACTCTTTGGACGCGTTTCACTCCAATCAGCCTTAAACCTCTACAATCGAGCAAGGGCAGAGCCACACACTGCTTACACCCTAAGGCGTATTCCTTGTAGCTGGCTTCTGAACAGGGGCAGACTGACAACTCATGGGGCCCCCAGGCAATAGAGGATCATGGGGCCCCTGTGTCCTTGCCCAAACTCAAAAAAAGCCTATGAAAAAGGTACCAGGGGCATCTCATGTGGCCCCCTACTGACCCCGGGCCCTCGGGCAGTGCCCAAGTTTCCAAATGGTCAGTCTGTCCCTGCTTCTGAAACACAAACCTTGCCTTAGACCACTTTTTGGACACATTTCACCCCGATCGGCCTTAAACCTCTACAATCAAGCAAGGGCAGAGCCCCACACTGATTACACCTGCAGGCGTATTCCATGTAGCCAACTTCCGAAACACAGACCCTGCCTTAGACCACTCTTTGGACGCGTTTCACCCAGATTGGCCTTTTGTTTTGTTTTTTTTCTTTTGGTAATTGTTTTTTTTCCTCTTAGCCCTAGCACTTTAGAGTGGAGGGGGGGGTGTGGGGCTGGATGTGGCTACTATCTCTTAGTTGCTCTGGTCTGCGAGGTCCGTGTTAAAATCTACTCTGCCCATTTCTGTTTAATCAACTCTATATTATATTATCACATTTATTCGATGCACAAAAACGTCGATTTCTCCAAAGGAAAAGAAAGAAATTCAAAGGCTTTCGCTCCGATTTCAAACCTGACACAAACTATTGAGGAACTCGACCGGCCAGGTCAACGCACAATAACGCATGTCAAGATGGACTTGGCAGGCGCCAGACGTTACGGTATGTCGGAAACTAAGAAAAAACTGAATTTTTTCAAAAGAAAAAAAAAAGCATAAAGAGAAAGAGCAGGACAAAAGAAAGGAAGAGGAGAGTCAATGATTTAGTGAGGCGTTCCTCTGGAGGGAAGGAGAGGCAGTAATGCCGAGGAATTCATGTCTGAAGTTAAAAGGTCAGCGGCGGCGCGGGAGGAGATGCGCATAAGAAGGTTTGAACTGGTTTTTAATAACAGACTGGGGAGTCGGAGTTGATAGATTATCAGCTGCTTTGAGGCGCCGCTGAGAGGGTTTTACTAATAATATTTTTAGAAAAGGGCAGAGAGAAAAGAAGGAATAAAAAGTCAGGAGTCGGCCGTAGAGAGACAGACGTTGAACTATTTTGAGGTGATGGGCCTCTCCTACTGTGAAGAAAAGGCCCATCATAAGAGAGGAGCTCCTGTCGGGGGGACATTTGTGGGGTGTTTTTATAAAAACTCTGCATAGCTGTTCAGCATTCAAAACTGCATGTCTGTGTGAATGGGAACATACTGCATTATGGCCACTAGATGGAGCTGAGGAGCAAACTTATTTCCTATGATACTTAGCTCCATCTAGTGGCCATAATGGAACTGGGGAGCAAACAAATTTCCTATGGTACTCAGTGCAATCTAGTAGCCGTAATGTGGTATTTTGGAACATACTGCATTATGGCCTCTAGATAGAACTCGAGAGCATACTTATTTCCTATGATACTCAGCGCCATCTAGTGGCCATAATGGAACTGGGGAGCAAACGTATTTCCTATGATACCCAGCACCATCTAGTGGCCAAAATTTGGTATTTGGGAACATACTGCATTATAGTCACTAGATAGAACTCGAGAGCATACTTATTTCCTATGATACTCAGCACCATCTAGTGGCCATAATGGAACTGGAGAGCAAACGTATTTCCTATGATACCCAGCACCATCTAGTGGCCAAAATTTGGTATTTGGGAACATACTGCATTATAGTCACTAGATAGAACTCGAGAGCATACTTTTTTCCTACGATACTCAGTGCCATCTAGTGGCCATAATGCGATAGTTTGGAACATACTGCAGTAGGGCCACTGAAAGGAGCTGGGGAACATAAGTATTTCCTATGATATTCAGAGCCATCTAGTTGCCATAATGGAACTGGGGAGCAAACGTATTTCCTATGATACTCAGTGCCATCTAGTGGCCATAATTTGGTATTTGGGAACATACTGCATTATAGCCATTAGATAGAACTTGAGAGCATACTTTTTTCCTACGATACTCAGTGCCATCTAGTGGCCATAATGTGGTATTTTACAACATACTGCATTATGGCCACTGGAGGGAGCTGGGGAACATAAGTATTTCCTATGATACTCAGCGCCATCTAGTGACCATAGTTTGGTATTTGATAATATACTGCATTATGGCCACTGGATGGAGCTGAGGAGAAAACTTATTTCCTCTAATACTTAGCTCCATCTAGTGGCCATAATGTGATATTTTGGAACATACTGCATTAGGGCCACTGAAAGGAGCTGGAGAACAAAGGTATTTCCTATGACACTTAGCGCCATCTAGTGGCCATAATTTGGTATTTTGGAACATACTGCATTATAGCCACTAGATAGGACTTGAGAGCAAACTTATTTCCTACAATACTTAGAGCCATCTAGTGGCCATAATGTGGTATTTTGGAACACACTGCATTATGCATGCCACTGGAGGGAGCTGGGAAACATAAGTATTTCCTATGATACTCAGAGCCATCTACTGGCCATAATGGAACTGGGGAGCAAACTTATTTCCTAAGATACTCAGTGCCATCTTGTGGCCATAATTTGCTATTTGGGAACATACTGCATTATGGCCACTAGATGGAACTGTAGAGTATAAGTATTTTTTTCCTATGATACTCAGTGCCATCCAGTGGCCATAATTTGGTATTTTGGAACATACTGCATTATGACCACTGGAGGAAGCTCCAACATACTGCATTAGGGCCACTGAAAGGAGCTGGGGAACATAAGTATTTCCTATGATACTCAGCGCCATCTAGTGGCCATAATGGAACTAGGGAGCAAACTTATTTCCTATGATACTCAGCGCAATCTAGTGGCCATAATTTGGTATTTGAGAACATACTGCATTATGGCCACTAGATGGAACTCGAGAGCATACTTTTTTCCTAAGATAGTCAGTGCCATCTAGTGGCCATAATGTGATATTTTGGAACATACTGCATGATGGCTGTTAGATTTAATTTGAGAGCATACTTATTTCCTATGATACGCAGAGCCATCTAGTGGCCATAATGTGGCATTTGGGAACATACTGCATTATGACCACTAGATTGAGTATCATAGGAAATAAGTTTGCTCTTCATCTCCATCTAGTGGCCATAGTGCAGTATGTTCCCAAATACCACATTATGGCCACTAGATGGCTCTGAGTATCATAGGAAATAAGTTTGCTCCTCAGCAGCGGGCCATCTAGTGGCCATAATGTGGTATTTGGGAACATACTGCACTATGGCCACTAGATGGAGCTGAGGAGCAAACTTATTTCCTATGATACTCAGTGCCATCTAGTGGCCATAATGGAACTGGAGAGCAAACATATTTCCTATGATACTCAGCACCATCTAGTGGCCATAATTTGGTATTTGGGAACATAATGCATTATGGCCACTAGATGGAACTCGAGAGCATACTTTTTTCCTGCAATACTCAGTGCCATCTAGTGGTTATAATGTGATATTTTGGAACATACAGCATTATGGCCACTGGAGGGAGCTGGAGAACATAAGTATTTCCTATGATACTCAGAGCCATCTAGTGGCCATAATGGAACTGGGGAGCAAATGTATTTCCTTTGATACTCAGCGCCATCTAGTGGCCATAATGGAACTGGGGAGCAAACGTATTTCCTATGACACTCAGCGCCATCTAGTGGCCATAATAAAAAAATGCAGAGGTGATAAAAATACCACTAAAAGAGAGCTCAATTCTTGGGAAAAAAAAAATGCAGGACGTAAATGTCATTTTGGCCTAAAATTCATGAAAAATTATGACGAAAATTTGATTTAAAAAATTTTTTTTATTGGGTATGTTGTATAGCAAAAAGTCAAAAATATTGTGTTTTTTTTTTTTCAGCGTTGTTGGTCCTTTTTTATTTTTGTTTAAAGCGCAAAAAATAAAAAAAAAACGCAGAGGTGCTCTTTGTGGGGAAAAAAGGACGTAAATGTAATTTTGGCGCAGCGTTGTATGACCGCGCAATTGTCAGTTAAAGTAACGCAGTATCGCAAAAAAAAATGGTGTGGTCAGGAAGGAGGGGGGGAATCCTCCAGAGGGCGAGGGGTTAAAATGAAAAAAAAAAATCCAGGCAAAGTTTTCCCCTTTTATACGGAGTTTGTAGAAGTCGTTCCGGCTGCAACAATGGAGCTCCTCCAAGTTCATCGAAAGGCTTGATTTATTGTCCGGAAAGTCGGTGTAATTTATTGGTAACAAGCGCTGTGATCCGCGCTCGGGTTTATTGCGGCGCATTGTTGCCACAAAGCTATTACGGGCGGACAGCGCTCTGCCAAATGTAGATCCGGCGATACGAATAGCTGGGAGCGGTCCAGCGCGGCGCCATTAATATGGCAGAGAACGGCCATTACTCAGCGCACAGAACGCGGATAAAGGAAGTTAGTATTCCGTTCATTGTCCTCCGATCCACGAGACAACAGAGGGCCGAGCCACCAATTCTCCCCCCCCCCCCCCGTGACCGTAATTACATGGAAAACATCAAAACATCGAAACCCTCCACCTTGTGCGTCTGACCTGCACGGAACATTCGCCGCACCTGCAACTCAACGCATTTGGTAATCATCAGAACCGTTCACAATGTATCAAAATGTAACAATGCTGAAAGAGGAAATAAAATCCCCAAAGGAAGGAAGTTCCACTGTCCACAAGTAGAACGGTGGGGATTTTTTTTTTAATCTTTAGCCCCGCCCCCTCCCACCGCCATTCCGGTCTATGGAAGTAAAAAAATATTTTCAATATATTTAAAAAACAAAAAATGATACATGCGACATATATTTACAATATATTGGCCTACGCGAATATATTTTAACATGTATTCCAAAAATGTCAATTCAAATATATTTTCCAAAGGCAGTGGAGGCATGGGAAGTATTCAGAAACTCCAGCCTTTGGTAGGGATTTAGAAGCAACAGCAGGCATTTGGTAGGACTTTAGAAGCTGCACCAGGCATTTGGTAAGAATTTAGAAGCTGCAGCAGGCATTTGGTAGGAATTTAGAAGCTGCGGCAGGCATTTATTAGAAATCTAGAAGCTGCACCAGGCATCTGGTAGGAATTTAGAAGCTGCACCAGGCATATGGAAGGAATCTAGCAGCTGCAGCAGGTATTTGTTAGGAATCTAGAAGCTGCAGCAGGCATTTGGTAGGAATTTAAAAGCTGCACCAGGCATTTGGTTGGAATCTAGAAGCTGCACCAGGCATTTGGTAGAAATCTAGAAGCTGCACCAGGCACATGGTAGGAATCTAGAAGCTGCACCAGGCACTTGGTAGGAATCTAGAAGCTGCAGAAGGCATTTGGTAGGAATTTAGAAGCTGCACCAGGCACATGGTAGGAATCTAGAAGCTGCAGCAGGCATTTGGTAGGAATTAAGAAGATGTTCCAGGCATTAGATAGGAATTGAGAAGCTGCAGCAGGCAATTGATAGGAACCTACAAGCTGCAGCAGGCATTTGGTGGAAATTCAGAAGCTATGACTGGCATCTGGTAGGAATTTAGAAGCTGCAGCAGGCATTTGGCAGGGATTTAGAAGCTGCAGCAGGCATTTGGCAGGAACTCAAAAGCTGCAACAGGCATTTGGCAGGAACTTAGAAGCTGTAGAAGGCATTTGAAAAGAACTTACAGCAGGCATTTGGTGGAAATTCAGAAGCCATGACTGGCATTTGGTAGGAATTAAGAAGCTGTTCCAGGCAATTGATAAGAACCTAGAAGCTGCAGCAGGCATTTGGGAGAAACTTAAAAGCTGCAGAAAACATTTAGGGAATGCAGAAGCTGCGGCAGGCATTTGAAAGGAACCTACAAGCTGCAGCAGGCATTTGGTGGAAATTCAGAAGCTATGATTGGCATCTGGTAGGAATCTAGAAGCTGCAGCAGGCATTTGAAAGGAACCTACAAGCTGCAGCAGGCATTGGGTGGAAGCTATGATTGGCATCTGGTAGGAATCTAGAAGCTGCAGCAGGCATTTGTCAGGAACTCGGAAGCTGCAGCAGGCATTTGTCAGGAACTCGGAAGCTGCAGCAGGCATTTGGTAGAAATTCAGAACCTGAAGCAGACATTTGATCATACCTGTAGGAACAGAGCCAAGGGGCATCAGGAGGGTTCTGGCAAAGCTGTTCAGTGCTCCTCGGTATACTAGCACGAGTTTGGTGTGAGAAACCTCTGCAGTAATTATAATGCAGCATTAATGCCCGTGTGTAAGCCTTTGGAATCATTGTACAGACTTACGGTGAGAAACCTCTGCAGTATCCGGGCTTATTAATGCAGCAGTTAAAATGCCCAGCCGTTGTGCATTGTACGTAACTCGTTTTTTGAGGTCAGATCAGGACCGAATCAGTAAAACAGATACAGAGTCAGAATACATTTTCTATCAGCACAACAGCCATTGTACAGACTTACCCAAAGACTGCAGTTCCCCACGAGTATCTGCAGTTATTATAATGCAGCATTAATGCCCGTGTGTAAACTGCCTCATACAGAATCATTGTACAGACTTACGGTGACAGACGGTGCCGTTCCCCACGTATCCGGGCTTGCACGTGCAGATGTGCCCCTGCACCGAGTTGGTACAAATAGAGTTCTCATCGCAGCCGTTGTGCCCATTGCCACAATCATCATGTTCTAGGAAGAGATCAGAAAGAAGAATTTTTGAGGTGCAAACAAAGCAGCACAGATCAGGACCGGCCAATCAGTAAACAGATAATGACTTGAGTCCAGAATACATTTTCTATCAGCAGCAACTCAGCCATTGACACAAGCCCAAAGCCCACGGACAACCACCCTAATGGCTACCCAACACAGAGACTGGTTTGAACCCCAGGCAGGTCTTCACGGCGTCCCCGCTTGGAAGATTCCTCTGTCCTCGGAAAAATAAAAATTTTGAGTCGTCATCGGAACAAGAAGAGAGAAGTAGAAGTTTTAGGTGTCCATCCTGCAGATGGCGCTGTAACGCTCTCTATGCGCATCCACTGTGCCCAGAGAAAGAGACGCAGCGTTAGGAACCACGTTGTATAAAAATATATAATTAAAATTTTTTTTAATTTTTTAAAAAGTTAAAACAGTTTGACTGAACACAGTTATAGGTAAAATAAAAAAAAAAAAGTCCATTTATCAGCTACTAATAAAAGATAGGAGCAGAATATTTATTACAAACAGCGCCATTCTTGGCAGGGAGGCCGAACTACACCTGCCTACAGTTGGCTAATTAGTCGATCATTTTTCAAATTATTGTCCATGGAAACTATTTATTCCAAAACATGTTACCAAGTAAAAACCTTAAATGGCCTTAAAAAAATTATTTAGGAACTCTACATTTTTTACTGCACCCCCCCATCAGACAGGCTAGATCTGGCCATGATTTCCAATCATGTGATCGCCATAACAGTGAATCGTGGTGACCACTCGCTGTTTTGGTGTCCAGCCTGCAGATGGCACTGTAACTCTCTATTTGTGCCCAGAGAAAGAGATACAGCGTTAGGAAGTAAAGTGTATAAAAATAAATACATTTTAAAGAATGTAAAATGTTTGTCAACACAGTTATACCTAAAATAAAAAAAAATACATTTTATAAATGTTTGTCCATTTATCAGCTAACAGTGAAAGATAGGAGCAGAATGTTTATTACCAACAGCGCCACCTTTGCAGGGAGGCTGAACTACACCGGCCTACAGGTTATTGTAAATGTTACATTTGGTCGATCCATCTACGCATCACTGGCTTCCGGTCATAAAGGAGAAAGGCCGTCATGGTGAATTGATTTTCGATTCTTCAGAATTATTCATCTGTAATGCCCAGTGATCCCGACTTCCTGCCTGACACTCACTGAAAACATGCTGCAGAACTGCTGATTTTCCGCTGCTAAAGACTCAGCAATGGCGACACGGCTGAAAAAAAAACAAAATGACAGCAAAAACAATGTCTCCGTGGTGTCACCCTGCTCTACGACACTCGGCATTGCATGTGACGGGATCGCTACAAAGAAATAAAAAGACGGCCGCTGAGAGTTTCACGGCCGACGCTCTCCCCCGCCGAAGAGCGACCACAAATTTGGATCTTGCACATAATCTCACCATAAAAGTTATTTGTAAACAAAGTAATACAGTATAATTATACTGATGACATTACGCCGCGGAACACACTAGGCAATAATCACGTTTAATGGCATCTGGGCTACTCTTCTCTTTACTGCTCGCTGAAAATTTTATGGAGTAGTTTTGGCACAAATGTTTTCTCTTAGTCCAGGACGGGTTACTATCCGGCATTAAACGGCAACGGCCTCATTTATTTCCGCTGCATAATATCTATTAACAAACACCGCAGGAATAAAGGAGTGAGACTTCACAGTTACATTGTAGTTCCCTCAAAGGATATTCCTTAACCCCTTCACGCCTGAGGGTAAAACAAATCTAAATGCCTAAGCACAATTTTGCAACGTTGACACGTGTTAGTAAGACCGTCCGTATCACCACAACTACTTTGTAATTCCAGGATGGATTATACCGCGTTTTTTTTCAGGACAAATTGGGCTTTCATTTGGTGGTAAATGGTAATGGATATCTTTTTTTTATCAAAGGAAAACTGGCCTAAAATAGTAAAAATATATAATTTTTCAAAAATTTAGCTGTGTGTTTCTTGCTACGACCATAACCTACCACCAAAGAACAACTCAAAATAAATTCTCCAGCTCTTGACGATCGCAGCGATACCATATATGTGTATGTTATTTGTTGTTTGTACCCGTCGTACGGCCCAGAAACAATAGTGCGCATTTTATTTTTGTCTTTTTTTTTTTTACCTAAAACACACTGACACTGACATTAACACTAACTGACGCTAATACCAATTTTTTTAAATCCTGACCTTTGACCCAAACACTAACCCTGGCACTGAACTAGATCAAACCTTGATCGAGGTATTTTTCTTTATTTTTTCTTTTATTTTTTAATATTTATTTATCTTCTTTTTTTTTTACAAATTTTTTTTTCTCTCTATGCCAGGAGTTAGAGATATACAATGTATAATAGGATGTATATAATGATACAATGTATAATAGGATGTATATAACGATACAATGTATAATGGAATGTATATAATGATACAATGTATAATAGGATGTATATAATGATACAATGTATAATAGGATGTATATAATGATACAATGTATAATGGAATGTATATAACGATACAATGTATAATAGGATGTATATAATGATTCAATGTATAATGGAATGTATATAACGATACAATGTATAATGGAATGAATATAACGATACAATGTATAATGGAATGAATATAACGATACAATGTATAATGGGATGTATATAATGATACAATGTATAATGGAATGTATATAATGATACATGGTATAATGGGATGCATATAATGATACAATGTATAATGGAATGTATATAATGATACAATGTATAATGGGATGTATATAATGATACAATGTATAATATGATGTATATAATGATACAATGTATAATGGAATGTATATAATGCTACAATGTATAATAGGATGTATATAATAATACAATGTATAATGGGATGTATATAATGATACAATGTATAATGGGATGTGTATAATGATACAATGTATAATAGGATGTATATAACGATACACTGTATAATGGAATGTATATAATGATACAATGTATAATAGGATGTATATAATGATACAATGTTTAATAGGATGTATATAATGATACAATGTATAATAGGATGTATATAATGATACAATGTATAATGGGATGTATATAATGATACAATGTATCTCTCTCCTCCATTCATAAAGAGAGAAAAAAAATAAGGGGCCCAGCTGCACATTGACTGATCACTGTGATAGCCAATCAGAGGCTATCACAGGGATCATGTGACCCGTAATCGGGAGTCCTGGGTCCCGATCTTTAGAACGGGATCCGGTGCTCTCAGTGACACTGCGGTCTCTGTGCTGGGAGCCCGCCGAGCGGCACGCTCCCAGCACAAAGACAAGTACGAAAATATGCGGCCTCACGGAAAAAAGCCCAGGTCCATGAGGCTGCATATTTGTGTGATGTCGGCGTCAAGGGGTTAAAGCCGACGTTTCCTTTGCTTAGATTTTACCTTCCCTACTACCACCCCCCCCCCCCCATCAACATGCCAATTAATTTTCGAAATAATATTTTTCCATTTTCATGACATACTTTATTTTAGTCCCAGTGATGACATCACTGGGTCTCTGATTCTCTATGCAATACAGGCAGATTGTGGCTGGTGAGAGGGGCCAGCAGGGTGCTGTACATAGCTGCTGGGAACATCGAAGCACACTGCCTCAGTACTCCTCTTAAAAGCCCTCAACCCTGAGATAAGCAGTGGGCTGGTTTTTGGGAGGGGTTTTGCAAATATCAAACACCTTGATGGGTGGGTGTCAGTCTGGAGGAGTGGGTATTCTTGGCAGGCCTCATTTGCATGCAGACCACTCTAGGTAAGGCCAACATGTTAAGATGCACCTCAGTGATTGAAAGAGCTGAAATCCCATGTATGAAAGAGACAGACAGGGCTGGAGAGGAAAGGACTTCCTCCAACCAGGAAATAGGTGTGCTTTCTCTACCAGGGTGGACAAGGCATAGGGCCCATTGGGCATTTGCCCAGTGGGCCTCATGTTCTAAGAAGAGCGGCCTGTTGATGACTGGGCTGCACAGCAGGAAATAAGCTGCAGCCGCGGTCCGGGACAGGGCTAACACAGTCCGTGGTCACCGCTCATCTCCCTGCTATATGGCCTTTCCCAAACCACGGCCGGCAGGAGGTGCAGAAGAAGGCAGGATAGACGGCTCCAGTGACACGCAGAAAGCGCCTGCAGAAGACACAGACCTCCTGGGCCGGGTGCTGCAGATACAGTCACACTAAAGAGACAACGGTGGCCTCTCTCCTACACCGGACTACACACTGTGACAGCTGCACAGGGGTGAAGACAGCCATCACACACTGGGAGGAAGGTGAGTGCACTGAACCCTACAGTGATCGAGTGTTAAAGCCAAACAGTCCCGCCCTGTAATGGGGTGGATTGTTCTGTCTCTTTGCTGGATTGGGATGTCTCTTTACTGGATTGGATGTCTCTTTGCTGGATTGGGATGTCTCTTGCTGGATTGGGCTGTCTCTTTGTTATATGGGATGTCTCTTTGCAAGAGTGGGCTATCTCTTTACTGCATGGGGATGTCTCTTTGTTAGACTGGGAAGTCTGTTTGCTATATGGGGCTATCTCTTTGCTGTATGGGGCTGTCTCTTTGCTGTATGGGGATGTCTCTTTGCTGGATGGGTATGTCTCTTTGCTGGATGGGTATGTCTCTTTGTTTGATTGGGAGGTATCTTTGATTGATTGGGTTGTCTCTTTGCTGGAGTAAGCCATCTCTTTGCTGAATGAATAGGGGGCACTGTGATTAGAGATAAAAGGGGGAGGCAAGGGGCACTGTGATGGGGGGGCTGTGAATGCTAGGGGCACTGTAATGTAAGAGGGCACTGTGATATACAGGGGACTGCACTGTAAAGGGGCACTGTAATCAATACAGTGCCCCTTTACAGTGCAGTCCCCTGTATATCACAGTGCCCTCTCACATTACAGTGCGGAGGACCGACTCCGAATATCCTGTCACTAACAACTCCCTCAAATGCCTGACCCTCATTCCTTTCCCCCCCGGTCCCTGGATAAACTGGCTGCTCAGTTTAAATTGCCCAGGCCTATTTTTTTCCAAGTCCAAGCCTGCAACACACCACTTGGAATGTTGGATGTTGAATGTTGGATGCCTGGTCTTGTAGTTATGTAGTGGGTTGGGTGGGGATGGAACCTCTGCACATAGTGGTGGACCAGACACCCGGCACTCCCACGAGTTTTTGCTGGAGGCTGTAGTTCTCCAAGAGAGTGAAGTTAGGACTTGCTGCCCACCAAAGAGTTTTTAGATTTTTTTTTTTTAATACTACAAAATCACTTTAGGGTTCAAATACTACAGCTTGGTCCATTGTGGTGTAGCACACGTGGCACATTACCGTGCATTGCATGCATTGATCTGAATGGGCTAACGCACTTCAATGAACCAAAAATCATGCATTTTTGGCACTGAATCTAAATGCATGCTAGTGTGTGGTAGCACATTGCACCGCAGAGGTGCATTGGGGTTGCCAAATGTAGGCAGGTGGTCAGGGATGCAGTCTTTGCCAGTTTCGTTTTAAAAAAACTTCCTAAAGAAACAGTTGTGTGGTCTTCCTCTCTTACACAAGAGCATCTACAATACGAAATGGCAAAACCACTTATTGCTGGATCTAGCAGGAACCAGGCATAGGACCAATGTGACCACTACCATGGGCTCCAGCCGCCATCTTGGAAGAGTCTGTGTCTAGTTTTGACACAGTGTTCTTTCGAGATTTTGGTGGCCATTTTGGCAGAACCAAAAATTGACGTCCATTGCATCAACACATGTTACCACACTGCAGTGGTATAAAAGGACCACAAAGAGGAGTTCCAGACACAAGGTGGAAGTTATAAGTAAGGTGTGACCTTTTTGGTCCATGAGACAATTCCAACACTTTGCTGCATCAGATTTTCACTATAGAAAGGGCAATGGGAGTGTTTGAGAGTTTTTGAGAGTACTGTAAGCAGTTTGTGACGGGAGTGACTTTGGGTGGGGGACCCATGGAACACAGCTCACGTTGGAGGGGTGGGGAGACCCCTGTTCCTCTTATGTGTAAGTCACCCTGTGCCTGTTAGGGGTATAGCCCACTCACTAACACCCCATTCCCTCTCTCTGACCACAACCTGATTACCTTCTCTATCTCCTCGTCCTCCAACGCCTACCCCTCCAAATTTCACACTACTACCAGCCGTAACCTCCGCAACCTTAACCCTGCCTCCCTCCACTCTGCAGCTGATCAACTCCACGACAGCATCCTCCCCCTGTCCTGCCCCGACTTGGCTATGACCGCCTACAACAACGCGCTCTCAACAGCCCTTGACTCACTAGCGCCTTTAACCACACGGAACATCAGACCCCGACCGCTCCAACCCTGGCAGACTGATCACACCAAAACCCTCAAATGACACAGTCGTGCCCTGGAGCGACTATGGCGCAAAACCAAATCCCAACAAGCCTTCACCCGCTACAAATCTGCCTTCCACACCTACACCTCCTCCCTCCATGCTGCCAAACAAGCCTACTTCCTGACCCTCATCAAGGTCCTCTCCTCCAATCCTCGCCGACTCTTCTCCACCTTCAACTCTCTACTCTCGCCACCCCCACCTCCACCCAGCACACTCACTCACTGCCCTTGAGATTGCCAATCACTTCAAAAACAAGATTGACACAATTCGCAAGGACATCACCGCAACTCCCATGCCTTCTCAACCCGTCCCCTCTCACACAGCTACCCCCTCATCCCCCCTCCCCCTCGACATAACCCACAGGGACTTCATCGCTGCTCAAACTCCCTCCAACCCCCTCCCCCTTACTCAGCTACCCCCTCATCACCCCTCTCCCACGGCCCCACCACTGTTCTGACCTCCTCTTCCACCCCACCCTACATTCCTCATACTGAAGCTCCCCCAACACTCCGCACCTTTAACCTTACTACCATCGAGGAAGTCTCCAAGATCCTCTCTGATGCCCACCTTACCACCTGCCCCCTCGACCCTATCCCCTCACAACTCCTACAACCTCCCTCCCCCTCCATCCTACGCTCCCTCACCCACATCTTCAATCTCTCATCCTCTGGCACTTTCCCCTCCCCTCTGAAACATGCGCACATCACCCCCATACTTAAAAAGCCCTCCCTGGACCCCAATGACCCGAACAACCTCAGACCCATCTCCCTGCTCCCACTTACATCTAAACTCCTCGAGCGCCTAGTCTACACCCGCCTATGCTCTCACCTCAACGACAACAACCTCCTCGATCCCCTACAGTCCGGCTTCCGTCCCCTACACTCCACCGAAACTGCCTTACTCAAACTCTCCAACGACCTGCTAACCGCCAAAGCTAATGGCCACTATTCAGTGTTCCTACTCCTTGACCTCTCTGCGGCCTTCTACACAGTCGACCACCCCCTCCTCCTCAAAAAACTACACTCCCTCGGCCTCAGAGATTCTGCTCTCTCCTGGCTCTCATCCTACCTGTCACAACGCTCTTTCAGCGTTACCTATAATGCTACCACCTCCCCCTCACTCCCCCTCTCTGTTGGGGTCCCTCAAGGCTCTGTCCTCGGGCCCCTTCTCTTCTCCATCTACACCTCCTCCCTTGGCCAACTCATACACTCTCACAGCTTCAACTACCACCTCTATGCCGACGACACGCAAATCTATCTCTCAACCCCCCCCCTCACCACCTAAGTCTCTGCCCGAATCACACACCTACTGAGCGACATATCAGACTGGATGTCGCTCCACTTCCTTAAACTGAACCTCTCCAAAACCAAATTTCTTGTCTTCCCCCCAGCCCGGACACCCCCCCCATTGACTTCTCCATCACATCCAACAACGCCACCATCAAACCCGCCCCGCAGGCCAGAGTACTTGGTGTCATTCTGGACTCCAACCTATCCTTCCAGCCCCAAGTCCAATCTTTAACAAACTCGTGCAGACTCCACCTCCGCAACATCGCCAAAATCCGCACGTTCCTAACCCCAGAAACCACTAAACAGCTCATCCACTCCCTCATCATATCACGAATCGACTACTGCAACTCCTTCCTCACTGGCCTGCCTCGCCGCTGGCTATCCCCACTTCAGTCCATCCTGAATATGGCTGCCAGACTCATTCACCTTTCCAACCGCTCCATCTCCGCCACCCCCCTCTGCCAATCCCTCCACTGGCCTCCACTCAGTGTCCTCCACCCCCCTCTGCCAATCCCTCCACTGGCTTCCGATTGCACAACAGATCAAATTCAAAACCCTAACACTGACGTACAAAGCCGTCCACCACACTGCCCCGAACTACATCACCGACCTGATATCCAAGTACCACCCAACACGCACACTCCGCTCCTCACAAGACCTCCTTCTCTCTAGTTCCCTGGTCTCCTCCTCCCATGCCCGCCTCCAGGACTTCTCCAGGGTGTCACCCATCCTCTGGAACTCCCTGCCCCAACCCATCAGATTATCACCTACTCTCCTCTCCTTTAGGCGCACCCTGAAAACCCATCTCTTCAGGGAAGCCTACCCCACCCCCTGCTAACTTGCCGACCTCCTCCACTCTTCCTACCACTCCATCCCCCACAGCTTTTCCTCCTGTACCACCATCCCCTCCCTCCTAGATTGTAAGCTCCAAGGAGCAGGGCCCTCGATCCCCTCATGTTTTGCATCGTATTGGTATTGTTCTGTCACATGTTCTGTCCCCCTTTGTAATGTACAGCGCTGAGCGAACTATTGGCGCTTTATAAATACTGTATAATAATAATAATAATAATAATACAGGGTGGAATGTCCTAATATTGTGTAAACATGTATAGGTGGGGGTTGTTCATTGTTTAATGCCATGTGGTTGTCCCATTGTTCTATTGTGTGACTTGCTTGGGAGCAAACTATTATGGGATGTATGTGTTTGTGTATTGGCTTGGTAGGGGGTGTCTGCTGATGTGTCTCTGATTGCTGAATTTGGTTTGCCCCGCACTGTGTCCATATGCAGGGAGGGGGGTTTTACACTTGAATGTTTATATCTTGTGTCTGTGTTAAAATAAAGTAGTCTATCTTCTGATTTCCTTCATGTCTGGTGTTGTCTCGTCTTGTATGGTCAGCGGTGGTGTCCGTGGATCTGTGTTCGGACAGGGAAGCGGGAGTCTAACGGAAATACCCCAGTGCAGTCGGGGTCCGGTTCCGTTACACACAGGTGTTCCCAGATCATCAGATGACAGACATTAGGGGATTGAGCAGATTAGTCATCACAGGAATGTTTGGAATTGGAAGTTCAGGAGACAAAATAAAGGCTGAATATTTATCATTCATGGTGGGGAGATGTACAAACCAATGAATTCATGGTTCAATGAAGGTGGAAGACTCCTTTAAAAGAGAAGCCACAAACGTGTTAAAAACAGACTTCTGTGTGCTGCAGACGGGCGCAAATTTATTTCAGAATATTGCGGGGGTTGGGGGAAGTTTAAATCTGAGTTCTGGCAGAGTTCTCGATACGTTATGATGCAAGGCGGCATTCTGATATACCATCTAATAAAACCACGACTCTCCAACTGTTCTCTGTGGCTCAGAGCTGATTCTGTTTATGAAAGCATAAAATGCAAAGTTTGCTCACTCGATGATAAAAATGCCACTTGCTATGGCGATGGAGTGAGAATGTGCATCAGCAAAACACCCACACTTCAAAACAGAAGCACGGTGCCTGCCTTTTTAAAGCCATTTAAAGGGATACTCCACCTACAACTGATATCTAAATTATTGGTGGAGCCTGGGACATCTACACGACATTGCCAAAAGTATTGGGCCAGCCCTCCAAATCATGTGATTCAGGTGTTCCAATCCCCTCCATGTCATATGATTCCGGTGTTCCAATCCCCTCCCAATCATGTGATTCAGGTGTTCCAATCCCCTCCATGGACACAGGTGTATACAATCAAGCCCCTAGGCATGCAGATGGCTTCTACAAACATTGGTGAAAGAATGGGTCGCTCTCAGGAGCTCAGTGACTCCAAGCGTGGTCCCGTGATAGGTGGCCACCTGGGCAATAAGTCCATCCGTGACATTTCCTGGCTACTAAATATTCCACGCTCAACTGTTAGTGGGATTATAACAAAGTGGAAGCAACTGGGAACAACAGCCAATCAGCCACCAAGTGGTAGGCCACGTCACATGACAGAGCGGGGTCAGCGCATGTGTAGAGAGCTTCATGGAATGGGTTTCCATGGCCGAGCAGCTGCTTCCGAGCCTTCCATCACCAGTGCAATGCAAAGCGTCAGATGCCGTGGTGTAAAGCACACCGCCACTGGACTCTAGAGCTATAGAGGCGTGTTCTCTGGAGTGACCAATCACGCTTCTCTGTCTGGCAATCCAATGGATGTGTTTGGGTCTGGCGGTTGCCAGGAGAATGGTACTTGCCTGACTGCATTGTGCCAAGTGTACAGTTTGGTGGACGGGGGGATTATGGTGTGGGGTTGTTTTTCAGGGTTTGGCCCCCTAGTTCCAGTGAAGGGAACTCTTAAGGCGTCAGCATACCAAGACATTTTGGACAATTTCATGATCCCAACTTTGTGGGAAGAGTTTGGGGATGGCCCCTTCCTGTTCCATCGTGACTTCGCACCAATGCACAAAGCAAGGTCCATAAAGACATGGAGGAGCCAGTTTGGGGTGGATGAATTTGACTGGCCTGCAGAGAGTCCTGACCTCAACCTGATATTGATCTGGTCAGGGAAGTAGCAGAGGGTTGTTCATCAGTTTCAGCTGCTTTGGTGTTAATGAAATTAACAACAGGTACACTAGATGGGCAACAATGAGACGCCCCCAAAACAGGAATGGTTTTACAGGTGGAGGCCACTGACATTTTTTTCCTACTCATCTTTTCTGACTGTTTTTCACTAGTTTTGCATTTGGCTCAGGTCAGTGTCACTACTGGTAACATGAGGTGATACCTGGACCCTACAGAGGTTGCACAGGCAGTCCGACTCCTGCAGGATGGCACATCAATACGTGTTATTGCCAGAAGGTTTGCTGTGTCTCCCAGCACAGTCTCAAGAGCATGGAGGAGATTCCAGGAGACAGGCAGTTCCTCTAGGAGAGCTGGAAGGTCCTTAACTCATCAGGAAGACCGGTATCTACTCCTCTGGAACAGGATGAGCACTGCCAGTGCCCTACAAAATGACCTCCAGCATGCCACTAGTGTGAATGTCTCTGACCAAACAATCAGAAACAGACTTCATGAGGGTGGCCTAAGGGCCCAACATCCTCTAGTAGGCCCTGTGCTCACTGCCCAGCACCATAGAGCTCGATTGGCATTGGCCATTGAACCCCAGAATTGTCAGGTCCACCACTGGCACCCTGTGTTTCTCACAGATGAGAGCAGGTTCACCCTGAGCACATGTGACAGACGTGAAAGGGTCTGGAGAAGCCGTGGAGAACGTTCTGCTGCCTTTTAACATGGTTCGGCATGACCGTTCTGGTGGTGGGTCAGTGATGGTCTGGGGAGGCATATCCATGGAGGGACGCACAGACCTCTACAGGCTAGGCAATGGCATCCAATAGAACCCCTCTGGGATGCCATGTTTCGGTCCACTGATGCTGCCAGGTTGCACCTCAGACTGTCCAGGAGCTCAGTGATGCCCTGGTCCAGATCTGGGAGGAAATCCCCCAGGACACCATCCGTGGTCTCATTAGGAGCCTCCCCCGATGCTGCTGTCAGGCATGCATACAAGCACGTGGGGGCCACACAAACTACTGAGGACCATTCTGAGTTGCTGCAGTGACATTTCAGCAAAATGGACTCGCCTGCTGCATCATTTCTTCACTTTGATTTTTGGGGTGTCTTTAAATTCAGTCCTCTGTAGGTCGATCATTTTCATTTCCATCAAACGATGGGGCGTCCTTACGTTCCTAACCCATTACCCCGTCCATGTCAGTATAGAGATCCAGCAGGAGATTTGTCCCCATTGAGATCTGATGTGATTTCAAAGTGTTCCTTTCAATTTTTTTGAGCCGTGTATTATTGCCTACTCAATGCATTACTGTATTTCCTCTTCAATACATTATTTCCTCCTTAGTATGTTATGACCTCTACGATACGTGATTTCCTCCTCAATACATGATTTCCTCCTAAATACATTCATTTCTCCTGATTATATTATTTCCTACTCAATACGTTATTTCTTTTTTGTTCAATACATTTTTTTGGATCTCAGAGACATGAAATCATTTCATACAGGCACAACAAGGATTCATTGTCAATGAAGAGCAGCCTTATCTAAAGAAGTTACAATTATTGAGTAATACAACACAAGCAGCTAAACCACAGAACTGGGATTTGCACTTAGACTTCAACGCCCCATGAGCGCCAATGTCACCTCTGTATATGTTCAGAGAACATTTCCTGCATATAAAGGCCACAGGGAATGAATTGTTCCCCATGCCAACAGGCAGTTGTGCGTCCTGAGACTTACAATGGGAATCCTGAGTACTGGTGATACCCGGAGTTCACTGCACCTCTTCCTATAATTCACACCTTCAACCAAAATGTTTATATTTGTTTTATATTACAGTTGGATGGGTTGCATTCAGCGGTGGTGGTGCCCGACAAATGGGGCAGGGTGTATCCCTCTGTTTGCAAAGCATAGCAGCTGTACAACCCTCTCTGACCACTGTGTTCAGTTACGGGGAGCAGTAAAATAATGGCACAGCTGCTTTTTTTTTACTGCACTACCCCAACTTCAAATGTAAACTAAACCTTATAGAATCTTAAGAGCTGCTGTCAATCAATGATCTTATTATTATTATACAGGATTTATATGGTGCCAACAGTTTGCTCAGCGCTTTACAATATAACGGGAGACAATACAGCAACAAAACAGTTCAATACAAGAGGGATAGGAGGGCCCTGATCCTGGGAGCTTACAATCTAAGAGGGAGGGGCTAGTGGTACAAAAGGTAATAACTGTGGGGGACTGACTGATAGGAGGAATAGAAGATTCCATTATTAGCTGAGGGCAGAACAGGCTTCCATGAAGAGAGAGGTTTTCACAGATCGCCTAAAAGTGAGCAGAGTCGGCGATAGTCTGATAAATTGGGGTAGAGAGTTCCAGAGAATGGGGGAAGCTCTGGAGGAGTCCTGGAGATGAGCATGGGAGGAGGAGACAAGGGAGCTAGAGAGCAGGAGGTTGTGCAAGGAGTGGAGATATTTGGAGACAAGATTGGTGATGTAATTTGGGGCGGAGTTATAAATGGCTATATATGTTATTGTTAATGCTTTGAATTTTATCCATTGGGCAATGGAAAGCCAGAGGAGGAATTGGCAGAGAGGGGTGGAGGACACTGAGTGGAGGCCAGTGGAGGGATTGGCAGAGAGGGGTGGAGGACACTGAGTGGAGGCCAGTGGAGGGATTGGCAGAGAGGGGTGGAGGACACTGAGTGGAAGCCAGTGGAGGGATTGGCAGAGAGGGATGGAGGACACTGAGTGGAGGTCAGTGGAGGGATTGGCAGAGAGGGGGGAGGACACTGAAATGAAGCCAGCGCAGGGATTGGCAGAGAGTTGTGGAGGACACTGAATGGCAGTCAGTAGAGGGATTGGCAGAGAGGGGTGGACACAACTGAATGGAGGTCAGTAGAGTGATTGGCAGAGAGGGATGGAGGACACAGAATGGAGGTCAGTAGAGGGATTGGCAGAGAGGGGTGGAGGACACTGAGTGGAGGCCAGTGGAGGGATTGGCAGAGAGGGGTGGAGGACACTGAAATGAAGCCAGCGCAGGGATTGGCAGAGAGTTGTGGAGGACACTGAATGGCAGTCAGTAGAGGGATTGGCAGAGAGGGGTGGACACAACTGAATGGAGGTCAGTAGAGTGATTGGCAGAGAGGGATGGAGGACACAGAATGGAGGTCAGTAGAGGGATTGGCAGAGAGGGATGGAGGACACTGAATGGAGGTCAGCAGAGTGATTGGCAGAGAGGGATGGAGGACACTGAATGGAGGTCAGTAGAGGGATTGGCAGAGAGGGGTGAAGGACACAGAATGGAGGTCAGTAGAGGGATTGGCAGAGAGGGGGGTGGAGGACACTGAATGGAGAGGGGTGGCAGATATGGAATGGTTAGTAAGGTGGATGAGTCTGGCAGCAGCATTCATGATAGACTGAAGAGGGGATAGCCTGCGATAAGGTCGGCCAATGAGGAGGGAGTTACAGTAGTCAAGGCGAGAGATATAAAAAGCAAGTGAATAAGTTGCTTAGTAGTTTCGGAGGTTAAGAACGGGCGTATCTCAGAGATGTTGCGGAGGTGAAGTCTACAAGATTTGGACAGCGATTGGATTTGGGGCTAAAAGGACATATGGGAGTCTAGGATTACACCTACTACCCTGGCATGAGGGGAAGGACTGATGGTTGTGTTATTGATCTTGATGGAGAAGTCGGGGGAGGGGGCACGGACTGGAGGGAATACTAAGAGCTCACTTTTGGAAAGATTGAGTTAGAGGAGCTGCTTGATGTTATAGGCTTCATGCTTGTCTGCGCATGTTGTTGCCCTCAGAATTGAGAGGTCCAGATGTATTCTCTGTCTGTAGTGAGTACACAATGGTGGCTATGGTGGGGCCATACAAGGCGATTTAGCCACTCAAAAATTGAGAACAGAATAGTCAGGAATTTCAGATACAGAAGGCCAAGCAATGACCACCTTCAAAAGGAAAGCATACAATGTCCCATATTACGTTCTAAGGTCTGCAGCGCTATTTATGTTTTTGAAAAGAGGGTTGAATAACACTTTTTAAAAAATCTAGAGACACTTTTCTCAAACTTCTTACCACAGAGGAACCCCTAACATAATTTTCAGGTCTCGGGGAACCATTTGTAAAGACAGTTCATCAGGGTCAAAGATAAAAATATCTCTTACATTGGTGGTCAGTAGGAAGAAGTCTACCTTGACTGGTGGTCAGAATGCCCATACAGATAGCTAAGAAGTTAATTGTTGCCATGTTTCTAGCTTTGCCAAGTGACATTGGTCCTGGAACTATGTAGGCACCATCAAATTGGAGGTGAATCAGTCACAGTCCAAGCAAGTCATGGCAACCTCTGAAGAAACCCCAGAATTCCATGGAACCCTGGTTTAGAATGGCCGAATGCCTCCTACAGTGGTGGTCAGTAGGATGAGGTCAACCTTAACAGTGGTGGTCAGAATGCAACCTTACAGATGGCTAAAAAAAATAATTGGTGCCACACTACTGGCTCTGCCTGGTGGTGTTGGTCCTCGATCTATGCAAGAACCATCAAATAGGAGGTTAATTAGCCACAGCTCAAGGAATCCCTAGAAGCCTCTGGAGGAAAACTAGATTTCCAAGGAAAACTGGTTGAGGATGGCTGCTCTAGATCTGAAGAAACCCCAGAATTCCATAGAACCCTGTTTTAGAATGGCCAAATGCCTCTTACATTGGTGGTCAGCAGAAGAAAGTCAACCTTGACAGTGATGGTCACAATGTGACCTTGCAGATAGCTAAAAAAAATAATTGGTGCCACACTGCTGGCTCTGCCTGGTTGTGTTGGTCCTCGAACTATGCAGGCACCATCGGATGGGTGGTCTATTAGCCACAGCTCAAGAAACCCCTATTAACCTTTGAAGAAACCCTGGGAATCCATAGAAGCCTGTTTAAGAATGGCCAAATGTCTTTTACATTGATGGTCAGTAGGAGGAAGTCAACCTTGACAGTGGTGGCCAGAATGCCACCCATACAGCTAAAAAGATAATTGGTGCCACACTTCTGCCTCTGCCTAGTGGTGTTGGTCCTAAAAACTATGCAAAAACCATCAAATAGAAGGTCAATCAGACACAGCTCAGGGAATTCCTAGGAATCTCTGGAGGAAAACTAGATTTCCAAGGAAAACTGGTTGAGGATGGCTGCTCTAGCTCATGGTTAAGACTATCCAAATGCCTCTTACATTGGTGGTCAGCAGAAGCGGGTCAACATTGACATTGGTGGTCAGAATGAGACCTTACAGATAGCTAAAAAGATAATTAGTGCCACATTGCTGGCTCTGCCTGGTTGTGTTGGTCCTCAAACTATGCAGGCACCATCGGATGGGCGGTCTATTAGCCACAGCTCAGGGAACCCCTAAAAACTATGCAAAAAAGAACAAATAGAAGGTCAATCAGACACAGCTCAGGGAATTCCTAGGAATCTCTGGAGGAAAACTAGATTTCCAAGGAAAAACTGGTTGAGGATGGCTGCTCTAGATCATGGTTAAGACTATCCAAATGCCTCTTACGTTGGTGGTCAGCAGAAGAGGGTCAACATTGACAGTAGTGCTCAGAATGAGTCCTTACAGATAGCTAAAAAGATAATTGGTGCCACACTGCTGGATCTGCCTGGGTGTGTTGGTCCTCAAACTATGCAGGCACCATCGGATAGGAGGTCTATTAGCCACAGCTCAAGGTACCCATATTAACCTTTGAAGAAACCCTAGGATTCCATGGAAGCCTGTTTAAGAATGACCAAACATCTTTTACATTGGTGGTCAGTAGGAGGAAGTCAACCTTGACAGTGGTGGCCAGAATGCCACCCATACAACTAAAAAGATAATTGGTGCCACACTTCTGGCTCTGCCTAGTGGTGTTGGCCCTCGAACTATGCAAGAACCATCAAATAGAAGGTCAATCAGACACAGCTCAGGGAATCCCTAGGAACCTCTGGAGGAAAACTAGATTTCCAAGGAATCCTGGTGGTGAGGATGAATGCTCTAGAGCTTTCACAAGGGGTTTTCATTGGCATTAACTGAATTTCCCCAGGAACACGAGTTTTCCCAAGAAAGCTTCATTGAGATGATAAGCCTCAAAAGCTTTGACCTATCTTAAGGAATGAACCTTTGTCCTGTCAGGCCTGATGATGGTGATACCGATGTGGAGTAAAGATATCTGCATCCCTTGACATATGAACCATCATCACACACCCAGCAATTTTGGGGGACCCCTTGTTGAAGAAGTTTTTGAAATGACCCATTTCTTGAACACAATAGACCAATTTAAATAAAAGAAAAGAAAAGAAGAAAAAAAACAATTTCAAGAACAACTTTCCATGAGATGTGTAATTATCTGTAATCACAGTCTGCTGGATGTTAAATGGATAAGTTGATAGAACAGTTAGGATGATAATGAAAGATTGCTCGAGCTTCATACGGAAGAAAATGGAAAATCTGACAAGTTTGTCCCATATCTTCAGCATTAGGACAGTCGGCGAACCGTGGCGGGACGAATGATTGTTTATCATGATGAAAAAAGTCTGCGTTCTGCCACTATTGAAATGAGCTGTCTCCAATCGTTTGTCAAGTAGCAAAAAAAGCAGTAATTACCAATGTACTGAAATCTGTTCCATTTAGTTTTATAGATGTTCCTATTGCCAGACTGGGAGAGGGTCTCTAGCGGGACTGCAGCCTCTTGGAAGTCACTGTGTGCTGTACATGTCTCCGAGTGTAATAATAGAGCCTGCACAGGGGTTAGGGAACCTTTTATATCTGAGATATCAAGAGGTATACACAAATATGCACACATTCGGACTATGTCCCCTTCCCCCCCAGGGACCCCCCACATGTTCTGTATATTATGTTTTTTTAATCTATCGTTCCTGAATATTTTGATTGTTTTATATGTGCCAATTCCTCCAGCGTCATTCTATTATCAGTTTTAGCGAACAGTCTTTGTTGGAGGTGTAGACAAAGTGCAAAAACCACCTTCACATACGCATCCTATTCACACGTACTGGAGGAACACTGTTGCTGCGAAAGCTCTTGGTACCGAGATCACAACTCAGTCATTTCTGGCAAAAGGCTTTCAGAGAACACAACACATAATGGGAAACATTTCTGTAATGCATTTAACTTCTTACCTCTTCCTGTTACCAAACCCAAATGCTTGACCTTCCCGATACTAGTGTCTTAACAGTTAACCCTCCCCCAGCTGAGCCCTAATACTAACCCTCCCCCAGCTGATCCCTAATACTAACCCTCCCCCAGCTGAGCCCTAACACTAACCCTCCCCCTACTGATCCCTAATACTAACCCTCCCCCTACTGATCCCTAATACTAACCCTCCCCCAGCTAAGCCCTAACACTAACCCTCCCCCTACTGATCCCTAATACTAACCCTCCCCCAGCTGAGCCCTAACACTATCCTCCCCCTACTGAGTCTACTGATCCCTAACACTAACCCTCCCCCTACTGATCCCTAATACTAACCCTCCCCCTACAGAGCCCTAATACTAACCCTCCCCCTACTGATCCCTAAACTAACCCTCCCCCTACAGAGCTCTAACACTAACCCTCCCCCTACTGATCCCTATTACTAACCCTCACCAAGCTGAGCCCTAACACTAACCCTCCCCCTACTGATCCCTAATACTAACCCTCCCCCAGCTGAGCCCTAACACTAACCATCCCCCTACTGATCCCCAATACTAACCCTCCCCCAGCTGAGCCCTAACACTAACCCTCCCCATACTGATCCCTAATACTAACCCTCCCCCCAACTGAGCCCTAACACTAACCCTCCCCCTACTGATCCCCAATACTAACCCTCCCCCAGCTGAGCCCTAACACTTACCCTCCCCCTACTGATCCCTAATACTAACCCTCCCCCTACTGAGCCCTAACACTAACCCTCCCCCTACTGATCCCTAAACTAACTCTCCCCCTACAGAGCTCTAACACTAACCCTCCCCCTACTGATCCCTAATACTAACCCTCCCCCAGCTGAGCCCTAACACTAACCCTCCCCCTACAGAGGTCTAACACTAACCCTCCCCCTACTGAACCCTAATACTAACCCTCCCCCTATGAGCTCTAACACTAACCCTCCCCCTACTGATCCCTAACACTAACCCTCCCCCTACTGATCCCTAATACTAATCCTCCCCCTACTGAGTCTACTGATTCCTAACACTAACCCTCCCCCTACTGATCCCTAATACTAACCCTCCCCCTACTGATCCCTAAACTAACCCTCCCCCTACAGAGCTCTAACACTAACCCTCCCCCTACTGATCCCTAATACTAACCCTCCCCCAGCTGAGCCCTAACACTAACCCTCCCCCTACAGAGCTCTAACACTAGCCCTCCCCCTACTGAACCCTAATACTAACCCTCCCCCTATGAGCTCTAACATTAACCCTCCCCCTACTGATCCCTAATACTAACCCTCCCCCTACGAGCTCTAACACTAACTCTCCCCTTACTGATCCCTAACACTAACCCCCCCCCTACTGAACCTAACATTAACACTAACCCCCCCCCCCCCTACTGAACCCTAACACTAACTATCCCCCTACAGAGCTCTAACACTGACCCTCCCCCTACAGAGCTCTAAGACTAACCCTCCCCCTACACAGCTCTAACATTAACCCTCCCCCTACTGAACCCTAACACTAACTCTCCCCCTACTGAACCCTAACACTAGCCCTCCCCCTACAGAGCTCTAACACTAACCCTCCCCCTACAGAGCTCTAACACAAAATATCCCCCTACCGAGCCCTAACCAAGCACTAACAATTAACTCTTCTCCTGCCTGAGCTCTATCACCTGACCCTCGCCCTACCGAGCCCCAAAACATAACCCATCCCCACCATACTTGAGCCTTAGCACTTACACCTCTCCTTACCTGAGCCCAATCACCTAACCCTCCCCTTACCTGAGCTCACCTAACCCTCCCCCCTTACCTGAGCCCAATCACCTAACCCTCCCTTACCTGAGCCCAATCACCTAACCCTTCCCTTACCTGAGCCCAATCACCTAACCCTACCTCAGTCCTAACATTTGACGTAACACAAACTTTTATCCTTCTCAACAGAGCTAGCATCAACCTTGCAATTTACTTTTAACCCCTCCCCCTACCTAAACTTCTACACTTACTTATGCCCCCCCATACATGCCCCGTTTAACATGCTTCAGTTATGAATGAACACAGTGAGTGATCGGCACCGATCACTCATTGTCCTCATTCAGGAAAGGGAGGGGGTGGTAAATGTGACCTTCCCCCACTCTCCATCCTGAAGGAACCCACTGTGTTCTTGCAGCTGCCAGCAGGGCTGCTGTTAGAAACCACAGGGCCCCATACAGCCAACCTGACAGCCCCCCCCCCCCAATAAAACACAGTTTACTATGATTCAGTTATAAATAAACACAGTGCGTGATCGGTACAATCACTCATAGCCCTCATTCAGGAAAGGAAAGGGGCTGGTAAATGTGACCTTTCCCCACTCTCCATCCTGAAGGATCCCATTGTGTTCTTGCAGCTGCCATCAGGGCTGCTGTTAGAAACCACGGGGCCCCATACAGCCAACCTGACAGCCCCCACCCCCAATAAAAACAGTTTACTATGCTGCAGTTATGAATGAACACAGTGAGTGATCAGTACTGATCACTCATTGTGCTCTTTCAGGAAAGGAAGGGCTGGTAAATGAGACCTTCCCCCACTCTCCATCCTGAAGGATCCCACTGTGTTCTTGCAGCTGCCAGCAGGGCTGCTGTTAGAAACCACGGGGCCCCATACAGCCATCCTGACAGCCCCCAATAAAAAACAGTTTACTATGCTTCAGTTATGAATGAACACAGTGAGTGATCAGTACCGATCACTCATTGTCCTCATTCAGGAAAGGAAAGGGGCTGGTAAATGTGACCTTCCCCCACTCTCCATCCTGAAGGATCCCATTGTGTTCTTGCAGCTGCCATCAGGGCTGCTGTTAGAAACCACAGGGCCCCATACAGCCAACCTGACAGCCTCCCCCCTATAACACACAGTTTACTATGCTTCAGTTATTAATGAACACGCTGAGTGATCGGGCCTCATTCAGGAAAGGAAGGGGGTGGTAAATGTGATCTTCCCCCACTCTCCATCCTGAGGGATCCCATTGTGTTCTTGCAGCTGCCAGTGGAAAGGAGAGGGGGCCCCATACAGCCAACCACGGGCCCCATACAGCCAACCTGACAGCCTCCCCCCTATAACACACAGTTTACTATGTTTCAGTTATTAATGAAACACAGTTTCGGGCTATTCAGCCTCCCCCCCTATAACACACAGTTTTACTATGCTTCAGTTATTAATGAACACACTGAGTGATCGGGCCTCATTCAGGAAAGGAAGGGGGTGGTAAATGTGACCTTCCCTCACTCTCCATCCTGAAGGATCCCATTGTGTTCTTGCAGCTGCCAGTGGAAAGGAGAGGGGGGGAAGCCAGCAGCACTGTGGAGGTGGGGGCATGGGATGTAGGGATTGGTTCCAGTAACTTCCCCCCCCCCCGATGTGCCAATCAACCTCCCTGCTCACATCTGATTCACCCAGCTGCCTGGACCCACTTGCTGGCCTGGGCCCCATACAGGAGGACTGGTGGTACCCCCTTACCCACAGCCCTGAGTGTCTCTTCAAATGCAATCTTGCTTGCAATAAAATATCACCTCCCTTGATACATATCTAAAGCGATATATATATATTTTTTTTTTACATTTATGCAATAAATACAAAGGAAAAATGGCAACTTAAGCAGAAGAAGATCGATCCAGCGAACGGCGTTGACTTAGGGCGATGGGTAACCCAGAATGAACAGGGGCCGACCTTGGAAAACCCTTCCCAATGACCTTTCAGTTGAGAAGAGAGCCGCACCAGGATGCATTAAGCCCACAGTATCATTCCCATCGATTTACTCTATAAAGTGCGCTCAACGATGCAGCACAAATGCGCCATTGATCCGAACACCACTTTGTGTAGAAGAAACCAAACAAAACGCTACAAAGAGCTTTATACAGCAACAATACCAGCCACAGGTAGCGTCGTGGCGGTGCTTTGTTACTCGTCGGCGGCGGGATTACACAGCGGCTGGTGAATGTAAGGTGACCTCTGCTGTCAGGTTAACTGTTTGAAGATGTTCCTTTCAACATCCCTTTAGACACGTACTATGCAATTGAACAAACATTCGTACAAAAAAGACCATCAGCCGACGTTCCAGTAGATCCTTGCTGTCAACTGTCACTTTACAGCAGCGGAAAACATCAGACAGGTAGAGGAGGCAGCAACTCAAGAGTCACTGTGAATGAAGAAAATTCATCTGTAGTAAATTGGATCTAAAATCAAATTTATTTATTTTTTATATAACAAAGGAGGATTGGAGGGTGGAACCTCGGGCATAAAAAAAAAAAAAATGAACAAAGCATACACCTCTATAGTGTGCGCTTGTCTCAATCCAGAGCACTAAGTGTCATTTCTGTCTACTGCCTCTGCTCTCTTTTTTTTATATATTAAAAAAAAAATATTAAGACTATATTTTTAAAAAATATATTTTTAAAAATATATATTTTTTGAAAAGATATTCTTCAGATTTTTTTAACATATAAAAAAGTAATTTTAACATATATTTTTACGTATATTTGTAAATGCATTCCAAAAATGTAGATTTGTATTTTTAAAGACGTATAGTATATTTGAAATGTATTTTTAAAAATATTTTTCAGATATTTTGTAATAAAAACGCATTTCAACATGCAGTATATATATATATTATTGAAATATATTGAATTTGGCCAGAATTGTAGCATTTCAAATATACGACAATATATTTGCGAATAATATTTTTAAAAATATATTTCAAATATATTTTTCTTCCATATGGGCAGGACCCAGAAGTGAGGGTTTACATGTTGCCTCTAGCAACAGGAAGGGAGATCAGTGAACGGACATTGGCTGGTCTCCTTCCACTCTACCCATCAGCACCCGCCATGCTTGTCCTGAGTCTTCCAATGGGTGCAATGCCTGGAAGGGGCGTGCACAGGAGGGGGGGTTACCAGGGTGTGTGGAGGCGACCAGGTGGCTGCACAGCCGCTAGATCATTTCTATCTGTCTGCAGAGAGTTGACTTTCTATCTGTGTGCGTAAGGCATCGAGGCAGTTTAGATGTATATTTTTTTCTTTTTTTAATATATTGAATACGGCCAAAATTGTAGCATTTCAAATATATGGCAATATATTTGGGAAGAATATTTTTAAAATATATTTCATACATATGTTTCTTCCATGTGGGTGTTCGCTGTGTAAAGGGGTGATGTCCCTTCCCTCCAAGTAGCTTTCCTCACTGAGCTCTACAGAGTGTAACTGCAGTTCCCTGTCCCCTGCTTACTGAAAGCTCAGACAAGAGGTATAAATTCTGCACTTTGATTGGATGTAGAGAAGAGAGGATTGCGGATAAACAGGTACAACTTATGTAGGAGGATTTTCTTTATCCCTGTTTATCACCTGATGCTTGTTGCTTTACAGGGAAAATGTAAGAGTTTACAACCACTTTAGAGAAGTCCAGTGGTTGGCAGCTCCTATGTATAATGGTAATCCCAGAGTCCCGTGGTGACAACAAAAATGGAGCCCATGATGACCAGTTCTTGTGTCCAGTCGTTGGCATCTCTTATGCCTATTGATAATCCCAGAGTCCCATGGTGACAACAAAAATGGAGCCCATGATGGCCAGTTCTTGTGTCCAGTGGTTGGCAGCTCCTATGTATAATGGTAATCCCAGAGTCCCACGGTGACAACAAAAATGGAGCCCATGATGGTCAGTTCTTGTGTCCAGTGGTTGGCATCTCTTATGCCTATTGATAATCCCAGAATTCCGTGGTGACAACAAAAATAGGAGTCCATGATGGCTAGTTCTTGTGTCCAGTGGTTGGCAGTTCCTATGCCTATTGATAATTCCAGAGTCCTGTGGTGACAACAAAAATGCAGTCCATGATGGCCAGTTCTTGTGTCCAGTGGTTGACAGCTCTTACGCCTAGTGATAATCCCAGAGTCCTGTGGTGACAACAAAAATGCAGTCCATGATGGCCAGTTCTTGTGTCCAGTGGTTGGCAGTTCTTATGCCTATTGGTAATCCCAGTGTCCCGTGGTGACAACAAAAATGGAGTCCATGATGGCCAGTTCTTGTGTCCAGTGGTTGGCAGCTCCTATGCCTATTGATAGTCCCAGAGTCCTGTGGTGACAACAAAAATGCAGTCCATGATGGCCAGTTCTTGTGTCCAGTCGTTGGCAGCTCCTATGCCTATTGGTAATCCCAGAGTCCCATGGTGACAACAAAAATGGATTCCATGATGGCTAGTTCTTGTGTCCAGTGCTTGGCAGTTCCTATGCCTATTGGTAATCCCAGAGTCCCATGGTGACAACAAAAATGGAGTCCATGATGGCCAGTTCTTGTGTCCAGTGGTTGACAGCTCTTACACCTATTGATAATCCCAGAGTCCCATGGTGACAACAAAAATGGAGTCCATGATGGCCAGTTCTTGTGTCCAGTGGTTGGCAGTTCCTATGCCTATTGATAATCCCAGAGTCCCATGGTGACAACAAAAATGGAGTCCATGATGGCCAGTTCTTGTGTCCAGTGGTTGACAGCTCTTACACCTATTGATAATCCCAGAGTCCCGTGGTGACAACAAAAATGGAGTCCATGATGGCCAGTTCTTGTGTCCAGTGGTTGGCAGTTCCTATGCCTATTGATAATCCCAGAGTCCCGTGGTGACAACAAAAATGGAGTCCATGACAGCTAGTTCTTGTGTCCAGTGGTTGGCAGTTCCTATGCCTATTGATAATCCCAGAGTCCCATGGTGACAACAAAAATGGAGTCCATGATTGCCAGTTTTTGTGTCCAGTGGTTGGCAGATCTTATGCCTATTGATAGTCCGAGAGTCCTGTGGTGACAACAAAAATGCAGTCCATGATGGCCAGTTCTTGTTTCCAGTGGTTGGCAGCTCCTATGCCTATTGATAGTCCCAGAGTCCTGTGGTGACAACAAAAATGCAGTCCATGATGGCCAGTTCTTGTGTCCAGTGGTTGACAGCTCTTACACCTATTGATAATCCCAGAGTCCTGTGGTGACAACAAAAATGGAGTCCATGATGGTCAGTTCTTGTGTCCAGTGGTTGGCAGATCTTATGCCTATTGATAGTCCCAGAGTCCTGTGGTGACAACAAAAATGGAGTCCATGATTGCCAGTTCTTTTGTCTAGTGGTTGGCAGCTCTTATGTCTATTGACAATCCCGGAGTCCCGTGGTGACAACAAAAATGCAGTCCATGATGGCCAGTTCTTGTGTCCAGTAGTTGGCAGTTCCTATGCCTATTGATAATTCCAGAGTCCCGTGGTGACAACAAAAATGCAGTCCATGATGGCCAGTTCTTGTGTCCAGTGGTTGACAGTTCCTATGCCTAATTGATAATCCCAGAGTCCCATGGTGACAACAAAAATGGAGTCCATGACAGCTAGCTCTTGTGTCCAGTGGTTGGCAGTTCCTATGCCTCATGGTAATCCCAGAGTCCCATGGTGACAACAAAAATGGATTCCATGATGGCCAGTTCTTGTGTCCAGTGGTTGACAGCTCTTACACCTATTGATAATCCCAGAGTCCCGTGGTGACAACAAAAATGCAGTCCACGATGGCCAGTTCTTGTGTCTAGTGGTTGGCAGATCCTATGCCAGTGGTACTTTTGTCTAGTGTCAATAACTGTGCGTCCAGTGAAGGTAACACTGTGTCCAGTGGCATATTGTGTCCACTTTTTAACCGTTCATATGTCTATTTTCCAGTTTTAACCGCTATTCATGGTCATATTTCCATTTCCAGACAGCATTACAGTTCCTTCAGCCAAGTAAAAAAAAAAAATCCAGATCTTATTTGTCTTTGATGTAGAAATAATTGCCGGATTTCTTTTTTTTTTATTTAGTAAGCACCTAAGTTAATATGTTAATAACAGTTTGTGTAGTGCGGCATTGAAGGATAATTATCTCTCTGAACGGCAATAAACAACAATGTAAAGAGAGAGAGGAGAAGCACGACAACCCCCGACAACACAACGTTTTATGCAGACACATAGTTAGCTGTCTCTCCTTTTTAATTAGCAGTGAATTCAAATCATTTGACTGAACTTCCCAAAGCAAGAGAACAGCATTTCACGTTGGCTACAAAGAAAGAGGCCTGGAACAAAGATTGCGTGTCGTCTGTACCGGGGCCATGGGGGACTGGGAAATGTGGAGTCAGCAATACGATGTTCCATACGAAACTCATCTGACTTGGTAAAGCGGAGTTCCACCCAGGGGCGGACTGACCATTTGGAAACTCGGGCACTGCTTGTGGGCCCGGGGTCAGTAGGGGGCCCCATGAGATGCTCCTGGTGCCTTTTTCATAGGCTTTTTTGAGTTTGGGCAAGGACACAGGGGCCCCATGATCCCCTATTGACCGGGGGCCCCATGAGTTGTCAGTCCGCCCCTGGTTCCACCCAAAAGGGGAAGTTCCACTTTAAAGATTGGTCCCCCGCTCTCCATTACGGATTGGCACCTTTGGGGAGTGGGGGGAACAGGTACCCGAAATTGACAGTTACCCGCTCCCACTTCTGCTGCGATTGCCTACCTGAAGGTCCTCTTACACTCCCTCCCCGTAGTCTTTAGGGACACGTGACAGGTCCCAGAAGACGACGGGGCCACGCAGGAAGCACAGCGCTACTCGCGCATATGCAGTGGGCACAGCCAGGTGCCCACACTGATGCCTGAAATACAAGACAGCCGGTGAAACAGGCTGCTGCGGGGGCACCGTGGGGCAGGGGAGTGGCTGTTTTTTAAAAGTCAACAACTACAGTTTTTGTAGCTGCTGACTTTTATTTTTTTTACAGAGTGAGTGGAAATCCACAATAGTGGATTTCCACTCACTCTGTAGAAAAAATAAAAGTCAGCAGCTTCAAAAACTGTAGTTGTTGACTAATCCCCTTGGCGCCCTTTAAGGGTTTCAGAAGCCGGGAGGCGGGGTTTTAAGGTCATGTGACCGCCGTGGTTGGCCGTCACGGCAGTCACATGATCGGGAAAGGTCCCAATTGAAAGAGGAGATATATATTTACAATATATTGGCCTACGCTAATATGTTTTAACATGTATTCTAAAAAAATGTAATTTAAATATCTTTTCTAAAGGCATATATTTAAAAATATATATTTTTTAAATATATTCTTCAGATTTTTTTAACATTAAAAAAAAAAGTAATTTTAACATATTTTTTTTTACATATATTTGTAAATGCATTCCAAAAATGTAGATTAAATGCATTTTCAAAGACATATATATAGTGAAACTGTACTTTTAGAAATATTTTTCATATTTTTTTTAATATATAAGAAAATGCATACTATATATATATATATATATATATATATATATATATATATTGAACTATATTTTTTAAATATATTGAATATGGCCCAAAATTGTAGAATTTCAAATATATGTCAATTTATTTGGAAAGCATATTTTTAAAATATATTTAAAATATATTTTTCTTCCATGTGGGCGTATTCATCAAATAAAGAGCTCTAAACAAAATGGTATCATAAAATAATTCTGGATACATTGTATTAACAGCAAAGAAGCGAGACAAATATTTATTGAAAAGCGATAAACAAATAACACGGGTGGGGGAGGCGCTGGTGGCGATGTCTTTATTCTCGTCATCTGAAGGGACGCCGTTCTTTTCAAGCTCTTTGCCATTCACAGATAAAAGACAAGCGTGATACATCAATGTCTCCAGATGCCCTTCACCTCGTTCAAGGTACAGAACATACGTGTGGAAAACAGCGCAGTTGATTAAAAAAAAACGCTCTTATCTACGCGTTCGCATGCAGATCTGGTGAATTTAAATCGACGGCGTATGCAGTTCAGTTCTGGGATCCATCCTCGTCTGTTGTAGCTCATAAATACGCATGGGGCGTATCGCAGATGATAAACGCGCGGCTCACCTGCATAAACGCGGGCAGTTCCGGGTATAAATGTAATACAGGGCATGCACAAAGATACACATGTATGTATGTATGATATAATGATTGTGACCTCACTTCCCTGTCTTTACGAATAGACAAACTCAGGAGGGCAGAAGCAGTTCAGACAGCAAATTAAAGTGCTTTTCCACTTCTGCACCCAAATTGGGGTAATGTCTACTTTTTTATATTTGTTACACTTTCCCATTCGCATAGCATAACTTTGAAACAAATATTGAAAAAATGGTTGCTTACATTTTTACTTGCTTTTTTGCTCAGACAAAAAAAAAGTAATAAAAAAAACAAAAAAACAACCAAGAAAAAAAAACACACACAAATCCCCCCCCCCCCCCCCCTAAAAAAAAACAACAACATATCTACATAGAAAAAATGTGGCAAACTCGATGGACCACTTTTTTCTGTTGCTTTTTTTTCTGCCGTCTTTTATGTTTATATGCTTCTGTGTACTCACTACTCTACCGGAGGGATTGGTGTGATTGGTTCTATGTATTCAGCTCCTCTAGGGCAGGGATTGATATGAATGATTCAATATTATGTGTTCCTCTGGGGCAGGGACTGTAGGGAATGGTTCTATGTATTCAGCTCATGTGAGACAGGCATTGATGTGAAGGATTCAATATACTCTTCTCCTCTGGGGCAGGGAATGTAGGGAATGGTTCTATGTACTTAGCTCCTCTGGGGCATGGGTTTTAGTAAATACTTCTATATACTTAGCTACTCTGGGGCAGGGATTGATATGAATGAGTCTATAAACTGTGTTCCTCTGGGGCAGGGAATGTAGGGAATGGCTCTATGTACTTAGCTCCCCTGGGGCATGGGTTTTAGTAAATACTTCTACGTTGTCAGCTACTCTGGAGCAGGGATTGATATGAATGATTCTATATACTGTGTTCCTCTGGGGCAGAGACTGTAATGAATGGTTCCATGTATTCAGCTCATGTGAGACAGGAATTGATGTGAATGATTCAATATTCTGTGTTCCTTTGGGGCAGGGACTGTAGTGAATGGTTCTATGTATTCAGCTCGTATGAGACAGGCATTGATGTGAATGATTCAATATACTCTTCTCCTCTGGGGCAGGGACTGTAGAGAATGGCTATATGTACTTAGCTCCTCTGGGGAATGGGTTTTAGTAAATACTTCTATGTACTCAGCTACTCTGAGGCAGGGATCGATGTGAATGATTCAATATTCTGTGTTCCTCTGGGGCAGGAAGTGTAATGAATGGTCCATGTATTCAGCTCATGTGAGACAGGCATTGATGTAAATGATTCAATACACTCTTCTCCTCTGGGGCAGGGACTGTAGCGAATGGTTCTATGTATTCAGCTCATGTGAGACAGGCATCATGTGAGACAGGAGAATACTCTTCTCCTCTGGGGCAGGGACTGCGGGGAATGGCTCTATGTACTTAGCTCCTCTGGGGCATGGGTTTTAGTAAATACTTCTATGTACTCAGATACTCTGGGTCAGGGATTGATATGAATGATTCTATATATTGTGTTCCTCTGGGGCAGGGACTGTAGTGAATGTTCTATGTATTCAGTTCATATGAGACAGGCATTGATGTGAATGAGTCAATATACTCTTCTCCTCAGGGGCAGGGACTGTATAGAATGGATCTATGTACTTTCGTTTTAGTGAATAGTGCTATATATTTAGCTCCTCTGGGTCAGGGATTTATACGAATAATTCTATATACTCTGCTCCTTTGGGGCAGGGACTGTAGTGAATGGTTCTATGTACTCAGCTACTCTGAGACAGGCATTCATGTGAATGAGTCAATATCATATTTTCCTCTGGGGCAGGGACTATTGAATGTGTCTATGTACGTAGCTCCTTTGGGTTATGGATTGATGTGAATGATCCTATATATTCTACTCCTCTTGGGCAGCGACTGCAGCGAATAGTTCTATGTATGTAGCTCCTCTGGGGCAGGGATTGATGTGAATGATTCTATATATTCTACTGCTCTGGGGCAGGGACTGCAGTGAATGGTTCTATGTACTCAGCTCCTCTGGGGCAGGGATGATGTGAATGATTCAATATACTCTGCTCCTCTGGGGCAGGGACTGAAGTATATGGTTCTATGTACTCTGCTCTTCTGAGGAAGGGAATGACATGAATAAATCTATGTACTCAGCTCCTCTGGGGCAGAGATTGATGTGAACCATTCTATATACTCAGCTCCTCTTGGGCAGGGACTGTAGCTCCACTGGGTAAGGTAATGTAGTGAATGGTGTATGTACTCTGCTTTTCTGAGGCAGGGAATGACATGAATGGTTCTATGTACTCAGCTCCTCTGGGGCAGAGATTGATGGGATTTATTTTATATACTCAGCTCCTTTGGGTCAGAGAAGGCATTGAATGGTTCTATGTACTTAACTCCTTTGGGGCAGGCAATGTAGTAAATGGTTACATGTACTCTGCTCTTCTGAGGAAGAGATTGATGTGAACTATTCTATATACTCAACTCCTCTTGGGCAGGGAATGTAGCTCCACTGGGTCAGAGAATGTAGTGAATGGTTCTATGTACTCAGCTATTCTGAGGCAGGGAATGACATGAATGGTTCTATGTACTCAGCTCCTCTGGGGCAGAGATTGATGTGAACTAGTCTATATACTCAGCTCCTCTTGGGCAGGGAATGTAGCTCCTCTAGGGCAGGCAATGTAGTGAATGGTTCTATGCACTCAACTCCTCTAGGGCAGGCAATGTAGTAAATGGTTCTATGTACTCTGCTCTTCTGAGGCAGGGAATGACATAAATGGATCTATGTACTCAGCTCCTCTGGGGCAGGGATTGATGTGATTGATTCTATATACTCAGCTCCTTTGGGTCAGAGAAGGTATTGAATGTTTCTATGTACTCAGCATCTCCAGGGCAGGGTTTGACATGAATGATCCTCTGTACTCGGCTTTTCTGAGGCAGGGAAATGACATAAATGGTTCTATGCACTCAGCTCCTCTGAGGCAGAGATTGATGTGAACTATTCTATATACTCAACTCCTTTTGGGCAGGAAATGTAGCTCCTCTAGGGCAGGCAATGTAGTGAATGGTTTTATGTACTCAACTCCTCTAGGGCAGGCAATGTAGTAAATGGTTCTATGTACTCTGCTCTTCTGAGGCAGGGAATGACATGAATGGATCTATGTACTCAGCTCCTCTGGGGCAGAGATTGATGCGAACTATTCTATATACTCTGCTTCTCTTGGGCAGGGAATGTAGCTCCACTGGGTAAGGTAATGTAGTGAATGGTGTATGTACTCTGCTTTTCTGAGGCAGGGAATGACATGAATGGTTCTATGCACTCAGCTCCTCTGGGGCAGAGATTGCTGTGATTGATTCTATATACTCAACTCCTTTGGGTCAGAGAAGGCATTGAATGGTTCTATGTACTCAACTCCTTTGGGGCAGGCAATGTAGTAAATGGTTCTATGTACTCAGCTCATCTGAGGCAGAGATTGATGTGAACTATTCTATATACTCAGCTCCTCTTGGGCAGGGAATGTAGCTCCAGTGGGTAAGGTAATGTAGTGAATGGTTCTATTTACTCTGCTTTTCTGAGGCAGGGAATGACATGAATGGTTCTATGTACTCAGCTCCTCTGAAGCAGAGATTGATGTGAACTATTCTATATACTCAGCTCCTTTTGGGCAGGAAATGTAGCTCCTCTAGGGTAGGCTATGTAGTGAATGGGTCTATGCACTCAACTCTTCTAGGGCAGGCAATGCAGTAAATGGTTCTATGTACTCTGCTCTTCTGTGGCAGGGAATGACATGAATGGATCTACATACTCAGCTCCTCTGGGGCAGAGATTGATGTGAACTATTCTATATACTCAACTCCTTTTGGGCAGGAAATGTAGCTCCTCTAGGGCAGGCAATGTAGTGAATGGTTCTATGCACGCAACTCCTTTGGGGCAGGCAATGTAGTAAATGGTTCTATGTACTCAGCTCCTCTGAGGCAGAGATTGATGCGAACTATTCTATATACTCTGCTCCTCTTGGGCAGGGAATGTAGCTCCACTGGGTAAGGCAATGTAGTGAATGGTGTATGTACTCTGCTTTTCTGAGGCAGGGAATGACATGAATGGTTCTATGTACTCAGCTCCTCTAGAGCAGGGATTGATGTGATTGATTCTATATACTCAGCTCCTTTGGGTCAGAGAAGGTATTGAATGTTTCTATGTGCTCAGCATCTCCAGGGCAGGGTTTGACATGAATGATCCTATGTACTCAGCTTTTCTGAGGCAGGGAAATGACATAAATGGTTCTATGTACTCAGCTCCTCTAGAGCAGAGATTGATGTGAATGATTCTATATCAGCTCCTTTGGGTCAGGGAAAGTATTGAATGGTTCTATGTACTCAGCTCCTCTGGGACAGGGTTTGATAGGAATGATTGTATGTACTTAGCTCCTCTGGGGCAGGGTTTGATACAAATGATTCTATGTACTCAGCTCCTTTGGGGCAGGGTTTGATACAAATGATTCTATGTACGCAGCTCCTTTGGGGCAGGGTTTGATATGAATGATTCTATGTACTCAGCTTCTTTGGGGCAGGGTTTGATATGAATGATTCTATGTACTCAGCTCCTCTGGGGCAGGGTTTGATATGAATGATTCTATGTACTCAGCTCCTCTGGGGCAGGGTTTGATACAAATGATTCTATGTACGCAGCTCCTCTGGGGCAGGGTTTGATACAAATGATTCTATGTACTCAGCTCCTCTGGGGCAGGGTTTGATACAAATGATTCTATGTACTCAGCTCCTCTGGGGCAGGGTTTGATATGAATGATTCTATGTACTCAGCTCCTCTGGGGCAGGGTTTGATACAAATGATTCTATGTACTCAGCTCCTTTGGGGCAGGGTTTGATACAAATGATTCTATGTACGCAGCTCCTTTGGGGCAGGGTTTGATACAAATGATTCTATGTACTCAGCTCCTCTGGGGCAGGGTTTGATACGAATGATTCTATGTACTCAGCTCCTCTGGGGCAGGGTTTGATACGAATGATTCTATGTACTACTCAGCTCCTCTGGGGCAGGGTTTGATACGAATGATTCTATGTACTTAGCTCCTCTGGGGCATGAACTGACATGAATGACTGTGTGTTTTTATTTTACATGCTGCTTAGTACGTTAGATGTATTATCACAGCAGAAGGAATCAGACTAATGACACAAATTCATGATTTTGATATATTTTAACATCTCAAGAGCGGATACAGTGTGTAAATATTAAAAATACATCCAGACACATTCGATTTATAAACAGACCTTTGTGGTCGTTTTAAGTCAAATAGTGAATTAATTTCATATGATTTATTACCTCCTTCCTGCGCTCAAGACACAGATAATAAGTAATGATGAGCCCGTAATAACGCCGTATTTAAGTATTACGAAAATCTAATCCACAACGGGCTGTGTTTGTGCAGATTGCTAAGCTTGTTATACATGAAAATGTGTCTATTTAAGGAGCATTCAACGAGCAGCTTACAAAATTCTACAACAAGTTAAAATGCATTAATCACGGCACTCCAGCGCCCGTACCTTGGGGAGTCTTCTTGTGTTTGTAACGCCAGGCTGCTACCGACGCTGGATTATTCATAAACTAACGATTGTGCCGCAGTCGCCAGAAAGCAGAACGAAAATTAAAGGGGGGTTCTAGCTCCGATCAGATTGAGAAATAGAAATATGAGTTTTGAACTGATTCAGGGAATAGATGTTTTTGCCGTACCATTTTCACTTGAGTATTTATCTTGTGCCAGTAGATGGAAAGGTGAAAAAAATGGAGCTGGATCACCAAAATGGTGGATTTGTGTGAAGTTGGATGTATTAAGATGCTTCAAAATATTGGGAAGACTGGCCACCTTTACCGAAGGTTCTGCAAGAACTCTTCAGATTAAATCCATCCTTCGCCCTCTTTAATCACTTTACACAAGTTTTCTCCTTACCTCCTCCTGTTGAATAATTGGATATTATTATTGTTATTATATTTATTTTTTGTTCTTTAAATACCTTGTTCAGGATGTTAAGGATGGGTCCTGAACAGGTTCTATGTCTCACCCACTGGGTTGTGTTCCCTTTGGTATACTCTTCCCTTTGTGTTCACTTTGGTATACTCTTCCCTTTGTGTTCACTTTGGTATACTCTTCCCTTTGTGTTCCCTTTGGTATACTCTTCCCTTTGTGTTCCCTTTGGTATACTCTTCCCTTTGTGTTCCCTTTTGGTATACTCTACCCTTTGTGTTCCCTTTGGTATACTCTTCCCTTTGTGTTAACTTTGGTATACTCTTCCCTTTGTGTTCCCTTTGGTATACTCTTCCCTTTGTGTTCCCTTTTGGTATACTCTACCCTTTGTGTTCCCTTTGGTATACTCTTCCCTTTGTGTTAACTTTGGTATACTCTTCCCTTTGTGTTCCCTTTGGTATACTCTTCCCTTTGTGTTCCCTTTGGTATACTCTTCCCTTTGCGTTCCCTTTGGTATACTCTTCCCTTTGCGTTCCCTTTGGTATACTCTTCCCTTTGCGTTCCCTCTTGGTATACTCTTCCCTTTGCATTCCCTTTTGGTATACTCTTCCCTTTGCATTCCCTTTTGGTATACTCTTCCCTTTGCGTTCCCTTTTGGTATACTCTTCCCTTTGCGTTCCCTTTTGGTATACTCTTCCCTTTGCGTTCCCTTTTGGTATACTCTTCCCTTTCCGTTCCCTTTGGTATACTCTTCCCTTTGTGTTCCCTTTTGGTATACTCTTCCCTTTGCATTCCCTTTTGGTATACTCTTCCCTTTGCGTTCCCTTTTGGTATACTCTTCCCTTTGCGTTCCCTTTTGGTATACTCTTCCCTTTGCGTTCCCTTTTGGTATACTCTTCCCTTTGCGTTCCCTCTTGGTATACTCTTCCCTTTGCGTTCCCTTTGGTATACTCTTCCCTTTGCGTTCCCTCTTGGTATACTCTTCCCTTTGTGTTCCCTCTTGGTATACTCTTCCCTTTGTGTTCCCTCTTGGTATACTCTTCCCTTTGTGTTCCCTCTTGGTATACTCTTCCCTTTGTGTTCCCTCTTGGTATACTCTTCCCTTTGTGTTCCCTCTTGGTATACTCTTCCCTTTGTGTTCCCTTTCGGTATACTCTTCCCTGTGTGTTCCCTTTCGGTATACTCTTCCCTTTGTGTTCCCAATGGTATACTCTTCCCTTTGTGTTCCCTTTCGGTATACTCTTCCTGTGTGTGTTCCCTTTTGGTATACTCTTCCCTTTGTGTTCCCAATGGTATACTCTTCCCTTTGTGTTCCCTTTGGTATGTTCTACCCTTTGTGTTCCCTTTGGTGTACTCTTCCCTTTGTGTTCCCTTTTGTATTCCCTTTGGCATCCTCTGGTATACTCAGGGGTTCTCACCTGTGCAGGGTGAGAAGTTCCGGGGTAGTTCAATAATAAAGGAGAGCAGTAGGTTGCCTTGTGTCCAGGGCAAAGATGGCATTATATTTTTAAATATATTCTTCAGATTTTTGTTCACATATAAAAAAGTCATTTTACATATATGTTTACAAAAATTTGTAAATGTGTTCCAAAAATGTAGATTTGTATTTTTAAAGACACGCAGTATATTTGAAATGTATTTTTAAAAATATTTTTCATATATTGTGTAATAAAAACACATTTCAGCATGCAGTATATATATATTTTTATTGAAATATATTTTGAAATATATTGAATATGACCGAAATTGTATCATTTCAAATATATTTTTCTTCCA
>CATNWA010015084.1:105000-290000 GCA_951230385.1 Staurois parvus | reverse complement strand
ATGTCCAATGGTGGTTGTCCACTTCAAGCTACAGCTGTCCTACTGCTTGTGGGCACATGGAGTCAGGTGGGGATAGCACCATGGTCCATCACAGCCACCTTTGGGCATAGCAATGTGTATGGTCATGCCACCTCATGTTGTATATGTCAATGGTGGTTGTCCACTTCAAGCTACAGCTGTCCTACTGCTTATGGGCACGTGGAGTCAAGTGGGGTCACCATGCCATCACAACCACCTTTGATAGCAATGTTCTATATGTCCAATGGTGGTTGTCCACTTCAAGCTACAGCTGTCCTACTGCTTGTGGCACATGGAGTCAAGTGGGGCCACCATGGTCATCAGAGCCATCTTTCATAGCAATGTTGTATGTCCAATGGTGGTTGTCCACTTCAAGCTACAGCTGTCCTGCTGCTTGTGGCCACATGGAGTCAAGTGGGGCCACCATGGTCATCACAGCCATCTTTCCTAGCAATGTTGTATATGTCCAATGGTGGTTGTCCACTTCAAGCTGCAGCTGTTCCACTGCTTGTGGCCACATGGAGTCAGGTGGGGCCACCATGCCTGTCACAGACACCTTTCATAGCAATGTTGTATGTCCAATGGTGGTTGTCCACTTCAAGCTACAGCTGTTCTACTGCTTGTGGGCACATGGTGTCAGGTGGGGCCACCATGGTCATCACAGCCACCTTCGATGCTGCTCTTGGTTTCCAGTAAACAGACTCCTATCGCGGCAATTATCACAAAAGTCTTCTCGCAGAATGCAGCCTGGCTTCTGTTTCCAGATAACAGGAAGTCAAAGTGTTTCTGCCCTAAAACAAGCCTCATTCGCACATGGAGTCAAGTGGGGCCACCATGGTCATCACAGACACCTTTGATAGCAATGTTGTATGTCCAATGGTGGTTGTCCACTTCAAGCTACAGCTGTCCTACTGCTTATGGGCACGTGGAGTCAAGTGGGGCCACCATGGTCATCAGAGCCATCTTTCATAGCAATGTTGTATATGTCCAATGGTGGTTGTCCACTTCAAGCTACAGCTGTCCTACTGCTTATGGGCACGTGGAGTCAAGTGGGGCCACCATGGTCATCAGAGCCATCTTTCATAGCAATGTTGTATATGTCCAATGGTGGTTGTCCACTTCAAGCTACAGCTGTTCCTACTGCTTGTGGGCACATGGAGTCAGGTGGGGCCACCATGGTCATCACAGCCACCTTTGATAGCAATGTTGTATATGTCCAATGGTGGTTGTCCACTTCAAGCTACAGCTGTTCCACTGCTTGTGGGCACATGGAGTCAGGTGGGGCCACCATGCCCATCACAACCACCTTTGATAGCAATGTTGTATATGTCCAATGGTGGTTGTCCACTTCAAGCTACAGCTGTTCCACTGCTTGTGGGCACATGGAGTCAGGTGGGGCCACCATGCCTGTCACAGACACCTTTCATAGCAATGTTGTATGTCCAATGGTGGTTGTCCACTTCAAGCTACAGCTGTTCTACTGCTTGTGGGCACATAGTGTCAGGTGGGGCCACCATGGTCATCACAGCCACCTTCGATGCTGCTCTTGGTTTCCAGTAAACAGACTCCTATCGGGCACATGGAGTCAAGGCACCATTATCATCACAAAAGTCTTCTCGCAGAATGCAGCCTGGCTTCTGTTTCCAGATAACAGGAAGTCAAAGTGTTTTCTGCCGTCTAATTATACAATCAAACTCATTTATTTGTTAGCATGTCATCACTAAACAATGACACAATTAAAGCTGCCAAAGACATATCATTTAAATGTGTTCCTGTGACTTGGTTCCAATACCCGGTGAATCGTGCCAGACTGAAGATGTATAAGCAGTGTGGAAATTTTTGTATTTTCAGACGGATCTCTAAGGCCCGTGCGCACAGCATGCTTGCCCGGCTCTCCTAAACGCTTTTTCTCCTGGCAGCAGCATTTTGGCAAAAAAAAATAATAATAATTGATTGTGGCCATTAAAATAAATGAATGTTCGAGCATTTGATGCGCTTTAGCATGAACAAGAGTTTAGACACGTTTCCACAAATCAAGCGTTATTTTCTGCCAAAATTCTGCTGTATGCTGCTCCACCCCCCTCCCAGTACTTACCTGAGCCCGATCTCGACCCAGCGATGTACATAAGATGGCTCTTTCCCTCTTCACTGGCACAGAGACAGCAGCAGAAGCCATTGGCTGCTGTGAACCACAGCCAGTGAGCAGGGAGCGGGGAGGGGGTTGACACATAGAGCTGGTTTTGGAGAGAGCGCACACGATGGGGAAGTAACCAGGCGCGCCATTAGGGGACCCAGGATGAGGAGGATCTGGGCTGCTCTGTGCAAGACCCCTCACACGAGTGCCCCCCATAGCAAGCTGCTTGCTATGGGGGCACGCAGCAGGGGGGAGTAACCCGGAGTGCCAGAAGGGGACCCAAGATGAGGAGGATCTGGGCTGCTTTGTGCAAAACCCACACATGAGTGGCCCCATAGCAAGCTGCTTGCTATGGGGGCACGGAGCAGGGGGGAGTAACCAAGAGTGCCAACAGGGGACCCAAGATGAGGAGGATCTGGGCTGCTTTGTGCAAAACCCACACATGAGTGGCCCCATAGCAAGCTGCTTGCTATGGGGGCACGGAGCAGGGGGGAGTAACCAAGAGTGCCAACAGGGGACCCAAGATGAGGAGGATCTGGGCTGCTTTGTGCAAAACCCACACATGAGTGCCCCCATAGCAAGCTGCTTGCTATGGGGGTACTCAGCAGGGGGGAGTAACCAGGCGTGCCAACAGGGGACTCAAGATGAGGAGGATCTTGGCTGCTTTGTGCAAAACCCACACATGAGTGCCCCCATAGCAAGCTGCTTGCTATGGGGGCACGCAGCAGGGGGGAGTAACCCGGAGTGCCAGAAGGGGACCCAAGATGAGGAGGATCTGGGCTGCTTTGTGCAAAACCCACACATGAGTCCCCCATAGCAAGCTGCTTGCTATGGGGGCACTTTGCAGGGGGGAGTAACCAGGAGCGCCGGCAGTGGACCCAAAATGAGGAGGATCTGGCTGCTATGTGCAAACCCACACACGAGTGCCCTCATAGCCAGGGGTGTATTTACCACAAAACAAACAAGGCATTTGCCTAGGGCGGCATTTTTTCAGGGGGGCAGCAGCAGTTTTCAGTGGGACAGCGCTGCCCCCGAAAATAAGGGATGATGAAAGGACACATTCAGCATTGGGACCAGGTGGGAACTGAGAGAGAGGCTGCGGGTTGCTTGATGGTGTATGCAGAGCCTGACTCTTGTTCCCAGGGATGTTCAGAGCTGTGAAGATGAGTGTCTTCTCTCTCGCCGGGATGGGAGGGGGTTGCCAGTGTATGGGGGGGGGGGGGCGGTTGTAGTGGAAGGCTCTCTCAGGTGGGGGGGTGTTGTTGGTCAATGTCAAACTCTTATCGTGGGGCGAGAGGGTGTATGTCAGTGTCAGGGTCTCTCCCGGGGGAGCTGATTTTTGTGTTGCCTAGGGCAGCATGAAACCTAAATACACCACTGCCCACAGTAATCCACTTGCTATGGGGACACTCAGCAGGGGGGAGTAACCAGGAGCACCAGCAGGGGACCCAAGACAAGGAGGATCTGGGCTGCTCTGTGCAAAACCCACACACGAGTGCCCCCATAGCAAGCTGCTTGCTATGGGGGCACTCAGCAGGGGGGAGTAACCAGGTGTGCCAGCAGGGGACCCAAGATGAGGAGGATCTGGGCTGCTCTGTGCAAAACCCACACACGAGTGCCCCCATAGCAAGCTTCTTGCTATGGGGGCACTCGGCAGGGGGGAGTATCCAGAAGCACCAGCAGAGGACCCAAGACGAGGAGGATCTGGGCTGCTCTGTGCAAAACCCACACACGAGTGCCCCCATAGCAAGCTGCTTGCTATGGGGGCACTCAGCAGGGGGGAGTATCCAGAAGCACCAGCAGGGGACCCAAGATGAGGAGGATCTGGGCTGCTCTGTGCAAAACCCACACACGAGTGCCCCCATAGCAAGCTGCTTGCTATGGGGGCACTCAGCAGGGGGGAGTATCCAGAAGCACCAGCAGGGGACCCAAGACGAGGAGGATCTGGGCTGCTCTGTGCAAAACCATTACACAGAGCAGGTAAGTATGACATTTTTATTATTTTTTTTTAAACATTTTTCCTTTAGTATCACTTTAAATCATCTTTAATGCCATATTTGACAGGTCCTCCGGTTATACGGCTGATGCTAGATTTCAAGGAGATTCTAAAATCCGATATTACCATGTGTGGCCGACCTAAGACCAATACGTGTGCGCGGTGCTGGTTTCTGATTCTTGATTTTGACCTCCTCTTTATCTAACAAGTCGTTCTCTTTGTATTCCCTCCAGTTTATCCTTTTCTGTGATTATCTGCTACGGTGACTTCTGGTAGCGTGTAAGCATTATTGTTCCTTTTATTTATTTCCATACAGAGCGGTTTGCATACGGAGGGGGGGGGGGGCGGTTTGTACGCAGTGAAAAGCACATTAGCACTCCTCTGTGAAGCACTTGTATTAATTAACCTTTTGCAAGTTCCTTGGCTGTGATTCACAAATTGTGATTATTAATAAACTGTATTTGTGATACACCAAACTGAATGTCTCCTCTTTTATGACTGCGTTTCCTTACTGGTTCTCTCCGTACGACGGACAGTTTCTGGTTCTGAGCTTTCCAAAAATCCCTAAAGGATTAGGCTAGTTTATTATCTTGTCTTCCAATACAGAGAAACTATAATACTTGTAAGTCGATACATACAGTATATAAAGGATGGCGCATCTTGTCATGAATGATCATTTGTAAAACAAAGGATACATATATGGTTGTTTCCTTTCAAACATCTTGTCTCTGATTGAAACTTCTTGCCAAGTCTACTCTGTTAGTCACTCAGGTATGTTGAATTTCAGCTTGAGTTACTGAGCTCTGTAAACTGACAGGTTTTTTCAGCAAAGCGGATAAGAATTGCTGAGAAATATGTGTTAAAAGGGGCCTAAAGCTTCACCTGCTGGATGGAAATGAAAATACAACAAATTCATATGTCATATTTGTATGGTTGCCTGAGAAGAAGAAGAAGAAAAAGAAGAAAGAAAAAGAAAAAAAGAAAAAGAAGAAAAAGAGAAAAGAAGAAAGAAGAAAAAGAAGAAAGAAGAGAAGAAAGAAGAAAAAGAAGAAGAAGAAGAATAGAAGAAAAAGAAGAAGAAAAGAAGAAAAAAGAAAAAAAAGAAGAAAGAAAAAAGAAGAAAAAAGAAAGAAGAAAGAAGAAAAAGAAGAAAAAAGAAAAAGCAGAAGAAGAAGAAGAAGAAGAAAGAAGAAGAAGAAGAGAAGAAGAAAGAAGAAGAAGAAAGAAGAAGAAAGAAGAAGAGAAGGAAGAAGAAAAAGAAGAAAGAAGAAGAAGAAAAAGAAGAAGAAGAAGAAAGAAGAAGAAGGAGGAATAAAAAGAAGAAAAAGGAAAGAGAATAAGATAGAAGAAGAAGGAAAGAAATGGAAAGAAGAAGGAGGAAAAAAAAAGGAAAATAAAGAGGAAGAAGGAGGAAAAAAGAAGAAGGAAAATAAAGAGGAAGAAGAAGAAAAAGAAGAAGGAAAAAAGGAGGTACTATAATACTTGTAAGTCGATACATACAGTATATACAGCATGGCGCATCTTGTCATGAATGATCATTTGTAAAACAAAAGGATACATATGTTGTTGTTTCCTTTCAAACACCTTGTTTCTGATTGAAACTTCTCGCCAAGTCTACTCTGTTAGTCACTCAGGTATGTTGAATTTCAGCTTGAGTTACTGAGCTCTGTAAACTGACAGGTTTCATCAGCAAAGCGGATAAGAATTGCTGAGAAATATGTGTTAAAAGGGGCCTAAAGCTTCACCTGCTGCATGGAAATGAAAATACAACAAATTCATATGTCATATTTGTATGGTTGCCTGAGAAGAAGAAAGAAGAAAGAGAAAAAAAAAAAAAAAAGAAAAAAGAAAAAGAAAAAAGAGAAAAAAGAAAAAAGAAGAGAAAAAGAAAAAAAGAAAAAGAAAGAAAGAAAGAAGAAAGAAGAAAAGATGAGAAAGAAGAAGAAAGAAAAGAACGAAAGAAGAAAAAAGAAAAAAGAAGAGAAAAAAAGAAAAAGAAAAAGAAAAAAGAAAAAAGAAGAAAGAAGAAAAAGAAGAAAGAAGAAAAAGAAGAAAGAAGAAAAAAAAGAAAAGAAAAAGAAAAAGAAGAAAAAAAAGAAGAAAAAGAAGAAAAAAAAAAAGAAATAAGAAGAAAGAAGAAGAAAAAGAAGAAAAAGAAAAAGAAGAAAAAACCCAGAAGAAAGAAGAAAAAAAAGAAGAAAGAAGAAAAAGATAAAAGAAGGAAGAAGAAAAAGAAGAAGAAGAAGAAGAAGAAAGAAGAAGAAGAAAGAAGAAGAAGAAAGAAAAAAGAAGAAGAAAAAGAAGAAGAAAAGAAGAAGGAAGAAGAAGAAAAGAAAGAAAAGAAAAGAAGAAGAAGAAGAAAGAAGAGGAATAAAAAGAAAAAAGAAGAAGGAGAATAGATAGAAGAAAAGAAGAAGAAATGGAAAGAAGAAAAGAGGAAAAAGAAGAAGGAAAATAAAGAGGAAGAAGGAGGAAAAAAGAAGGAAAAATAAAGAGGAAGAAGAAGAAAAAGAAGAAGGAAAAAAGGAGGTACTATAATACTTGTAAGTTTGATACATACAGTATATACAGCATGGCGCATCTTGTCATGAATGATAATTTGTAAAACAAAGAATACATATATGGTTGTTTCCTTTCAAAATCTTGTTTCTGATTGAAACTTCTCGCCAAGTCTACTCTGTTAGTCACTCAGGTATGTTGAATTTCAGCTTGAGTTACTGAGCTCTGTAAACTGACAGGTTTCATCAGCAAAGCGGATAAGAATTGCTGAGAAATATGTGTTAAAAGGGGCCTAAAGCTTCACCTGCTGCATGGAAATGAAAATACAACAAATTCATATGTCATATTTGTTTGGTTGCCTGAGAAAGAAGAAAGAAGAGAAGAGAAGGGAAAGAAGAAAAAGAAGAAAGAAGAAAAAAGAAGAAAGAAGAAAAAGAAAAAAGAAGAAGAAAGAAGAAGAAAGAAAAAGAAAAGAAAAAAAAAGAAAAAAAAAGAAGAAAGAAAAAAAAAAGAAGAAAGAAGGAAAAAGCAGAAAAAGAAGAAGCAGAAGAAGAAAAAGAAGAAAGAAGAAGAAGAAGAAAAAGAAGAAGAAGAAGAAAAAATAAAGAGAAGAAGAAGAAGGAAAAAAGGAGGTAACTATAATACTTGTAAGTTGATACATACAGTATTTAAAGGATGGCGCATCTTGTCATGAATGATAATTTGTAAAACAAAGGATACATATATGGTTGTTTCCTTTCAAACATCTTGTTTCTGATTGAAAACTTCTCGCCAAGTCTACTCTGTTAGTCACTCAGGTATGTTGAATTTCAGCTTGAGATACTGAGCTCTGTAAACTGACAGTTTTTTTTTCAGCAAAGCGGATAAGAATTGCTGAGAAATATGTGTTAAAAGGGGCTAAAGCTTCACCTGCTGGATGGAAATGAAAATACAACAAATTAATATGTCATATTTGTATGGTTGCCTGAGCAAAAGAAAAGAAAAATGTCAGTGCTTACACAATGGAAGAAGAAGAAGGAAGAAGAAGTAAAAAGAAGAGGAAGAAGAAAAAGAGGAAAGGAAGGAGGAAAAAAGAAGGAGGTACTATAATACTTGAAAGTCGATACATACAGTATATAAAGGATGGCGCACCTTGTCATGAATGTTAATTCGTAAAACAAAGGATACATATATGGTTGTTTCCTTTCAAACACCTTGTCTCTGATTAAAACTGCTCACCAAGCAAGAGTCTACTCTGTTAGTCACTCAGGTATGTTGAATTTCAGCTTGAGTTACTGAGCTCTGTAAACTGACAGGTTTCATCAGCAAAGCGGATAAGAATTGCTGAGAAATATGTGTTAAAAGGGGCCTAAAGCTTCACCTGCTGGATGGAAATGAAAATACAAGAAGAAGAAGGAAGGAAAATAAGATAGAAGAAGAAGAAGAAGGAAAAACGGAAAGAAGAATGAGGAAGAAGAAGAAGGAAAAAGAAGAATGAAAATGAAGAGGAAGTAGAAAAGAAGAAGGAAAAAAGAAGGAGGGTACTATAATACTTGTAAGTCGATACATACAGTATATAAAGGATGGTGCATCTTGTCATGAATGATAATTTGTAAAACAAAGGATATATATGTGGTTGTTTCCTTTCAAACATCTTGTTTCTGATTGAAACTTCTCGCCAAGTCTACTCTGTTAGTCACTCAGGTATGTTGAATTTCAGCTTGAGTTACTGAGCTCTGTAAACTGACAGTATTTATCAGCATATAATTGCTGAGAAATATGTGTTTAAAAGGGGCCTAAAGCTTCACCTGCTGGATGGAAATGAAAATACAGCAAATTCATATGTCATATTTGTATGGTTGCCCGAGCAAAAGAAAAGAAAAATGTCAGTCCTTGCACAATGGAAGAAGAAGAAGGAAGATGGAGGAAGAAGGAGGAGGAAGAAGAAGGAGAAAGAAGGAGGAAAAAGAAGGACGAAGCAGAAGAAGGAAGAAAAATAATTAAGAAGGAAGGAAAATAAGATAGAAGAAGGAAAAAGAAGAAGAAGGAAAATGAAGAGGAAGAGGAAGGAAGAAAAAGAATGAAGAAAAAGGAAGACAAGGAAAGAAGAAGGAAGAAGTAGAAGGATGAAGAAGGAAAAATAAGGAAAATGAAGAGGAAGAAGAAGAAAAGAAAAAGGAAAGAAGAAGAAGAAGAAGGACGAAGGAGAAGGAAGAAAAGGAAAGTAGAAGGAAGAAGGAAAATGAAGAAGGAAAATGAAGAGGAAGAAGAAGAAAAGAAGAAGGGAAAAAGAAGAAGCAGGAGGAAGGAGAATAAGGAGGAAGAAGAAGAAGGAAGAAGGAGGAAGAAAAGAAGATAGATGAAGAAGAAGGAAGAAGAAATGGAAAGAAGGAAAAAGAAGAAGGAAAATGAAGAGGAAGAAGAAGAAAAAGAAGAAGGGAAAAAGAAGGATGAAGGAGGAGGAAGAAGAATAGGGAAGAGGGAGGAAGAAGAAAGCGGAAGGAAAAGAAGATAGAAGAAGAAGAAGAAGGAAGAAAAGGAAAGAAGAAGGAAGAAAAGGAAAGAAGGAGGAAAAAGAAAAAGAAGGAAAATGAAGAAGAAGAATGAAGAAGAAGGCAGAAGGAGGAGGAAGAAGAAGAAGGAAGAAGAAGGAATAAGAAGGAAGAAGGAGGAATAAGAAGAAAGGAAAAAAGAGGGTAGAGGGAGGAAAAAAAGAAGGTAGAAGAAGGCAGAAGGAGGAAGAAGAAGAAGGAAGAAGAAGAAGGAAGGAGGAGGAAGCAGAAGCAGGAAGAAGAAGGTAGAAGGAGGAAGAAGAAGGTGGAAGAAGAAGGTAGAAGAAGGGCAGAAGGAGGAAGAAAGAGGAAGAAGAAGGAGGAAGAAGTTGCTGTGCTGTTGTCATCCCCACCATTGGTTGCTAGGACTGCTGGCTACAATTGCTGGTAAGGAGGACACTGATTGGGATTCTGATCTAAGGGGGCTATGATAGGGACTCTGATGTAATGGGGACTCTGATGTAAGGCGAAATGCTGATGGGGACCCCAATATAAGGGTTGGCTCACTCATTTGTATATTTTTACAAATATTTCATATAGAAAAAAAAACGATAATGTGCCCCTCATATTGAGAAGTGTGGAGACCCCTAACATAGATAATTGTTCTTTTATGATAAAAGAGTTTATTATTATTATTATTATTATTATCATCATCGGTATAATTTATTGGCTAGCACATTCCAACCACCTCATTAATTGCATTGTTCTAGTTGTCATGGCGATGTTGGGCGTCCATGCTTGAATTGTTTATGATAAAAACACTAATTGACCGCAATTCATATCTTTTATGTCCTGTTTGTCACATGTTCTGTTTAATACTTCATGTTTCTTGTCACTTTTTTTTTATAACACAAAATGTGGAAAAACTGAAGAATATTGTTCTTTTCCAAAAAAAAAGAAAAAAAAATCTGATGAAAAAAAGAGCTATCCCAATTATCTCTATTTCATCTGTCTATTCTTCTGTGTGTGCAGAGTTTGTCTTACACCTCCTGGAAGGACCATGTTACTCCATTAGTTCCCATGGTACCCCACTCAGCGACTGTTAGATTTGACTGTTAACTGAATCTAATACTTTGCAAGTGATGGGATGCAGACAGCAAATATTCCCTGAATTATCACCGGATGGCACAGAGCATTAGGCAGCGTGTGTGCCTTGGGACTGGCTATCTATATTGGCATCTCGGCCCAGTGATGAAGTAAGCCCTCGTTTGGATAGGTTACCGCGTCAAGGTCAAAGCGTCCCAGAATGCCTTGAAATCAGCACAGCTTGTGCAGCTGAAGTGTGGGACCGCGATGAGATCGAGATAACTACAATTAGACCGGAGCCAGCCTCTGCTCCAAAAGCTCATATAAACCCACATGGGAAAAAAAATATATTTTAAAAATATTCTTCCCAAATATATTAATATATATTTGAAATATTAAAATTTTGGCCATATTCAATATATTTTCATATATATATATATATATATATATATATTATATATATATATATATATATTACACACTGCATGTTAAAATGCGTTTTTATTACAAAATATATGAAAAATATTTTTAAAAATACATTTTTCAAATATACTGTATGTCTTTAAAAATACAAATCTACATTTTTGGAATGCATTTACAAATATATGTAAAAATATATTTTAAGATTATTTTTTTATATGTTAAAAAAAAAATCAGCAGAATATATTTAAAAGAAATATACTTAAAAAAATACTTTTCATATATTTTGTAATAAAAACCGCATTTTAACATACTTTTATATATATATATATATATATATATATATATATATATATATATATATATAGATGTGTATCTATCTATCTATCTATCTATATCTATCTATCTATCTATCTATCTATCTATTATCTATCTATCTATTATATATTTATCTATCTATTATCTATCTATCTATCTATCTATCTATTATCTATCTATCTATCTATCTATCTATCTATCTATCTATTATCTATCTATCTATCTATCTATCTATCTATCTATCTATCTATCTATCTATCTATCTATCTATCTATCTATCTATCTATCTATCTATCTATCTATCTATCTATCTATCTATCTATCTATCTATCTATCTATCTATCTATTATCTATCTATCTATTATCTATCTATCTATCTATCTATCTATCTATCTATCTATCTATTATCTATCTATTATCTATCTATTATCTATCTATCTATCTATCTATCTATCTATCTATTATCTATCTATCTATCTATCTATCTATCTATCTATCTATCTATCTATCTATCTATCTATCTATCTATCTATCTATCTATCTATTCTATCTATTATCTATTATCTATCTATCTATTATCTATCTATTATCTATCTATTATCTATCTATCTATTATCTATCTATCTATCTATTATCTATCTATCTATCTATCTATCTATCTATTATCTATCTATCTATCTATCTATCTATCTATCTATCTATCTATCTATCTATTATCTATCTATTATCTATCTATCTATCTATATCTATCTATTATCTATCTATTATCTATCTATCTATCTATTATCTATTATCTATATCTATCTATCTATTATCTATCTATCTATCTATCTATCTATCTATCTATCTATCTATTATCTATCTATCTATCTATCTATCTATCTATCTATCTATCTATCTATCTATCTATCTATCTATATATCTATCTATTATCTATCTATCTATCTATCTATCTATCTATCTATCTATCTATCTATCTATCTATCTATCTATCTATCTATCTATCTATCTATCTATCTATCTATCTATCTATCTATCTATCTATCTATCTATCTATCTATCTATCTATCTATCTATTATCTATCTATCTATCTATCTATCTTTTTCCTATCATATCTATCTATTGGCACATAATGGGCTATGGGATTCACCATTGTTATGCTATTATCTATCTATCTATCAATCTACAGCTATCTATGCTTATCTATCATGGAGTCTATGGGGCCATCTATCTATCTATCTATCTATTGATATCTAAATGTATGTATCCAATGGTGGTATCCACTTAAGCTACAGCTGTCCTATGCTATCTGGATCTGGAGTCAGGAAGGGCTACTTATCTACAGCCACCTATTCGATCTATCTATGGATTCTATCTATCTATCTACTCTAGGACATCTAATTATGCTATCTATCTACAGATGGAGCTCTATTACAATGGAGCTTTTGAGTGACAAATCTAGACTATATGGGAGGGCAATCAGCATTTTCTATGGACAGGTCAGCATTGGTAACCCCTATAATTCTCCTATTGCAGTTTGGGACCCTAAATCTGCCTATTGACCCGGTACAGTACCATTTTGCCAACATAGGAATCTTTACAATTGGCACATACTTGGCTGTAGTGGGATTCACCATTTTTGTGTATGTCCAAGAGTGGTTATCCACTTCAAGCTACAGTTGTCCTACTGCTAGTGGGCACATGGAGTCAAGTGGGGCCACCATGGCCATCACAGCCACCTTTAATAGCAATGTTGTATATGTCCAATGGTGGTAGTCCACTTCAAGCTACAGCTGTCCTACTGCTAGTGGGCAGATGGAGTCAGGTGGGGCCACCATGGCCATCACAGCCAACTTTAATAGCAATGTTGTATATGTCCAATGGTGGTAGTCCACTTCAAGCTACAGCTGTCCTACTGCTTGTGGACAGATGGAGTCAGGAAGGGCTACTGTGCCCATCACAGCCACCTTCGATGCTGCTCATGGATTCTAGTAAGTCCACTCCAGGACAGAATTATGCTTGGTAGACACAGATGGAGTTCATTACAATGGCTGTGACTTTGGAGCTTTTGAGTGACAAATGGAGACTGTATGGTGGGGGGTGGGACATGAATGCACAGAACAAACTTGCATTGGAGATTTCTGGTTCCTGGTGTTCCCATAGTTCCTGTTTCTTTTGAGGTGTCGCGAGGACAGCTCGATGCTATCGTTCTATTATACATTTCATTTATTTGTATAGTTTTATTAGGTTCTACTGCATTTTACAAAGAACATCAGGTCCCCAAAGAAGCCTACAATCCACTGTTCATATATTAATCATGGAAAAAGTAATATAACCAGTAGACATGTACGATTCGTTTCGTTACGACACAAAATTCAGAAAAAAAAAACATTTTGTTATTTGGAGATTCAGATGTATCCAAATCTCTGAATCCCAGTAGTAACCAATTCCAATTAATCCGAAATAAATTATAATGAATACAATTCATTCATTCGTATTCATTCATTTCCAACTTGAGAGAGTTTTTACGTTCAACAATGTGTCCCACACCAAAGCCAAAGTCACAAAACATCAAAGTTGCAGGGAAATTACATCGAAATTGCAAGCAGACAACAAGGCATCCAAGTCGCAAGCAAGTCACAATGCAAAGTCACACTGAAAACATAACGAATGCATCCAAATTTTCTGAAAAAAAAAGAAAACTTCTAATTGATTTGGAACAATGAATGTACAAAACAAATCCAAATATATGAAATGAATCATTCTAACAAAACGAATGTAATGAAATGAAATGACTGACTTAATGAATTCATCTGAAATGAAACCAAACTCATTTTTTCGTCACGCATGTCTAATAATCACACAAAATTGCAGGAATATTTATTAAGATTCCTCAAAGTAAACCAGACTGAGCGGGTCCAAGAGATACAAATACCTGGGATCGCTGGTGCAGGCGAAGAAGCTGGTCACCCACCACTGAATTCAACACCGGGACTGGACAGGCAACGGCAATATTTGCATCACTAAAATGGTGCCTCTGAAAGAAGATGAATATCTCCAACCAGGGGCATATTTACCAGGAGGCAAACAAGGCACTTGCCTAGGGCGGCATTTTTCAGGAGGGCAGCACCTCCCCCAGGGGTGTATTTACCACAAGGCAAACAAGGCACTTGCCTAGGGCGGCATTTTTCAGGGGGGCAGCACCTCCCCCAGGGGTGTATTTACCACAAGGCAAACAAGGCACTTGCCTAGGGCGGCATTTTTCAGGGGGGCAGCACCTCCCCCCAGGGGTGTATTTACCACAAGGCAAACAAGGCATTTGCCCAGGGCGGCATTTTTCAGGCGGGGGCAGCACTGCCCCTTGGAAGAAGGGACAGAAGAAGGGACACACACAGCGCGGGGGACCTGATGGGTTCCGAGAGATTCTGTGGGTTTCATGATGATGTATGCACAGCCCGACTCTCGTTCCTGGGGATGTCCGGAGCTGTGAAGGTGAGTGTCTTTCTCTCTCTTGCCATGGGGGATGGTGGATGGTGTATGGGGGGCAGTAGTAGTGGAAGGCTCAGGTGGAGGACAGGGGTGCTCTTGGTCAATGTCAGGCTCTTTCTGCGGGGGGGGCGCCAATTTTTGTGTTGTCTAGGGCAGCACAAAACCTAAATACACCACTGCCTCCCCCCCAGAAGAAGGGATGAAAGAAGGGACACGCCATGGGAACCAAGTGGGATCTGAGAGGGCTGCTTGATGGTGTATGTAGAGCCTGACTCTCGTTCCCGGGGATTTCCGGAGCTGTGAAGGTGAGTGTCTTTCTCTCTCTTGCCATGGGGGATGGTGGTTGGTGTATGGGGGGCAGTAGTAGTGGAATGCTCAGGTGGAGGACAGGGGTGCTCTTGGTCAATGTCATGCTCTTTCTGCGGGGGGGGGGGGGTGGGTGAGCCAATTTTTGTGTTGTCTAGGGCAGCACAAAACCTAAATACACCACTGCCTCCCCCCCCAGAAGAAGGGATGAAAGAAGGGACACACGCCATGGGAACCAAGTGGGATCCGAGAGGGCTGCTTGATGGTGTATGTAGAGCCTTACTCTTGTTCCTGGGGATGTCCGGAGCTTTGAAGATGAGCGTCTTTCTTTCTTTTGCCGGGTAGTGGAAGGCTCTTCCGGGTGGGGGGGGGCCGCAGGGGTGTTGGAGATATTTTATTGAAATAAAATCTTGCAACCAGCTTACATTTTATACAAAAATACAAAAAGAATAAACAAGAAAACGTCATACAGTAATCAAACGATAGAAAACATATGTATAAAAAAAGAACTATCTCCATACAATTAAATGACACCACTAAAGATAGGAAAACAATAACTTTGGCCTTTATAGCCACTATAACTGGAAAACAGCAATTTTTGTGTATAATGTCTTTCTGACAAAAAATCTAAATACCACAATAGTAAAATTAAGAAAAACCTGAGGCTTCTGCAGCCCCATACATATACCTATTTTTTGTTATGCTCCCTATGGCCACCATCAGCCAACAAAGGAACACACATAACAACCAAGAAAAAAATGGAACATACCAGGGCCTTTATGGCCCAAAAGAAACTTCTACATATCTACACAACCAAAGCTAAGAAACTTAGACCTGCAGGTGCACAAAACCATTCTTCCAACCAAAATCTAGCGGGGGGGGGGTGAATGAAGAGGAAACCAGGAAAGCAACCACACCAAGAGATCAACAGGTTGCAGCTACAGGCCTGATGTTCCTCCATGCCTCAATCCAGGCCTTTCACCGCAACCCGTCTTTCTCTAGACCCCGAATCTTCCCAACCTCACCAAGGATGTCACACACCACCACCTGAACAGGAAGGACCTTCTGCCGCAGGGAAACCTGACACCGTGCATTCCATGTGTAGTAAGGGGTCACTAGACAAACTAGAGAAAGAGTGTTCAAATCAAAGCCAGTATGACTTTCCAATGCCCCATATACCCACTCTGCATAAGACATGCAGTGCAGGAAGGGGATGTCTAGAGCCCTCCCCACCTCTTTATACACCTATATGTTGAAGGGACACTGAAGCAAGAAGTGGTCCATAGATTAAAATAACTATGAGACAGCACACACCCACCTTAATACAAAACCCAATTAAGTCGTTTCACAATCCTTCCCCTGAAGTACCAACATAAAATATATAAAACAAACTTAACATAAATAAACCCAAAGTCCAATAAAAGTCCAAAACCAGAAAAAAAAAATATGCCAAATAAGTCCGCAATCTTGAAGAATACACACTGATTCCGATGATCGATGATGAATCCCAAAAATCTTCGTGTACCTCAAACAGAAAAAAACCTTGACATAGTGTATTATCTTAGGTCTCAAAAAAGTGCCACATGTGCAGCATGCAAACGCTACAGTGCCACAGCAATCGTGAGAGATTCAAAATAAGCACAGTTTACACCACTGCAAACAATATAAGAAAAGTGCATAATTACCCTAAAATAAATAAAACCAACATGTAATCCATAGTTAGGAATGGAGTTTCCTCAAAATGACATCATCTTCTCCAGACACTTCCCATAGACCTCACAAACAGACCAGGGATCAGCGTATGAATCAAATAATATACAAATTTTATTATAGCAACTTACATTAAAAATCGATAAAAATCAGCTTCCAGGTCATAAAGCTGTGTATACAGCCGTAATACTTAGCGATGGCTCCCAAAAACAATGATCTTTCAGCTCTAGAGGGGTACCAGATGGTAACTGGAAGTCCCAGGGATATGGACAACCATGAGTTCCAGGATCCAAAATGGCCACCACGGCACTTCCGGGAACGTCAATGCGTCACTAAGTCACGTGCCCCGGACGCGTTTCGTCACATCCGGACTTGGTCCATAGATTCCACTTTGCCCCCAGGGGTGTTGTTGGAATCCCCATCCAAGTTGGAATCCCCGTAATAAAATATCAAAAACAAGCTCAAGGACTGGTTTCTGACTCTTGGATGCAAGCTGTTGTGGAAATGCGTGTTGCCAGACTGTGCAGGACTATAGAGGGACCCAAATACTCAGCAAATCCTAAGGGGGTAGCGCTACGTGCGCAAAATCAAAACACCCGGATAAGAATGCGGCCTTTATGTTTTATATCTTTTTATGAAAGTATTAGTTAAAATATCAAAGACTTGCAACTTATTTCTGGAAGAATCATCCTTCGTTAACTCTATCCTCTCTGTCGGTCGGTGCCGTTTTCGTTCCGGTTTACTTCTTGCTCAGCCAATGAAGGCTCCCAGCTGTGCCATGGGTTAAACCATTGTATGAAATGACGTCGGGAAAGTGAGGAACCTTTCACATTTCGTCTTCCACCAGAGATCCCGAATCATTTTCCTTCTGACAAATGAAACTTAGAACTGGTCTCAAATTGTGTCTCCCCGGTGGAGCGCCGGATGAATTTCCGTACGGTTCTGCCCCGGTGGGGAAATGAATGGACGACGCGGCCAGCTGAGGACCGGCTCTCCTGTGTTTTGGTGAAAAGTTTCCAAGCATTGGCCAGGGACGCCAGTCAAGGTGGCCGCCGTGCCACTGAAGGTTAACAGCTTACTTTAATGTACTTGGCTCATCGCCGCATTCCGACACCTTCTCAAGGACGCCGGCGGATCAATTCCCCAAACTGCTGCCATCTACAGCGAGACGCTACTTAAACGGTTTTCTGTCATCAACAGTTTCTAAAGTTCCCTACCTCTGAGTCCTGACCAGATATGCCTGGAAAAGGTTTCTGAGCCGAACTAGTTTGAAAACTTTTAAAGTGCATGTAGTCCCAATAAATGCCAGAATATATCTCGCTTTCCCTCGCTCCTCTCCCTCGTCAACACACAGATTCAATTGTTAACTAAAGCCATTTTGTTACCATTAAATACCTTTTTTATAGACCCAGTGATGTCATCACTGGGTCTCTGTGCTGATCTATGCAATGCAGGCAGGTCATGGCTGGTGGGTGGGGCTGGCAAAGTGCTGTACATAACTTCCTGAAAACATCACAGCCTCAAGTACTCCTCTCAAGAGCTCACAGTGCTGATGCAAGCAGTGGACCGGTTCTTGATAGGTGGGTCTCAGCCTGGAGAAGTGGGCATTCCTAGGCAGGTATCATTTGCATCCATTATCCATGAGCCCTATGAAGGCTTCGGGTCACTTCCTATGCCACCCAATTCCGGTAATCCGTTTTTGCTAGTTGTGCTCCAAATCTGGGCTTGAATATTTTCTATTTAAGCGCGATGGCAGAGGGTGGCTCAGTAGCCCCTAGAGCAGGGCTTGAAAAAGCCGCTCGCCTGCTCGCCAAATGCGAGGAGAAATTCTCGAGCGGTGAGGGGCGAGCACAGATGATGGAGCGGCTGTGCTTAAAGCCTCATTGTGAAGCCGAGTTCCGGTTTCCGAGTTCCGGTTTCTTCGGCACCGCCGCTGAGAGGACAGATGCAGGAGAGGTCCTCTCTCCTCCGCTGAGAGGAGACACCCTCTCCACCGCCGCGGGGGACTCGAGGAGTAAGTACTGTGTACGTGTCATATCACTATAATGGAGTACAGGGGAGCTGGGATATACATTACTGTATACAGTTTTATATTTTGGACTCTTTATTCTAAAGAAAAATGTAATTTCATAAGCTTTAAGGGGACGTGGTTGGGGGGCAGGGCTGGGATGGGGTTGTGGGCGGGCCGGGGGGTGGGGTTGGAGGCAGACCTGGGCAAGGTTGGGTAGGGCAAATGGTGAAGAGTAAGGTTTGTGCCTGGTTAGTAGGTCTAGACTCGAAATTTTAAGCCCTGCCCTAGAGGATGTCTTTTGATGATGAAACGCGTCGGGAAGAGCCTCCCTCTGATGTCATCACGCTGGATGTGGTTCACGTGAATGCTTTTAATTTGTAAGTAGGATCCTCTTTGCTCCTGCCTTCAGCCTCACATCTTCCTGAACTCTCCCGCAGCTGAGCAGGCTCAGTCACTTTTAAGGGTTGTCCTGGCCCCTTGCCAAGCCTCCTGTTGGGGATTGGCAAGGCTCCATTAAAAGTGCAGATCAGCCCCTCCTTAGAGCCACCCACTGTTTCTGGACCTTTCTCTAAAGTTCTAGAGCAGGGGGAAATTCCAGAGGGCTGGTCTTCAGAGCCTCTCAGCTCTGACCAGAGTTTGACCCCCTGCTGGCTATCACACCCAAGCTTCTACTCATCCCTCCTAGCTAACAACTGAGGTCTAGCTCCCCCTAGCTGACTAGGAGGGTGTTACACGCGCATTCATGAAACGCGCATAAAACGCTTACAGAGACATAGATTGTAATGGCACCCCAAACGCAGCAAGCAGATGCACGTTTTTGCATGCAATTAATGCATCAAAGTGAGCAGTTAAAAAAATGCATGAAGCCAAAAAGGTACATGAGCTACTTTGACGTGTGTTTGCATAGGGCAGCCATTTGAAATGAATGAACTGTCCTATGCGTGTAGCATAAAAATCGCACACAAGAAAGCACACAAAAAACATGCGTTCATGAGACACTAGGTGCAAACCGAGCCTGAGGGCCGTTCATACCAGATGCGCTGGGGCTATGCTGGCCACTATTAGGGCTGGTTCACGCCATAAATCGCACAGAAATGTACTGCGCTTCCCTGTGCAATTCACATGCAATCCGGGCGCAGCGCGATGTCAGACAAAATTGTGACAAACCACACCAAAAGTAGTGCATGCACTACTTTAAAAAACACACAGCAACAGGTTTGCATGGTACTACTCTACCATATGACTGCGTTTGCAATCTTCCTTTGGGGTGTCACCCACTGCAGATCGCATCCACATTGACACCTACATTGGTGTCCAGGCAGAGGATGAAGCAGATGGCAGGCAAGAGTAGTAGTGAGTGTCCTGGCAGAGGTCAAGGCAGGCAGCAGGCAAGAATAGTCAGTGTCCAAGCAGAGGTCAAAGCAGGCAGCAGGCAATAGTAGTCAGTGTCCAGGCAGAGGTCAAGGCAGGCAGAAGGCAAGAGTAGTCAGTGTCCAGGCAGAGGTCAAGGCAGGCAGCAGGCAAGAGTAGTCAGTGTCCAGGCAGAGGTCAATGCAAGCAACAGGCAAGAGTAGTCAGTGTCCAGGCAGAGGTCAATGCAGGCAACAGGCAATAGTAGGCAGTGTCCAGGCAGAGGTCAAGGCAGGCAGCAGGCAAGAGTAGGCAGTGTCCAGGCAGGCAGAGGGTCAATACAGGCATCAGACAAGAGTAGTCAGTGTCCAGGCAGAGGTCAATGCAGGCAACAGGCAATAGTAGGCAGTGTCCAGGCAGAGGTCAAAGCAGGCAGCAGGCAAGAGTAGCCAGCGTCTAGACAAAAGTTGAAGGAGGTGGCAGGCAGGCATGGTCAGGAACACGTAGAGTCAGCTGCAGGCAGCAGGCAAGAGTAGTCAGTGTCCAGGCAGAGGTCAAAGCAGGCAGCAGGCAAGAGTAGCCCGCATCTAGACAGAAGTTGAAGCAGGTGGCAGGCAGGCATAGTCAGGACACATAGAGTCAGCTGCAGGCAGCAGGCAAGAGTAGTCAGTGTCCAGGCAGAGGTCAAAGCAGGCAGCAGGCAAGAGTAGCCCGCATCTAGACAGAAGTTGAAGCAGGTGGCAGGCAGGCATAGTCAGGAACACGTAGAGTCAGCTGCAGTGTCAGGCAAATCTGGTCATCAAGCACAAAGACAAGTCGGCAAGAAGTCACAGCATTGACCGCCATAGAGAAGGAGTTTAAGTAACCTCCTTGGCAGTGGTATATTTAGGTTTTGTGCTGCCCTAGGCAACAAAAAAAGTTGACGCTCCCCCCGGAAGAGGGAGCCTGACCTTGAGAAACAACACCCCTGCCCACCCCACCTCGAGACAGTCTTTCATTAGCACACATACCCCCACCCTGGGCGAGAGAGAGAAACACACTCATCTTCACAGCTTCTGGGAACGAGAGTCGGGCTTTAAATACACCATCAAGCCCGTGACCTCTCTCGGATCCCACCAGGTCCCCATGCCGCAAGTGTCCCTTCTTCCAGGAGGCGGTGCTGCCCCCCTGAACAAATGCCGCCCTAGGCAAATGCCTTGTTTTCCTTGTGGTAAATACCCCCCTGCTCCTTGGTCCATGTGCAAGCCCAAACGCAAGGGACACAAGCTAAGGTTCATAAGTCCCCAACTCACCAGGCGTGCGCTTGACGTGCTACAAGGGGACAAGGCAGGCCAAGTCCTTGGAGGTACTGTAACACTTGGAGTTCAGCTTTAACTTTTTAACTTTACACAGCTCATAAAAAACTTTTCAAAATGGACACCAACTACTCATATCTGTTGGCTGCTTCAACACTGGCTATTTTTGCTTGCCGCCTGCCTTGAACTCTACCTGGACTCTGACTATCCCTCCTTCCTACCTGCTTCAACCTCTGCCCGGACACTGACTACTCTTAGCTGTTGTCTTTCTCGAACTTTGCCTGCGCACTGACTATTCATGCCTGCTGCCTGCCTTGACCTTTGCCTGGACACTGCGTATAACTGCCTGCTGCCTGCCTCAACCTCTACCTGGACACTGACTACTGTACGCTGTTGTCTGCCTCAACACTGGCTATTGTTTCCTGCCACCAGCTTCCACCTTTGAGTGGACACTGACTACTCTTGGTCGTTGTCTTCATCAGCCTTTGCCTGCACACTGACTATTCTTGCCTGCTACCTGCCTTGACCTCTGCATGGACACTGAGCACACCTGCCTGCCTCAACCTCGGCCTGGACACTCATCTTCACAGCTTCTGGGAATGAGAGTTGGGCTCTACCTACACCATCAAGCCCGTGACCTCTCTCGGATCCCACCTGGTCCCCATGCCGCAAGTGTCCCTTCTTCCAGGAGGGTGGTGCTGCCCCCTTGAAAAATGCCGCCCTAGGCAAATGCCTTGTGGTAAATACCCCCCTGCTCCTTGGTCCATGTGCAAGCCCAAACGCAAGCTAAGGTTCATAAGTCCCCAACTCACGAGGCGTGCGCTTGACGAGCTACAGGGGGACAAGGCAGGCCAAGTCCTTGGAGGAACTGTAACACTCGGAGTTCAGCTTTAACTTTTAAACTTTACACAGCTCATAAAAAACTTTTTTTTAAAGTTCAAGGGTGTTAAAAATAGATGGCCGACTCGAAAAAAAAATCCACCCATCTTGCTTTCCTCCCCCCAAGGCCCTTTAACAAACAGTCCAGCCTACATGCCGGAAAAATTAATTAGCAAGAGGGAACATGAAAGGCAGCAGAATCATTTATTAGTCAACATTAATGTGCTAAATGATTTTCCCGATTATAAAAAAGCAACATTAATTAAAACGGTGGCATCTCCGGACCTTCGGAAACCGCGCCGACGCTCTCCGTGTAATAATGGCTTTCCAAAAAAAAAAAAAAACAATTATTTCTTAATGTGATTCAAAAACATTTCTCTGCCTTTTACAGCCCTCGTCACTAACGCGAGATATTCGACTTTCTTTTATCGTTTAATGTTTCTTCGGGGCCGCGTGAAAATCCATTTGGTGCACTTCGAATTTCCAAAGCGCTTGACTTTCTTTTAACTTTCTATTATTTTCACGGTTTTTTATGCAAACGCTTACTTCATTTTAATAGCGGCGCAAAATACATAAGAAAAACAAACGCCGGAGAGGGCGAAAAATATTCCATCTAAGGGGGGATCCCACCTTCAAATGACTCATTTAAAGTGTTACTGAAACCACAACGGTACAATCAGTCTGTAGATGCAGTAAAGCATGCTTGTTACACTCACTGTGGAACCTAAGGGGTTAATCCTCTGCATTATGAAAAAGGCTGTTTGATCCTGTCTTCTCTGATCCTCCCCTTCTTCCAGTGTCCCCCTCTTCTCTCCTGATAAGACATGTTGTGTGGAGGCACTCTGCACATGCTCAGTTTGGTATGTATTGCTAGAGAGGGTTTTTTTTTGTTGGGAGAGTGCACGTGATCAGCACAGAGGTCAGGGGTTCTGCATCCTCCTAGAGCAGAATGAAAACTCCTCCTACAAGCTTTAACCATTGTTCTGCTGGACACTGATAGAAGTCACAAGATTGGGGTCCGGGGACTATATACTGCTGATGAGAAAAGGTATTTAGCAGTTTATAATTACTAAAATAATTGCATTTCCATGTTCTGTGTACTGTGGGAGAGTGGATATAGTGAATGCGGGATCCGGGGAAGACCAGATATAGTGAATGCGGGGTCCGGGGAGAGCGGATATAGTGAATGCAGGGTCTGGGGGGACCAGATATAGTGAATGCGGGGTCCGGGGAGAGCAGATATATAGTGAATGCGGGGTCCGGGGAGAGCGGATACAGTGAATGCGGGGTGCGGGGAGAGCAGATATAGTGAATGCGGGATCTGGGGAGAGAGCGGATATAGTGAATGCGGGGTCTGGGGAGAGTGGATATAGTGAATGCGGGGTATAGTGGGGGGACCGGATATAGTGAATGCAGGGTCCAGACAAAGCGGATATAGTGAATGTGGGGGTCCGGGGAGAGCGGATATAGTGAATGCTGGGTCCGGGGAGACCGGATGTAGTGAATGCAGGGTCCGGGGAGACCGGATGTAGTGAATGCGGGGGGGAGACCGGGGAGACCGGGGAGACCGGATATAGTGAATGCAGGGTCCGGGGAGAGCGGATATAGTGAATGCCGGGTCCGGGGAGCGGAGCCGGGTCCGGGGAGAGCGGATATAGTGAATGCGGGGTCCCGGGTCCGGGGAGAGCGGATATAGTGAATGCGGGGTCCGGGGAGAGCGGATATAGTGAATGCAGGGTCCGGGGAGACCAGATAGTGACACTGTAATACTTGTGGGGGGTGATGAAGATTTTGTTTATTTGTTTTTTTTTTACGCTGATTGCTTTTACACCCCATAAAGGCTGTAAAAGCAATCATTTCTCCTCTTTGGCTGCATTCTTGCAGCCATTGAGAACTACTGTGATTGGTTGTGATTGGTCACAGCTTGTCACATGGTACACGGCTGTTGTGAATAGCCCTGTACCATGTGACCTCTGTGGTCATTCACAGATTTCACACGTAGTAAGCAATGATGTCAGAAGTGACATCATTGCTTACTACTCTTCATTTGATCACTGATTGGCCAATCAGTGATCCCATGATTGGGACCTCACATAGAGGTCCCATACAGCAATCGGTGTTTTGACACAGCGGGCACTAATCGCGGTGCCGCACGCTCCCAGGGAGCACAAACAGGAAATATTTCCAGGGACGTTTAGAAACAACCACCCGCAACTACAGCGCTCCTGATCAGTGATCACATGATTGGGTTCTCATACATAGGTCCCGTACAGCGGGCATCGTATCGCGGTGCCGCTCACTCCCAGGGAGCACGCACAGTCCAAAATGTCTGGCGCCATTTATGAACGGCAGCCCGCCCCTGCATTGCCCCCGTCCAGCCGTTTATATACATGTGCCGGACGGGAAGTGGTTAAAGAGGAACAATATTGTTTGCTGGGACACAGTGCAGATTCCTATTCCAGGCTCAGAAAAAATGTATATGAGCGCTCCAAACGCTGGATTTGGGCCCCAACATACCGGCCAGTAGAGAAAGGATTTAATATAGACTGCTTAACTATTATTTTAGCATTGCTCTTAGACAGGATCCTCCTAAGTATAGATTTTAGGGGGTCATTCTCTGGTCCCTCTCCCAGGGGCGGACTGACAACTCATGGGGCCCCCGGGCAATAGGGTATCATGGGGCCCCTGTGTCCTTGCCCAAACTCAAAAAAGCCTATGAAAAAGGTACCAGGGGAATCTCATGGGGCCCCCTACTGACCCCGGGCCCTCGGGCAGTGCCCGAGTTTCCAAATGGTCAGTCCGCCCCTGCTCCTCCTTATAACCAACTGTATACTCTATCGTGCCAAAGTGTTACATATTAGTTTGAGGGGTTATTGCTGTGACAGGAGTGACTTTGCGTGGGGGGGCTCATGGAACACAGCCCCCTTTGGAGAGGTGTGGAGACCCCTGTCTCAGCTCCCCATATCCCTATTATGTGTAAGTCACCCTGTGCCTGTTAGGGGTACAGGGTGAAAAGGTCCTGATATTGTGTAGACATGTATAGGTGGGGTGTGGGGGGTTGTTCATTGTTTACTGCCAGGTGGTCCCATTGTTCTATTGTGTCTGCTTGCCAGCAAACTATTATGGGATGTGTGTGTTTATGTGTATTGGCTTGGTGGGGGGGTCTGCTGTGTGTCTCTTATTACTGGATGTATTGCCCCGCCCTGTGTATATATCTTGTGTCTGTGTTAAAATATAGCAGTCCATTTCCTGTTTTAATACAAGTCTGGTGCTGTCTCGTCTTGTATGGTGTCAAGGTCCTACCTTTTCCCAGAGGTTATGTTTCTCCATGTGCTGGCATCCATGTTGGATTTCTGCAGAGCATGGTGGGAATCTTTTTACGCCTTCTGGTCTCTGAGGTCCATCCCCCAGAGGGGTGTGGCTGATTACATACAAACCTGTGGTCCGCACATGCCCTTTGCACTTGTGTCTTGGTGTTGCTATAACTCTGTTCTGGCTCTTGTGGCTCTCCTGGAATCTGACTCGGCTTGTGACCATTCTTTGTGTTCTCCTTTGATCTGACCCTCTGTTGCTGAACTCAGCTCGTGACCCCGTGATTCTCGTCTGCTGTCCTGTGCTGTTTTGTCCCGTTGTTGTCGGCCTGGCCTGCCTGACTACTCTATTGTCTTTTCCACCAGCTACACGCACTGGCTGGTGACAACCACCACCCACAGACCTAAGTCCCCCAGGGCGCGGAGTCTAAGTCCCAGGCTGCCCTTCACCAGGGCCCCTGATGGTGGGGATGGACTTGACGCAGCCAGGAACCAGGTCGCAGCCCCCGAGACACCTCAGTTGTGGTAATGGCCGCCGCCAATGGTGTGTAGCTGGTGGAAAAGACAATAGAGTAGTCAGGCAGGCCGGACCGACAACGACGGGACAAAAAGGCACAGGACAGCAGACGAGAATTACGGGTCACGAGCTGAGTTCAGCAACGGAGGGTCAGATCAAAGGAGAACACAAAGAATGGTCAGGTCACAAGCCGAGTCAGATTCCAGGAGAGTCACGAGAGTCAGAACAGAGTTATAGCAACACAAAGACACAAGTGCAAAGGGCATGTGCGGACCACAGGTTTATATGTAATCAGCCACAACCCCTCTGGGGGATGGACCTCAGAGACCTGAAGGCACAAAAAGATTCCCACCATGCTCTGCAGAAATCCAACATGGATGCCAGCACATGGAGAAACATAACCTCTGGGAAAAGGTAGGACCTTGACATATGGTCAGCGGTGGTGTCCGTGGATCTGTGGTCAGACGGGGAAGCGGGAGTCTACCGGAAATACCCCAGTGCAGTCGGGGTCCGGTTCCGTTACAATTGCTATTTCCCTTTCTTTGGTTATTGTAGTATTATATATATATAATATCGCTTCAAATCTAGAACGGTTCAGTAATACTGACAAATGACGGCGGACATTTCCTTCCCTCACACGCAATCCCATCCTTACACCACGTGCGTGAATCGCAGGTACAGCCGAGCTGCTGGCGTTGTGCACTGCAACAAATGATCATCTGCCGTTGGTAAGACTGACAAGATATGCAGAAGAGAATAGACTGAATAGACAGGAAAATAGCTAAAAACACAGAAAAAATGCATAATAACAAGGGAATAGTTAACCTGCCAAAGAATTTGGTTTTCTGTCCATCCATTCCTGAGATTTACACAGCCCTGCCAAACAGCACAGTCCCTGCTTGGCAGGCGCGAGGAGGCCTGAATTTTTCTGTGATGCCTTTTCACTTTCACTTACAGGTCTCTATTCCCCACCTTCTTCCCCTGTGACTGAAAGAATGATGGATTCACACTCTGACAGATCCCAGGCTGGGATTCCCCAAGTCAATAGGGGGGAGGTAAAACGCTGTGACAGCAGGCGGCAGAACTGAGCGATTCCATACAGTGACAGATCGGACACAACAAGGGGCGGACTGACAACTCATGGGCAGGGGCGGACTGACAACCCCGAGCAATAGGGATCATGGGGCCCCTGTGTCCTTGCCTCAAAACTGCTTATGACAAAGGTAACCACAGGGGCATTCCCCCCTACTGACACCAGGCCCTCGGGCAGGCCCCCGAGTTTCCAAATGGTCGAGTCCGCCCATGCTCATGGGGCCCCCGGGCAATAGGGATCATGGGGCCCCTGTGTCCTTGCCTCACTCACTCAAAAAAGCTTATGAAATAGGTACCAGGGGCATCTCATGGGGCCCCCTACTGACACCAGGCCCAGCGGGCAGTGCCCGAGTTTCCCCAATGGTTAGTCAATCCACTGCTCATGGGGCCCCCCGGGCAATAGGGGATCATGGGGCCCTGTGTCCTTGCGGTGCCCAAACTCAAAAAAGCTTATGAAAAAGGTACCAGGGGCATCTCATGGGGCCCCCCTACTGACACCAGGGCCCTCGGGCAGTGCCCGAGTGTCCAAATGGTCAGTCCGCCCCTTCTCATGGGGCCCGCGGGCAATAGGGGATCATGGGGCCCCTGTGTCCTCCCAAACTCAAAAAAGCTCCAAATCACACCCCCTAATAAAAAAGCCCCTATCATGCAAGGGCAAATAGGACGATCCATGGGACACTCTCAAAAAAGTCAGCCGATGCAGGTTAAAGACATGGCTCAATTGGGCCCCTATGACCCCAGGCCCGAGTTCCCCAATGGTCAGTCCGCCCCTGGACACAACACACCACCACCAACACTGACACAGATCAGCAGGCACCAGAAGAGCACGGTCGTTGCTTAGACTATTTTTTTTGTTGCCCTAGGGCAAGACCAGCTACTTGCCCCCCCCCCCCAAAAAAAATAATAAAAATGTTTTAATAGTAGTAGAAAATATTAAATCAACAAAACATGAAACTGCAAAATTTCTTTTAATTTGCAAAAATAAGTACCATATGAAGCCACCAGCACCATTATTACAGACAAAGTCGGTGTCACGGATGGACTGTATCTGTGGCTGGCGGTGCCCGAGTGACAGTCGCAGTGAGTGGAGGATGATGGATCCACACTCTGACAGGCTGGGATTCCCCAGATCCGCGGCTCAGTCAAGTAATTCCACACTCTGACCATTCCCCAAGGGGGGGAGGTAAAACGCTGTGACAGCAGGCGGCTGAACTGAGCGATTCCACACAGTGACAGATCGGACACAACACACCACCACCAACACGGACAACAGATCAGCAGGCACTAGAAGAGCAGGTGGGGGATCCTGATGATGTCATCGCCTCACCGCCACTGTGATGGATTGGCCGGGCCGGGTCACACTCACAGAGACACGGTGTCAGGCCCGCCAGGGATCTCTAGTGGTCCACAGCACGGGATTCCCCAATGGACGCGGAAGTGGTCTAAGTCCCAGTCAACCTTTTCACAGAGCCCTGATGGTGGGGAAGAGCAACTTGGTGCATAGACTGGAACCAGGTCGCGACCCCTGGGCGCACCCAGCTATGGGTAGAGGAGTCCCACTGAGGGGTATAATGCGCGGAATGAGCCTGCTGTGAAGGGGACTGACGGGTCCAGGTCCAAGTGGATGGATGACGGGCTCCAGGTCATGAAAGTGGGTCGGATGGGACCTTTAGGATTTGCAAAAATGGTCGGTACCATGTCGGGTCGGTAACAGTGGGGACCAAGGTGCGGGTACCAAGCAGTAGGCAAAAGAGTCGGTCAGGTCACACGCCGGGTTCTGTAACAGGGGTCCAAATAGCAGTAACTACAGGCAGTGAGAAGGTCAGGGACGGAGCCGGGGGTCATGATAGGGGGTCAGCATAAATCAGAACAGGCAGAGTTTGGAAACAAGGAAACGTAAAACAGGAACACAGGAACAGGAACAAGACTTGCGGAAATGAGGACATTGCCTGGCTGGTTAAAATAGCGCGCACGGCACCATTATTGGTGCCAGGCGCGCCCCGTGTGCGCGACAGTGCGCTGATGCGCAGCCTCAATTGCCGCCCGCGGACGACCAGGTCTACTGCCCACCCGCTGATGTACCTGGGCGATCCGATGGATGCGCGGATTCACGCGCCGCGGCGAAGACCGGGATCCCCTCGACACACGGTTAAAAACCTTCAGACTTAGGGAGGTCACCAGGGCAACTCAATGGAAGTTGGATTTCAGAAAACCTCAGATTGAAGTTGGATGAGAGAAGTGGTGTAACCTTAAAGAAGCTGCATACAGGGTTCTTTACCGTCAGAGCGGCAAGGGTGTGGAATTCCCTTCCACCACTGGTGGTGTCTGTAGGGACACCACCAGACACAACTCTTAGATGGGCATCTTAGCGAACACAATATACAGGGATATGGGAAATGGTCCTGAACTTGATGGACTGGTGTCTATATTCAACCTTGCCAACTATGTAACTATATGCGTTTCAATTGCACGCTGTGCTTTAAACTGCTGGAGTTCTCCCTTTAAGGCGCCTGTCTTGCAGTCGGGTCCACGTTCGTCTTTTCATTATTTGCTGATTCTGGTCATTTCTCTCTGAAACACGTCCAATGTCATTGGAGTTTGATGCTGGAGACCCGTGCGTGTTCTTTGGCAGCTGGCATGAGTGCGCATATTACCAGCCGGTGAACCTGGTCAGTGGGGACTAGGGGTGGGGGAACGAGTGTCTGCGCATTTCAAATGGCTTCTGCAAACTTTCTGCTTCTCTTTTCCTGCAGAACGTGGCAGCCAAACGCCGGGCTTGATCAGGAGCCAAGACGCAGCCTCCTGACACCGGCAACACAAGCCCGCTCCTGACACAGATGTATGACTCGGACTCCGGCAGACGGATCGGCATCCCAGAGAGCGAGCCGCGACTACAAACACAGGACACTGATGTCCTCGACTCAGGCAGCCAGAAGGACGAAGTAAAGGTCAGGCCTACAGTAGAGCGAGGAGTAGATACAGCAACGAGATGGAATTATTTAAAGGGGAAAACAGCTTTTATGGAAACTTATATATTAAAGGGAACCTTCGCCGTCCTCAACCACCCAACACCCTTACACTTCTGCCCCCTCCCGTTCTTACAGTTGGACATCTTTTTTTGGGCAACAATCTCCTGGAACTCTTCCCAACTGGGAGATATCTAATCAGGGAAGCCCCTCCACCAAGTACTTGGAGGATCAGCTTTGGCAAATCCATAAGGTGTGGGGTCCACCTGGTTTTGGCCTAAGTTGACCATAGAGTGCCTTGCCCTTGTCAGGAGCCTTATGCCCCTAGGACAGTGTTTCTCAACCTTCTTTCGGTGAAGGCACCCTTTACAGGGAAAACAGCTTCTATGGAAATGTATGTATTAAAGGGAACCTTCGCCATCCCCAACACCCTTACACTTCTGCCCCCTCCCGTTCTTACAGTTGGACATCTTTTTTTGGGCAAACATCTCCTGGAACTCTTCCCAACTGGGAGATATCTAATCAGGGAAGCCCCTCCACCAAATACTTGGAGGACCAGCTTTGGCAAATCCATAAAGAGTGGGGGTCCACCTGGTTTTGGCCTAAGTAGACCATAGAGTGCCTTGCCCCTGTCAGGAGCCTTATGCCCTAGGACAGTGTTTCTCAACCTTTTTTTCGGTGAAGGCATCCTTTAAAGGGAAAACAGCTTCTATGGAAATGTATGTATTTAAAGGGAACCTTCGCTGTCCCCCAACCACCCAACACCCTTACACTTCTGCCCCCCTCCCACTCTTACAAGTGGACATCTTTTTTTTATTCTGCTAATGTTCTTTTTTTTGGGGGGCAAAAATCTCCTGGAACGCTTTCCCAACCGGGGGAATCTCTCTTCAGGGAAGACCTTCCACCAAGTACTTGGAGGACCAGCTTTGGCAAATCCATAAGGAGTGGGGTCCACCTGGTTTTGGCCTAAGTAGACCATAGAGTGCCTTGCCCCTGTCAGGAGCCTTATGCCCTAGGGCAGTGTTTCTCAACCCTTTTTTTGTGAAGGCGCCCTTTAAAATTATGGACGGTCCCAAGGGCGCCCTTTAAAATTATGGACGGTCCCGAAGCGCCTTTAAAATTATGGACGGTCCCGAGGCGCCCTTTAAAATGATGGACGGTCCCGAGGCGCCCTTTAAAATGATGGACGGTCCCGAGGCCGCCCTTTAAAATGATGGAGACGGTCCCGAGGCGCCCTTTAAAAAATTATGGACGGTCCCGAGGTGCCCTTTAAAATGATGGACGGTCCCGAGGCGCCCTTTAAAATTATGGACGGTCCCGAGGTGCCCTTTAAAATTATGGACGGTCCCCGAGGCGCCCCTTTAAAATTATGGACGGTCCCGAGGCGCCCTTTAAAATTATGGACGGTCCCGAGGCGCCCCTTTAAAAATTATGGACGGTCCCGAGGCGCCCTTTAAAATTATGGACGGTCCCGAGGCGCCCTTTAAAATTATGGACGGTCCTGAGGCGCCCTTTAAAATTATGGACGGTCCCGAGGTGCCCTTTAAAATTCTGGACGGTCCCGAGGCACCCCAGTCTAAAATGCGAAAAACTATTCTGATAGTTTTATATAACGCAGCAACATCCACACGTGTAGGACACCCAACATTAGAGGTGGTTTATTCTTCCAAAGCAAAGACACACTTTTGCACGCTAGTACACTGTCTAGTATTCCAGTGTTTCTCCTCTCCCTCGGTTTTCTCCATCACTGAGCTAATGTGACCCCCCAGCACTGATGGAGATGAGCAGGGGAGGGCCAAACTAGGATGCTGTACACACAGTTGACATCCTCCTTATCAACTGACGATGTAATTGGTTGTCAGGACGCCCGCGGCTAGAAGGTCGTAATGGTGTCCAATGAAAACCTGTGGCTTTGTGTAACTAAAAGGCAGGATTGTTCCACCCGCTGGCTTTTGGGCAATTTTTAGACATTTTGCGAAGGCACTCCTGAAGAAGCCTCAAGGCACACCAGGGTGTCTGGGCACCCTGGCTGAGAAAGGCTGCCCTAGGGTACGGATGTCAAACTGGCGGTCCTCCAGCTGTTGCCAAACTACAAGTCCCATGAGGCATTGCAAGATTGACAGTTACAAGCATGACTCCAAAGGCAGACAGGCATGATGGGACTTGTAGTTTCACAACAGCTGGAGGGCCGCGAGTTTGACACACCCCTGCCCCAAGGGCTTTAGGGATTTAGCTTTGTGCACTTTTTTTTTTGTGTGCTGTGAATTCCCACCTCACTTTTTTGTTCCACGGGGAATTGACTTAGCATGGCACCGTGGAGCTTCATAGAATGAAAAATAAAATCTACTGGCACGTTTATGGGTGTAAAAGCATCAGTGTTAAAAAAAATAAATAAATCTTCATCACCCCCCACAAGTAGTAGAGTGTCACTATGGTAATACTGTACTGCTAGGGTGATAGTATGGTAATAAATAAATAATTAATATAAATAAATAATATCTAAAAAAAAAATGTAAAAAAAAATGTTGGCCAAGATTTATGAAGAAAGATTATATATTTGCACAATTTCATAAGAAAAACACTTTTTTTCAAAATTTTTGGACTTTTTTTAATTTATATAGCAGAAAAAACTAAAATCGCAGGGGTGAATAAATACCACCAACCTAAACATAAATTACAATATAAAAAAAATATTATTAAAAAAATAAATAAATATATATATATATATATATATATATAAATTATAATTTTTGGTAATAAACTAATTTGGGTTTTTTTTTTAAAAAGATAGATGAATTATGAAGAAAGATTATTTATTGACAAACTTATTTAGGAAAAACACTTTTTTTAAAAAAATGTTTGGACTTTTTCATTTATATAGCAAAAAAAAATCCCAGCAGTGAATAAATACCACCCAAATAAAGTTTTCTCTCTCTGGAAAAAAAAATGCAAAAAAATTAATACGGGTTGCACGACTGCTCAATTTGTCATTCAATGTGCGATAGAGCTGAAAGCTGAAAAAATCGGCCTGGACAGGAAGGGGGGAAAGTGTCCAGACAGGAAAGGGGGGAAAGTGTCCAGACAGGAAGGGGGGAAAGTGTCCGGACTGGAAGGGGGGGGAAAGTGTCCGGACTGGAAGGGGGGAAAGTGTCCGGACTGGAAGGGGGGAAAGTGTCCAGACAGGAAGGGGGGAAAGTGTCCGGACTGGAAGGGGGGTGAAAGTGTCCGGACTGGAAGGGGGGAAAGTGTCCGGACTGGAAGGGGGGGAAGTGTGTCCGGACTGGAAGGGGGGAAAGTGTTCGGACTGGAAGGGGGGGAAAGTGTCCGGACTGGAAGGGGGGGAAAGTGTCCGGACTGGAAGGGGGTGAAAGTGTCCGGACAGGAAAGGGGGAAAGTGTCCGGACTGGAAGGGGGTGAAAGTGTCCGGACAGGAAGGGGGGAAAGTGTCCGGACTGGAAGGGGGTGAAAGTGTCCGGACTGGAAGGGGGGGAAGTGTCCAGACTGGAAGGGGGGGAAAGTGTCCGGACTGGAAGGGGGTGAAAGTGTCCGGACTGGAAGGGGGTGAAAGTGTCCGGACTGGAAGGGGGGGAAAGTGTCCGAACTGGAAGGGGGTGCAAGTGTCCGGACTGGAAGAGGGTAAAAGTTTCCAGACTGGAAGGGGGTCAAAGTGTCCAGACAGGAAGTGGGTGAAAGTGTCCGGACTGGAAGGGGGTAAAAGTGTCCAGACTGGAAGGGGGTGCAAGTGTCCGGACTGGAAGGGGGTGCAAGTGTCTGGACTGGAAGGGGGTGCAAGTGTCCGGACTGGAAGGGGGTGAAAGTGTCCGGACTGGAAGGGGGTGAAAGCGTCCGCACTGGAAGGGGATGCAAGCGTCCGGACTGGAAGGGGGGTGCAAGTGTCCGGACTGAAAGGGGGTGCAAGTGTCCGGACTGGAAGGGGTGCAAGTTTCCGGACTGGAAGGAGGTGAAAGTGTCCGGACAGGAAGGGGGTGAAAGTGTCCGGACTGGAAGGGGGTACAAGTGGCCAGGACTGGAAGAGGGTAAAAGTTTCCAGACTGGAAGGGGGGGAAAATGTCTGGACAGGAAGTTGGTGAAAGTGTATGGACTGGAAGGGGGGAAAGTGTCCGGACTGGAAGGAGGTGCAACTGTCCGGACTGGAAGGGGGTGCAAGTGTCCGCACTGGAAGGGGGTGCAAATGTCCGGACTGGAAGGGGGTGCAAATGTCCGGACTGGAAGGGGATACAAATGTCCGGACTGGAAGGGGGTGCAAGTTTCCGGACTGGAAGGAGGTGCAAGTGTCCGGACTGGAAGGGGGTGCAAGTGTCTGGACTGGAAGGGTGCAAGTGTCCGAACTGGAAGGGGGTGAAAGTGTCTGGACTGGAAGGGGTGAAAGTGTCCGGACTGGAAGGGGGTGAAAGTGTCCGAACTGGAAGGGGGTGAAAAGTGTCCGGACTGGAAGGGGGTGCAAGTGTCCGGACTGGAAGAGGGTAAAAGTTTCCAGACTGGAAGGGGGTGAAAGTGTCCAGACAGGAAGTGGGTGAAAGTGTCCAGACTGGAAGGGGGTAAAAGTGTCAGAACTGGAAGGGGGTGCAAGTGTCTGGACTGGAAGGGGGTGCAAGTGTCTGGACTGGAAGGGGGTGAAAGTGTCTGGACTGGAAGGGGGTGACAGTGTCCAGACTGGAAGGGGGTGAAAGTGTCCGGACTGGAAGGGGGTGAAAGCGTCCGCACTGGAAGGGGGTGCAAGTTTCCAGACTGGAAGGAGGTGCAACTGTCCAGACTGGAAGGGGGTGCAAGTGTCCGGACTGGAAGGGGGTACAAGTTTCCGGACTGGAAGGGGGTACAAGTGTCCGGACTGGAAGAGGGTAAAAGTTTCCAGACTGGAAGGGGGGGAAAATGTCCGGACAGGAAGTTGGTGAAAGTGTATGGACTGGAAGGGGGGGAAAGTGTCCGGACTGGAAGGAGGTGCAACTGTCCGGACTGGAAGGGGGTGCAAGTGTCCGCACTGGAAGGGGGTGCAAATGTCCGGACTGGAAGGGGGTGCAAGTTTCCGGACTGGAAGGAGGTGCAACTGTCCAGACTGGAAGGGGGTGCAAGTGTCCGGACTGAAAGGGGGTGCAAGTGTCCGGACTGGAAGGGGGTGCAAGTTTCCGGACTGGAAGGAGGTGCAAGTGTCCGGACAGGAAGGGGGTGAAAGTGTCCGGACTGGAAGGGGGTAAAAGTTTCCAAACTGGAAGGTGGGGAAAATGTCCGGACAGGAAGTTGGTGAAAGTTTATGGACTGGAAGGGGGGAAAAGTGTCCGGACTGGAAGGAGGTGCAACTGTCCGGACTGGAAGGGGGTGCAAGTGTCCGCACGCACTGGAAGGGGGTGCAAATGTCCGGACTGGAAGGGGGTGCAAATGTCCGGACTGGAAGGGGATACAAATGTCCGGACTGGAAGGGGGTGCAAGTTTCCGGACTGGAAGGAGGTGCAAGTGTCCGGACTGGAAGGGGATGCAAGTGTCTGGACTGGAAGGGTGCAAGTGTCCGAACTGGAAGGGGGTGAAAGTGTCTGGACTGGAAGGGGGTGAAAGTGTCCGGACTGGAAGGGGGTGAAAGTGTCCGAACTGGAAGGCGGTGAAAAGTGTCCGGACTGGAAGGGGGTGCAAGTGTCCGGACTGGAAGAGGGTAAAAGTTTCCAGACTGGAAGGGGGTTGAAAGTGTCCAGACAGGAAGGGGTGAAAGTGTCCGGACTGGAAGGGGGTAAAAGTGTCCAGACTGGAAGGGGGTGCAAGTGTCAGAACTGGAAGGGGGTGCAAGTGTCTGGACTGGAAGGGGGTGCAAGTGTCTGGACTGGAAGGGGGTGAAAGTGTCCAGACTGGAAGGGGGTGAAAGTGTCCGGACTGGAAGGAAGGGGTGTGAAAGCGTCCGCACTGGAAGGGGATGCAAGCATCCGGACTGGAAGGGGGTGCAAGTTTCCAGACTGGAAGGAGGTGCAACTGTCCAGACTGGAAGGGGGTGCAAGTGTCCGGACTGGAAGGGGGTGCAAGTGTCCGGACTGGAAGGAGGTGCAAGTGTCCGGACTGGAAGGGGGTGAAAGTGTCCGGACTGGAAGGGGGTACAAGTGTCCGGACTGGAAGAGGGTAAAAGTTTCCAGACTGGAAGGGGGGGAAGGAAAATGTCCGGACAGGAAGTTGGTGAAAGTGTATGGACTGGAAAGGGGGGGAAAGTGTCCGAACTGGAAGGAGGTGCAACTGTCCGGACTGGAAGGGGGTGCAAGTGTCCGCACTGGAAGGGGGTGCAAATGTCCGGACTGGAAGGGGGTGCAAATGTCCGGACTGGAAGGGGGTGCAAATGTCCGGACTGGAAGGGGGTGCAAGTTTCCGGACTGGAAGGAGGTGCAAGTGTCCGGACTGGAAGGGGGTGCAAGTGTCTGGACTGGAAGGGTGCAAGTGTCCGAACTGGAAGGGGGTGAAAGTGTCTGGACTGGAAGGGGGTGCAAATGTCCGAACTTGAAGTGGTTAAGGTGAGCCATCATATGAGAACCTAAGGAAGGCTGGACACATTTGTGGGTGAATCAGACGTCCTCCTTAGTGTTCCTTCATGGCTTTATTCCTTCTGCACTTCAGAGCAGCAAATATATTATCTAATGAAAACATTGGTGAATTATTAAGCGCGGGAATACACAGAGGTCCCGTATAAATAGAACATTACCATTCCGGCTCCTTTACGGGGAGAATTATCATTCTGAACTCATAACGGCAGCAGAACATGAGAGGGACATTAGCATAATGCTACTAATGAATATGGGTCAAGGGTAATGGTGGATACGGAGCGAGACGCCGAAAAACTGGCCTGCGGTTAGCTTTGGTGTGCCTTCTCCAGAGATTGTGCCGGACATCGAACGGGAGGGGCCGAGAAGATTAACTTCACCTTTGTGATAATGAAAATGTTCCGTGACTATTCTCACCTCACTGCTCCTAAAATCTTCTATCAATAGGGCACCTGCTTTAATAAAGTGTCTAAAAGCATGGGCAAAGGGAAAGGGAAGCCCCTTAGATGTAGAACCCATGATGCATCTTGACTTTTTTTGATCGCTCTGAAGATGCACAATCATGAAGAACCTTGGCTTTAAGTGTGCAACCCAAGCTGAAGGCTAAAGTTCTTGGTCACCCTTTAGATGTGCAACCCATACTGAACCCTGACTCCTTGGCATGCTTCAGATGTACAGCCCATGCTGAATCCTGACTTCCTTGGCACCCTTTAGATAAGCAACCGATGCTGAACCCTAACTTCCTTGGTCACCTTTAGATCTTCATCCCATGCTGAACCAACGTCTTCCTTGGTCGCCCTTTAGAACTACAAACCCTGACTTCATTGGACACCTTTCAGATGTACAACCCATGCTGAAACTTGATTTCCTTGGTCACCCTTTAGATGTGCAACTCATACTGAACCCTGACTTCCTTGGCACCCTTCAGATGTACAGCCCATACTGAACCCTGACTTCCTTGGCAGCCTTCAGATGTACAGCCCATACTGAACCCTGACTTCCTTGGTCACCTCTTAGATAAGCAAACGATGCTGAACCCTAACTTCCTTGGTCACCCTTTAGATCTTCATCCCATGCTGAACCACCGTTTTCCTTGGTCGCCCTTTAGAACTACAACCCATGTTGAACCCTGACTTTCTTGAGATGTAGAACCAATGATGCATCTTGACTTTTTTTGATCGCTCTGTAGATGCACAATCATGAAGAACCTTGGCTTTAAATGTGCAACCCAAGCTGAAGGCTAAAGTTCTTGGTCACCATTTAGATGTACAGCCCATACTGAATCCTGACTGCCTTGGTCACCCTTTAGATGTTCAACCCATGCAGAACCCTAACTTCCTTGGTCACCTTTAGATCTTCATCCCATGCTGATTCACCATCTTCCTTGGTCGCCCTTTAGAACTACAAACCATGCTGAACCCTGACTTTCTTGAACACCTTTCAGATGTACAAGCCATGCTGAAACTTGATTTCCTTGGTCACTCTTTTGATGTGCAACTCATACTGAACCCTGACTTCCGTGGCCCCCTTCAAATGAACAACCCATGCTGAACCCTGACTTCCTAGACATCCTTCAGGTGTACAGCCCATACTGAACTCTGACTTCCTTGGACACCCTTCAGATATACAACCAATGTTGAACCCTAACGTCCTTAATAATAATAATAATAATAATCATAAAAAATAAATTTATAAATATGTATTGTAATAATAAAAAATAAAGTAAATATTATTATTTAATACTTTTTTTTTATTATTATTATTATTATTAGTAGTAGTAGTAGTAGTAGTAGTAGCAGTAGTAGTAGCATTTAATTTTTTTTCAATTATTATTAATATAGTTATTAATACTTGTATTTAATAATACTCATCAGAATATTATTATTATATAATTCATGTGCAAACCTCATATCATATCATTATTAATAATAATATTAATATAACAATAATAATAATAATAATTATATATACTTGTATTTATTATTATTATTATTATTATTATTATTATTATTAATAATAATAATAATAACACATACTTGTATATAATAATAATAATAATAATATTAATAATCATAAAAATACAATTACTAAATAAGAATTGTAATAATAAAAAAATAAAAGTAAATATTATTATTTAATACTTATATTTTATTATTATTAGTAGTAGTAGCAGTAGTAGTAGCATTTAATTATTTTTTTTATTATTATTAATATAGTTATTAATACTTGTATTTAATAATACTCATCAGAATATTATTATTATTATTATATAATTCATGTGCAAACCTCTGCCATTCATATCATTAATAATAATAATAATAATAATAATAATAATAAAAAATGTAATTTTGTAATATTATTATTAATAATAATATTAATAACAATAATAATAACAATAATAATATATACTTGTATTTATTATTATTATTATTATTATTATTATTAATAATAATAACAACACATACTTGTATATAATAATAATAATCATAAAAATACAATTACTAAATAAGAATTGTAATAATAAAAAAAATAAAGTAAATATTATTATTTAATACTTATATTTTATTATTATTATTAGTAGTAGTAGTAGCAGTAGTAGTAGCATTTAATAATTTTTTTTTATTATTATTAATATATTTATTAATACTTGTATTTAATAATACTCATCATCAGAATATTATTATTATATAATTCATGTGCAAACCTCTGCCATTCATATCATTAATAATAATAATAATAATAAATGTAATATTGTAATATTATTATTAATAATAACAATAATAATACATACTTGTATATAATAATAATAATAATAATAACACATACCGTTCTTGTATATAATAATAATAATAATAATAATAATAACACATACTTGTATATAATAATAATAATAATAATAACAACACATACTTGTATATAATAATAATAATCATAAAAATACAATTACTAAATAAGAATTGTAATAATAAAAAAATAAAGTAAATATTATTATTTAATACTTATATTTTTTTATTATTATTATTATTATTATTATTATTAGTAGTAGTATTTAATAATTGTATTTAATAATAATCATCAGAATATTTATTATTATTATTATTTGTTTTTTTTTTAATAATTCATGTGCACACTCTGCAATTCATAACATCATTTTGTACATCAAAATGTGCCTAAGCTAAATCCATTGATACTCTATTTTATAATGGTAGGATATGGAGTCAGAATAATCTAATAACTAATCAATACGTTTAGCATAGGTATGTTTTTATACAAAAGGATTTTTTAACTATTATTGTTATGAAAAATAAAAACATTAAATAATAATAAGAAGAAGAAGAACAAATACAAATATTTTGTATTCCAATGTTTTTATTAATTTATGAACAGTTTAGGACAGGAGCAGCAAAGCACGCCCACGCATCGCATCGCCTATCAATTGCATACATAAAAAATTACAAATATTTGAATATTTATTTGAATGTATGGAGTACCTTGAAAGTCCGATTTTATTTTCTTTGACTTTCTTTCCCTACATTTGGGATGTTGGTTCAAAATTCGAGCATGAAACAATAAAAATGAAAATCTGGGAACAGCCAGTAAGTAAAAAGCCGAGAATGACCATCAACAATCGCGTTTAGGTAACCTTTACAATAATGGGCCCTCGTCGAAAAAGTTGCGGTAATTTCCGGAACAATTCTCTCTTCAGCACTTCATAGTTATTTCGGGAAGTCAGGTCACAAAATCACATTTAAAATCACTGTTTTTGTTTTGTTTTTTCTCAGCACAGCTCTGCGGAAGAATACATTATGTTCATTTTCTCACTTTGGCATTATTGTATATAACAGAGAAAAAAACAAAACAAAAACAAATGCGAACCGCTGAGAAAGAAAGCATTAAAAATAGCAATTCCGCAATAAACTCGTCTATAAATGGAGCTCCTGGTCAGCGGAGAGCCCCTTAAACAGCTGGGAGAAGGAACAAAAAAATAAATAAAAAAACCCGTCTGCGGTTGATTGCGAGAAGCACTCAGGACTTCGATTCCATAATTCATAGGTCACATCAAATGTCGGCATTACCGCGTCTCCATTACGGATAGCCGGGGCTCGTAATCCGAACGTTATTAGAGGCGGATTTAGGAATGGCATTTTGTCAGAACGGGGCGAAAGCTAAAACTGAAAGATGTACACTCACCGGCCTCTTTATACAAGGCAGGATGGATCCACCACACCGTGACACCACCACCAGCCTGAACCATTGATACAACGCAGGATGGATCCACCACACCGTGACACCACCACCACCAGCCTGAACCATTGATACAAGGCAGGATGGATCCACCACACCGTGACACCATCACCACCAGCCTGAACCATTGATACAAGGCAGGATGGATCCACCACACCGTGACACCACCACCACCACCACCAGCCTGAACCATTGATACAAGGCAGGATGGATCCACCACACCGTGACACCACCACCACCAGCCTGAACCATTGATACAAGGCAGGACAGATCCACCACACCATGACACACCACCACCAGCCTAACCCCCCCACTGATACAAGGCAGGATGGATCCACCACACCATGACACCACCACCACCACCAACCTGAACCATTGATACAAAGCAGGATGGATCCATCACACCACGATACCACCACCAACCAGCCTGAACCATTGATACAAGGCAGGATGGATCCACCACACCGTGACACCATCACCACCACCAGCCAGAACCATTGATACAAGGCAGGACGGATTCCACCACACCGTGACGCCCCCACCACTAGCCTGAACAATTGATACAAGGCAGGATGGATCCACCACACCGTGACACCACCACCACCAGCCTGAACCCCTGATACAAGGCAGGATGGATCCACCACACCATGACACCATTCCCACCAGCCTGAACCATTGATACAATGGGCAGGATGGATCCACCACACCATGACACCACCACCACCAGCCTGAACCACTGATACAAGGTAGGATGGATCCACCACACCATGACCACTGACACCAACAATGGCTATACCCCCACTGACGCCAACAATGGCTATTCCCCCCACTGACGCCAACAATGGCTATTCCCCCCACTGATGCCAACAATGGCTATTCCCCCCACTGATGCCAACAATGGCTATTCCCCCCCTCTGACGCCAACAATGGCTATTCCCCCCACTGACGCCAACAATGGCTATTCCCCCCACTGACGCCAACAATGGCTATACCCCCCACTGATGCCAACAATGGCTATTCCCCCCACTGACGCCAACAATGGCTATTCCCCCCACTGACGCCAACAATGGCTATTCCCCCCACTGACGCCAACAATGGCTATTCCCCCCACTGATGCCAACAATGGCTATTCCCCCCACTGACGCTAACAATGGCTATTCCCCCACTGACGCCAACAATGGCTATTCCCCCCTCTGACGCCAACAATGATTATTCCCCCAATGATTATTCTCTGATGCCAACAATGGTTTTTCCCCCTCTGACACCAACAATCGGGCACTATTCCTCCCACCAAAACCAATAATGGGGCATTGCTCGCTCTCATGGACATTGGGTCATTTCCACTGTCCAAAGTCCAGCTCCCTTAAAGCCTGAAGGACAGTAAACTGATCCTTTGGAAAGTTTGGAGACCCCTGAGCTAGGTGGACCAAGTTGAGCCTTGCCCCTGTCAGTATGATTGCCCCCCAGGGGGTCAGGGTAGAGCTTCTTTGGGAGGTGGACTAGTGACACACCCTTAAGTGGGCTTCTTTTGTACACTCAGGTGTTCAGATTTTGCGCCATCGCAGGTTCTGGTTGTTGGTGGATAAAGCCCATGTGATGGAACGAGGCATGTGAATATCTTCTGTTCTACGAAGACTTCACTGGGCTATACAGATTTATCTAGAAAAATAATGAAAAGACAACAAATTCCCTCTAAATGTATCTTGTCTGCTGACTCCTACACAACTCCATCATTCGCATTCGGACCAGCTGGGATTAGAAGATGGAATAACTCCGCAAGGGCAATTAAAGAGGTGACCACAGACTATCAAGTCCATTAGCGCCGTTAGAGAGCCAAAATAATGCACAATCAGGAAAGGAAAAACATTCGGCGCGTACGTTTTCTCTCACCGCCGGGCCTCAGAGACTTCGCAGAGCTCAATAAACAGCCTTCCCTGCAGAAAGCTTCAATCTGACTTCACGTAATTAAAATGAAGAGACTCACGAAGCGCTTCGCTAATCACAATATCATTTATCAAGCTTGGCGCAAAAGGTGGGAACGGGCGACCCTCCGAGGATGAAACCATTTCAGAGGAGAACATGGAGGGAAGAAAGAGGGTCACAAAAGGTCCAAGAAGCCCTCTAATACCCAACAATTAGGGATGAGCAAAACCGGTAGTGTTCTTTTCACGGAAAGTTTGATGACAAGTCGACATTTTGGGAAATTTTTTTTCCATTTCTGCTAGATACAGGATGTAGAAGTCAATAGGGAAATGGAGAACAGCCCAAGCTGTCCATAAATGTCATATAATTAATATAATATTGTGACAACTGCTGCTTATTGCCCACATTATGCCCCAATTGCCTGCACATCGTGACAATTTCCAATTTATTGTCTAAGTGTTGCAACACTTGCCCAATTATTGCCTACACATTGCCACAATTACCCATTTATTGTCCACAGGTTTCCACACCTGGATTTATTGTCCACACCTGCACGATTTATTGTCAACACATTGTCACAATTGCCCATTTATTGTCCACATATTTCTTCAATCTACTACACCTGCCCATTTATTGTCAACATATTGTCACAATTGCCCATGTATTGTCCACAGGTTTACACACTTACTCATTTATTGCCCACATATTGCCTCAATTGCCAATTTACTGTCCACATATTTTCTACACCTGCCCATTTACTGTCAAAATATTGTCACAATATCCCATTTATTGTCCACATATTTCTACCCATTTACTGTCATTGTCACAATATCCCATTTATTGTCACATATTTCTACACCCTGCCCATTTACTGTCAACACATTGTCCCATTTACACCTGCCCATTTATTGTCCACATATTTCTACACATTGCCCATTTATTCACAATTGCCCATTTATTGTCCACAGGTTTCCACACTTACTCATTTATTGCCCACATATTGCCTCAATTGCCAATTTACTGTCCACATATTTCTACACCTGCCCATTTATTGTCAACACATTGTTGTCACAATTGCCCATTTATTGTCCACATATTTCTGCATCTGCCCATTTACTGTCAACATATTGTCACAATTGCCTATTTATTGTCCACATATTTCTACACCTGCCCATTTATTCTCCACATATTGTCACCTGCCATTTATTGTCACATATTGTCACAATTTCTGCTATTTTGCCCATCCACATATTTCTACACCTGCCCATTTATTGTCTGCATATTGTCACAATTTCCCCTTTATTGCCCACATATTGCCACACTTTCTGATTTTATTGCCCACATATTGTCAGACTTGCCCATTCATTGTCCACATATTTCCACACCTGCCCACTTATTGCCTGCATATTGTCACAATTGCCCATTTACCGTTCACACATTGCTACACTTGCCCATTTATTGTACATATATTGCCATGCCTGTCCATTTATTGTCCGCATATTATCACAATTGCCCAAGTATTGTCCACATATTACCATAGTTGCCTATTTATTGCTCACTCACAAATGCCCATTTACTGTCCACATATTTCCACACCTGTCCATTTATTATCCACATATTGTCTTAATTTCCCTTTTATTGCATACCTATAGTCATAATTGCTTGTTTGTTGTCCACACGTTGTCATTATAGACATTTGTGGACCACATAATGTCACCATTGCTCCTGTATTGTACACATGTTGTCATAATTGCTTCTTGCTGTCCACGTATTATCACGACTGCCCATTTATTGTATGCATATTGTCACCATTTATCATCTGCATATTGTTACAAGTGCTGGCTTGTTGTCCACATATTGTCAAATTGCCCATTTATTGTATGTTCCACGGCCCACATACTGTCCGCCTCAGAGAGACCGGATATAGTGAATGCGGGGTCCGGGGAGACCGGATATAGTGAATGCGGGTCCGGGGAGACCGTTATAGTGAATGCGGGGTCCGGGGAGAGACCGGATATAGTGAATGCGGGGTCTGGGGAGACCGGATATAGTGAATGTGGGGTCCGGGGGGGGAGAGTGGATATAGTGAATGCGGGGTCCGGGGAGAGCAGGATATAGTGAATGCGGGGTCCGGGGGAGAGGGGTCCGGATATAGTGAATGCGGGGTCCGGGGAGAGCGGATATAGTGAATGCGGGGGTCCGAGGGACAGCGGATATAGTGAATGCGGGGTCCGGGGAGAGCGGATATAGTGAATGAGGGTCCGGGGAGACCGGATATAGTGAATGCGGGGTCTGGAGAGACCGGATATAGTGAATGCGGGGTCCAGGGAGACCGGATATAGTGAATGCGGGGTCCGGGGAGGAGAGCGGATATAGTGAATGCAGGGTCCGGGAGACCAGGATATAGTGAACGGGGGTCCGGGAGAGCGGATATAGTGAATGCGGGGTCCAGGGAGAGCGGATATAGTGAATGCGGGGTCCTGGGGAGAGCGGATATAGTGAATGCAGGGTCCGGAAGACCAGGATATAGTGAACGGGGTCCCGGGGAGAGCGGATATAGTGAATGCGGGGTCCGGGGAGAGCGGATATAGTGAATGCGGGGTCCGGGGAGAGCGGATATAGTGAATGCGGGGTCCGGGGAGAGCGGATATAGTGAATGCGGGGTCCGGGGAGAGCGCCAGATATAGTGAATGCGGGGTCCGGGGAGAGCGGATATAGTGAATGCAGGGTCCGGGGAGAGACGGATATAGTGAATGTGGGGGCCGGGGAGAGCCGGATATAGTGAATGCAGGGTCCGGGGAGAGTGGATATAGTGAATGCTGGGGTCCGGGGAGAGCGGATATAGTGAATGCGGGGTCCGGGGAGAGCGATATAGTGAATGCAGGGTCCTGGGGAGAGCGGATATAGTGAATGCGGGTCCCGGGGAGAGCGGATATAGTGAATGCGGGGTCCGGGGAGACCGGATATAGTGAATGCGGGGTCCGGGGGAGAGCGGATATAGTGAATGCGGGGTCCGGGAGAGCGGCGGATATAGTGAATGCGGAGTCCTGGGTCCGAGACGGATATAGTGAATGCGGGGTCCGGGGAGAGCGGATATAGTGAATGCGGAGTCCTGGGAGAGCGGATATAGTGAATGCGGGGTCCGGGGAGAGCGGATATAGTGAATGCAGGGTCCGGGGAGAGCGGATATAGTGAATGCGGGTCCAGGGAGAGCGGATATAGTGAATGCGGGGTCCGGGAGAGCGGATATAGTGAATGCAGGGTCCGGGGAGAGAGCGGATATAGTGAATGCGGGGTCCGGGGAGAGCGCGGATATAGTGAATGCGGGGTCCGGGGAGAGCGGATATAGTGAATGCGGGGTCCGGGGAGAGCGGATATAGTGAATGCGGGGTCCGGGGAGAGCGGATATAGTGAATGCAGGGTCCGGGGAGAGCGGATATAGTGAATGCGGGTCCGGGGAGAGCGGATATAGTGAATGCAGGGTCCGGGGAGAGGGATATAGTGAATGCAGGGGTCCGGTGGGAGAGAGACCGGATATAGTGAATGCAGGGTCCGGGGAGAGCGGATATAGTGAATGCGGGGTCCGGGGAGAGCGGATATAGTGAATGCAGGGTCCGGGGAGACCGGATATAGTGAACGTAGTGTCCGGGGAGAGCGGATATAGTGAATGCGGGGTCCGGGGAGAGCCAGATATAGTGAATGCGGGGTCCGGGAGAGCGGATATAGTGAATGCAGGGGTCCGGGGAGACCGGATATAGTGAATGCGGGGTCCGGGGAGAGCGGATATAGTGAATGCGGGGTCCAGGGAGAGCGGATATAGTGAATGCGGGGTCCGGGGAGAGCGGATATAGTGAATGCTGGGGTCCGGGGAGAGCGGGCGGATAGTGAATGCGGGGTCCAGGGGAGAGCGGGGTAGTGAATGCGGGTCCGGGGAGAGGATATAGTGAATGCGGGGTCCGGGGGAGACCGGGATATAGTGAATGCGGGGTCTGGGGAGAAGGGATATAGTGAATGCGGGGTCCGGGGAGAGCGGATATAGTGAATGCGGGGTCCGGGGAGAGCAGATATAGTGAATGCGGGGTCCGGGGAGACCGATATAGTGAATGCGGGTCCGGGGAGAGAGCGGATATAGTGAATGCGGGGTCCGGGGAGAGCGGATATAGTGAAAGCGGGGTCTGGGAGAGAGAGCGGATATAGTGAATGCGGGGTCCGGGGAGAGCGGATATAGTGAATGCGGAATGGGGGGCCGGGAGAGCGGATATAGTGAATGCAGGGGTCCGGGGAGAGCGGATATAGTGAATGCGGAGTCCGGGGAGAGCGGGATATAGTGAATGCGGGGTCCGGGAGAGCGGATATAGTGAATGCAGGGTCCGGGGAGAGCGGATATAGTGAATGCAGGGTCCGGGAGAGAGCGGATATAGTGAATGCAGAGTCCGGGGAGAGCGGATATAGTGAATGCGGGGTCCGGGGAGAGCGGATATAGTGAATGCGGGGTCCGGGAGAGCGGATATAGTGAATGCGGGGTCTGGGGAGAGCGGATATAGTGAATGCGGGGTCCGGGGAGAGCGGATATAGTGAATGCGGGGTCCGGGGAGAGCGGATATAGTGAATGCGGGGTCCGGGGAGAGCGGATATAGTGAATGCGGGGTCCGGGGGAGAGCGGATATAGTGAATGCGGGGTCCGGGGAGAGCGGATATAATGCAGTGAATGCGGGGTCCGGGGAGAGCGGATATAGTGAATGCGGGGTCCGGGGAGGGGCGGGATATAGTGAATGCGGGTCTGGGGAGAGCGGATATAGTGAATGCGGGGTCCGGGGAGAGCGGATATAGTGAATGCTGGGTCCGGGGAGAGCGGATATAGTGAATGCGGGGTCCGGGGAGAGCGGATATAGTGAATGCGGGGTCCGGGGAGAGCGGATATAGTGAATGCGGGGTCCGGGGAGAGCGGATATATAGTGAATGCGGGGTCCGGGGAGAGCGGATATAGTGAATGCGGGGTCCGGGGAGAGCGGATATAGTGAATGCGGGGTCCGGGGAGAGCGGATATAGTGAATGCGGGGTCCGGGGAGAGCGGATATAGTGAATGCGGGGTCCGGGGAGAGCGGATATAGTGAATGCGGGGTCCGGGGTTCAGTTACACTTTAAATACTAAGAAACGAAAAAGACTTTTCCCTCCTCCACAAAGAATACTTCCACCAATTTCCTCCAGCACACTACTTGTGACCTTTCCTCTTACCTGTGCAGGAGAAGTCGTCCACTCGGGTGTATCCCGAGACGCAGTCGCAGCGGTAAGATCCGGGTAAATTGACACACACGGTGTTGGCTTGGCAGTAATGCATTTTGGCGGCACATTCATCAATGTCTGCAAGGAGACAGAACAGAGTACACAACCGTTAGCCAGGAAACAATAAACTGTACGGCTTCATTTTCATTAGCGTTTCCCTTCACAAAGCTTTGTTACCACCACAGTCCAGAACACAACCAATCACAAGAGGGTAATTCAGACAGGACGAGCCGATCATCGAATGCAGCATGTTTTATTAATCTATAATGGGGCAGGACTGACCATTTGGAAACTCGGGCACTGCCCGAGGGCCCGGGGTCAGTAGGGGCCCCATGAGATGCCCCTGGTACCTTTTTCAAAGGCTTTTTTGAGTTTGGGCAAGGACACAGGGGCCCCATGATCCCCTATTGCCCGGGGGCCCCATGAGTTGTCAGTCCGCCCCTGAAAGGGGGTCTCCAAACTAAAAAAAAAAAAGAAGTGAATAAGCATGATAAGCAAATAGATAAAGAAGATCAGCAAAACAAATCAAAGTCACCCCTTATATCAGAGTTCCCACCAGTGGCCCCATTACATCAGAGTTAACATCATAGCCCCCCTTACATCAGTGTCCCTATTAGAAGCCCCCCACATCTGTGTTTGCCTTAGGAATCCCCCCCTCGCATCACCGTCCCCCTTACATCAGTGTCTTCACCAGAGCTCCCCCCCCTCCTTCATCTGCCCTGGGAATCCCCCCCGTTCTTATTAAAGTCTCCCCTTACATCAGAGTTCCCTTCAGAGCCCCCCTTAAATTATTATTATCAGCATCAGAGTCCTTCCTTACATCAGGGTCCCCATCAGACTCTCCCTTTACATATGGGTTCCCAGCAGAGTCCTCCCATACAGTAAGGTTCCCAGCAGATTCCCCCTTACATCAGGGTACCCATCAGAGTCCCCCTTATATCAGGGTCCCTATCAGAGTCCCCCTTCACATCAGGGTCCCCAGCAGAGTCCCCCTTACATCGGGGTCCCCATCAGGGTCTCCATCAGAGTCCCCTTACATCAGGGTCTCCATCAGACTCTCCCCTTACATCTGGGTTCCCAGCAGAGTCCTCCCATACAGCAGGGTCCCCAGCAGAGTGCCCCTTACATCAAGTACCCATCAGAGTCCCCCTTATATCAGAGTCCCCATCAGAGTCCCCCTTGCATCAGGGTCCCGATCAGAGTCCCCCTTACATCAGGGTCCCCACCAGAGTCCCCCTTACATCACGGTCCCCATCAGGGTCTCCATCAGAGTCCCCTTACATCAGGGTCCCCATCAGACTCTCCCCTTATATCTGGGTTCCCAGCAGAGTCCTCCCATACAGCAGGGTCCCCATCAGAGTCCCCCTTACATCAGGGTACCCATCAGAGTCCCCCTTATATCAGGGTCCCCATCAAGTCCCCCTTCACATCAGGGTCCCCAGCAGAGTCCCTCTTACATTGGAGTCCCCATCAGAGTCCCCACCAGGGTCTCCACCAGAGTCCCCCTTACATCAGGGTCCCCATCAGAGTCCCCCTTACATTAGGGTCCCCATCAGAGTTCCCCTTACATCAGGGTCCCCATCAGAGCCCCCTAACATCAGGATCCCCATTAGAGCCCTCCCTTACTTCAGGGTCCCCATCAGAGTCCTCCTTTACATCAGACATTAATGGCGGTGTGTTGAGTTATTTTGAGGGGACAGCAAATTTCCATGTTATACAAGCTGTACACTGACTACGTCACATTGTAGCAAAGTGTCATTTCTTCAGTGTTGTCACATGAAAAGAGAGAATCAAATATTTATAAAAATGTGAGGGGGGGGACTCACTTCTGGGAGATACTGTATATATATATATTTATTTATATTTTAATATATTGAATACGGCCAAAAGTGTAGTATTTCAAATATGTGGCAATATATTTGGGAAGAATATTTTTAAAATATATTTTTCTTCCATGTGGACTGGCTCTGTCTGCACAGAATAGATTTTTAATTTATCGTAGACTAACCTTTGTCCATCTTTTTATCCCGGAGGAACTCCTGAAGTAATTTTCAGGTTTTTGAGAACCCTTTCAAAATCCAATTCATTGGGGGACAAATGGAAAAATGCCCCTTATGTTGGTGGTCAGGAGAAAGAGTGCAACCCTTAGACCCCATGTACACAGGACACTTCTGAACGATGGAAACTGACTGCCGGAAAGCGTAGGTTAAAAAACATCTGTTTAGCCGCGCTTGCATACCATGTTTATGCGCGTTTAGAATCGTTTTTTAAAGATAAGCACAGGAGAACCTCCCAAATGCCCAGAATGCACTGAAAAGTGGTAAATTATTAACTATTTCAGACGGTTTCAGAGAAATACAGAGAGTAGAAGCAGAGACAGCAGTATGTGTTGAGATTAGCTTAGGTGTGAGTTGCTCATTAACATTTCTTTTGTTTCCAAGGGTGGGAAAGGTGTCTGGTGGGGGGAGTCATTATGGTCACCTGGCAGGGGGTCTTCAGGAGGAATTTCAGGTGTGAATGGTCATTAACATATCTTTTGTTTCCAAGGGTGGGAGAGGTCTGAGGTGTGAATTGGTCATTAACATATCTTTTGTTTCCAAGGGTGGGAGAGGTCTGAGGTGTGAATTGGTCATTAACATATCTTTTGTTTCCAAGGGTGGGAGAGGTCTGAGCTGTGAATTGGTCATTACAATATGTGACAAGCTTAGTAGGAACATCCTGTGTTCAGTGTTTTGTCCATTTGAGTGCCTTGGAAATGCTTGCACACATTTTTCATGATGAAAAAAGGTTCTGAACAGCATGGGGAACTTAAAAAATTTTTTCAAACGCAAATGCTTATAAACACAACTTGCCACGTTTACAAGCGTTTTGCGTTCGAAACACTGAAATCAACTGCTGAACGCAAGTTTTCTGCGTTCAAAAAAACGACTGTAAACTCAAATGCCTGTAAACAACTGTAAATGAAAATGTGTACATGGACACATAGGAGAACATTAGGGTGAGTTTAGGGGCTGCTGAAAAAAAAAAAAAAAATAAAAAACGCTGAACAGTTCCTAAACATGAGTTTATTAGCTGCAGTGTACATGAGCCCATACAGTGATGATCAGAATGCCACACCTAAAGACAGCTCAAAACATTATTGATGGCTTTGCCTAGTGGCATTGGCCTATGAACTATGTAGGCACCATCGAAAAGGAAGTCAACCAACTACAAGGAACCCCTAGCAACCTCTGGAGGAACATCAGGAGTCATTGGCCCTAGAACTTTGTAGGCACTACGAATAGGAAGTCAACGAACTACAGGGAACCCCTAGCAACCTCTGGAGGAACATCAGGAGTCATTGGCCCTAGAACTATAGAGGCACTATCGAATAGGAAGTCAACCAACTACAAGGCACCCCTAGCAACCTCTGGAGGAACATCAGGAGTCATTGGCCCTAGAACTATGTAGGCACCATCAAATAGGAAGTCAACCAACTACAAGGAACTCCTAGCAACCTCTGGAGGAACATCAGGAGTCATTGGCCTTAGAACTATATAGGCACCATGGAATCGGAAGTCAACCAACTACAAGGAACCCCTAGCAACCTCTGGAGGAACATCAGGAGTCATTGGCCCTAGAACTATGTAGGCACCATCGAATCGGAAGTCAACCAACTACAAGGAACCCCTAGCAATGTCTGGAGGAACATGACTCCTGACAACCAACTACAAGGAACCCCTAGCAACCTCTGGAGGAACATCAGGAGTCATTGGCCCTAGAACTATGTAGGCACTATCGAATAGGAAGTCAACCAACTACAAGGAACCCCTAGCAACCTCTGGAGGAACATCAGGAGTCATTGGCCCTAGAACTATGTAGGCACTACGAATAGGAAGTCAACCAACTACAAGGAACCCCTTTCAACCTCTGGAGGAACATCAGGAGTCATTGGCCCTAGAACTATGTAGTAGCCACTATCGAATAGGAAGTCAATGAACTACAGGGAACCCCTAGCAACGTCTGGAGGAACATCAGGAGTCATTGGCCCTAGAACTATGTAGGCACTATCAAATAGGAAGTCAACCAACTACAAGGAGCTCCTAGCAAGCTCTAGAGGAACATCAGGAGTCATTGGCCTTAGAACTATATAGGCACCATGGAATCGGAAGTCAACCAACTACAAGGAACCCCTAGCAACCTCTGGAGGAACATCAGGAGTCCACAGAACCTTGGTTGAGAATGGTTGTTATAGACTAGGTGAGTGAACCAACTTCCTGCATAATACGTGCAGAGAAAGCATAAAAAGAGCAGCAATTTTTCAATTTATTTATGGTATTACCATCCTAATTACACTGCCAGCTTCAAATATGATGATACAGACAAGAGAGTGACATTTAACCGTCACATCGGGATTAGGCCGCACGGTGCAGGTAGATGTTTATATCAGGAGAGGGTTATGTTTGACATTTACCTCGCTCAGAATTCTCCGTAGAGATCAAGGAAACTCCTGTCTGGGTGTCATATCAGCATCTTACACAACATGCTACGGGCTCCTTGCTGCCCCGGTTTTACAATCCACATCATGCATGAGGGTGTCCACAGAGGTGGGGATAAAGTTCAACTGGAGTTGTAAGAATTACAGAGTATGCTCTACAATATTTTTATATATGCAAATTCTCATGTATTGAATAATGTTTATATACACCCCACCGGCCACTTTATTAGGTCCACCTGTTCAATTGCTTGGTAACACAAATTGATAACCAGCCAATCACATGGCAGCAACTCAATGCATTTAGGCATCTAGATGTGGTGAAGCCAACTTGCTGAAGTTCAAACCGAGCATCAAAATAGAAAAGAAAGGGGATATAAGTGACTTTGAACGTGGCATGGTTGTTGGTGCCAGACAAGCTGCTCTGAGTATTTCAAAAACTGCTGATTTTCATTCACAACCATCTCATGGTTCAAAAAAAAGGAAAAAAATCCAGTGAGCAGCAGTTGTGTGGAGCAAAATGCTTTGCTGATGTCAAAGGTCAGAGGAGAATGGGCAGACTGCTTGCTGTGACATTCAGATGGTAGGGTCAGAATTTTGCATAAACAACATGAAAGCATGGATCCATCCTGCCTTGTATCAATGGTTCAGGCTGGTGGTGGTGGTGGAATGGTGTGATGGATCCATCCTGCCTTGTATCAATGGTTCAGGCTGGTGGTGGTGGTGGAATGGTGTGGTCGATCCACCCTGCCTTGTATCAATGGTTCAGACTGGTGGTGGAATGGTGTGGTGGGTGGATCCATCCTGCCTTGTATCAATGGTTCAGGCTGGTGGTGGTGGTGGAATGGTGTGGTCGATCCACCCTGCCTTGTATCAATGGTTCAGACTGGTGGTGGAATGGTGTGGTGGATCCATCCTGCCTTGTATCAATAGTTCAGGCTGGTGCTGGTGGTGGAATGGTGTGGTCGATCCACCCTGCCTTGTATCAATGGTTCAGACTGGTGGTGGAATGGTGTGGTGGATCCATCCTGCCTTGTATCAACGGTTCAGGCTGGTGGTGGTGGTGGTGGAATGGTGTGGTGGATCCATCCTGCCTTTTATCAATGGTTCAGGCTGGTGGTGGTGGTGGAATGGTGTTGGGGAGACTTTCTTGACACTAACAAGGTGGACCTAATTAAGTGGCCGAGAAGAATGGGCAGACTGGTTCCGGGTACAGCTATGGATCATTGGTTGCTAGGGTACAGGCAGCTGGGCCACACCATGTCCTAGGTTAATTGCCACCTAAGGTGGCCATTTTTACCCTCTTTTTACTTGCAGTTCACGCTCTTCTGGGCTGAATATGACCCTCTTCTGCCCTGCATTTGATCTACTTCTGACTTACAATCACCCTTCTTTTGACTAGCAGTTGACCCTTTGCTGGCCTGCAGTTGATCCATTTCTAACCTGACATTGTCCCTGTTCTGACCTGCAGTTGATCCTCTTCTAACCTGCAGTTGGTCCTCTTCTAACCTGCAGTTGTTCCTCGTCTGACCTGCACATGACCCTCTTCTAAGCGGCATCTGGTTGTTTTGCACTTCCATTGATTCGTACTGAGATATAAAGCAGATCTCAACCAGCCTAGCAACCAATGACACTGTGTAGCTATATGTCATTGGTGGCTAGGGTGCAGGCGGCTGGGCCACACAAGCTCCTAGGTTAATTGCCACCTGAAGCGGCCATTTTTGCCCTTCCACCCTCTTTTTACTTGCAGTTCCTGCTCTTCTGGCCTGAATTTGACCCTCTTCTGCCCTGTGGATGATATACTTCTGACTTACAATCACCCTTCTTTTGACCAGCAGTTGACCCTTTGCAGGCCTGCAGTTGATCCATTTCTAACCTGACATTGTCCCTCTTCTGACCTGCAGTTGATCCTCTTCTGACCTGAAGTTGTCCCTCGTCTGACCAGCAGGGGACCCTCTTTTAAGTGGCATCAGGTTGTTTTGCATTCCCATTGACTCTTACTTAGAGGAAAGCAGTTCTGAACCAACCTTGACATTGTACAGCTATGGGTCAATGGTTGCTAGGGTGTAGGTGGCTGGGTCAATCAAAGTCCTAGGTTACTTGCTGCCTAAAGTGGCCATTGTTTGTCACTGCCCCTTCACAGCAACCAATTATGCTGTGGCCCAGCCAGTCAGTCCAGTGATCTAGGAAGCAGAGCATGGCCAAGGGCAGCAGAGCATGGCCAGGGGCAGCAGAGCATGGCCAAGGACATGCCCCAGCCGCCACACTGGACAACAAAGGAATATAAGAACATGAGCACCGGTCCTCGCTTCCCCTGGCCTAAGTGCTGTTTTTCAGGGGGTGACAGTAGGCTTGTCATCAAAAAGCAAGGTATGGGTAGCACAGTGGCTAAATGGTTAGCACTTCCGCCTGGCAGCACTAGGGTTGTTGGTTCAAATCCCAACCACAGCACCACCTTCCTGGAGTTTGCATGTTCTCCCTGTGCCTGTGTGGGTTTCCTCCCACACTCTAAAGACATGCTGGTAGGTTAATTGGCTCCTGTCTAAATTGGCCCTAGTACGTGTATGTACAGTATAAATGTGGGTTAGGGACCTTAGATTGTACGCCCCTTGAGGGTTAAGGGACTGATGTGAATGTACAATATATATGTAAAGCGCTGCAGCTCTATATAAGTACCTGAAATAAGGTACCCATTACAAGTACCCCAAGGGTTAGGCGCCAACCTTTCCCCACCTATCGCAATCGTTCCCTGTATCCTGATAGCCGCCGCCAACAGCAGATTAATTAAACTCCCCACTAGTGGCGGATAACAGCCATACTGAAAATAAAAAGGAAAAATAATTGAGTACATCTTGCTTATGCACCCTCCTAGAAAAATGAATCCCTCAGGCAAAGGCTGACGCTGCCTGTTCAAAAATTAAAAAAAAAAAAAAAAAAAAATCTAATCCATTTCCACGCTGTTCTCAAATGTTCTTACATCAAAAACAGAAAGGAGAACTAAAGACTTTCATCCCCCGAAGACATTTATTTCATTCAGCTGCCAGAGACGGAACGCGCAAGGGTTAAAAAGGGGACACTCAGGTGAAAAACTGAGCCAGGACAATTAAACGCACCATGGGGATTAAAGTTTCTGACTGAGCTCTCCCATTAAGTGCGGAGAACACCGCTGCCCTGCTAATGATATACAAAGACAGTGGCACGCCGGCGCACGCCATCGGAATACTGACGAGCAGACTTTTTTTCTTTTTTTTCGTAGTGCCTCTTTCCAGGTTGTTAGTTCGGTTCTCCTATTAAAACCTTCTCTTCCAGTAAATATTTTTATATTCTGAGCAGCCTTGTTGGAAATGAGCGGCTTTCGCCGCAGAACTGCCTGTGACCCGCGAGGAAGAGGAGGGAGAAGAGCAATTTGCTCGCTTTTGACTTTGCAAATGTGAACTTACCATGTGTGACCACGAGAGAGAGAGAGAGAGAGAGAGAGAGAGAGAGAGAGAGAGAGAGATACAGAGAGAGAGAGAGAAAGAAAAAAAACAGATACGCCTGGAGAGATTTTCCTTATCACACTTCCCGTGTCAGCCGTCTTCATGATATACTGGGAGACGGCCAGAATTAGGGAAGTGTGAAAGAAAGGTGTCACATTGTTCCTACAAAGATAGACGGCCCGAATGGCAAGCTGGGCTTCGTTTTCTTTCAAAGGGAAAGGATGGAATATTTTAGAGAATGCCGATGTGTCAGTTATTACTGCCATGCTTTCCTGCTGCTCAAAAACACTGCTCTTCACTCAGCTGGTTAAAATTCTGCACATGTTGTATCCCCAATCCAGAGCTGTCTTAATGCATGGCCACCCTGGGAACTGGCCAGGGGCCCCAGGTGCATGGGCGCCCCATGATAATCTTGTATTACTTCATACTTGCCAACTGTCCCGAATTTGCTGGGACAGTCACACTTTTTACTAATCCGTCCCTGCATGGCCTGTGCAGCATCCCAGAACCTGTACTGTACCCCCTCCTGATCACAGTATTGGGCCCTTCTGACCCCCCCCGTTCTGTGCCTCTGGGTACTGGCCAGGGGCCCCAGGTGCATGGGGGCCCCATGATAATCTTGCATTACGTCATACTTGCCAACTGTCCCGGATTTGCTGGGACAGTCATTTTTTACTAATCTGTCCCTGCATGGCCTGTGCAGCATCCCAGAACCTGTACTGTACCCCCTCCTGATCACAGTATTGGGCCCTTCTGACCCCCCCCTGTTCTGTGCCTCTGGGTACTGGCCAGGGGCCCCAGGTGCATGGGGGCCCCATGATAATCTTGCATTACGTCATACTTGCCAACTGTCCCGGATTTGCTGGGACAGTCATGCTTTTTACTAATCTGTCCCTGCATGGCCTGTGCAGCATCCCAGAACCTGTACTGTACCCCCTCCTGATCACAGTATTGGGCCCTTCTGACCCCCTCCCTGTACTGTGCCGCTTAGCACTGGCCAGGGGCCCCAGGTGCATGGGGGCCCCATGATAATCTTGCATTACTTCATATTTGCCAACTGTCCCGGATTTGCTGGGACAGTCATGCTTTTTACTAATCTGTCCCTGCATGGCCTGTGCAGCATCCCAGAACCTGTACTGTACCCCCTCCTGATCACAGTATTGGGCCCCTTCTGACCCCCTCCATCCTGTACTGTGCCGCTCGGCACTGGCCAGGGGCCCCAGGTGCATGGGGGCCCCATGATAATCTTGCATTACTTCATATTTGCCAACTGTCCCGGATTTGCTGGGACAGTCACGCTTTTTACTAATCTGTCCCTGGATGGCCTGAGCAGCATCCCAGAACCTGTACTGTGCCCTCCTGATCCCAGCACTGGGCCTTTCTGACCCCCCTCCCTGTACTGTGCCCCAATATACTGTGCCCTACTAATTTGTCCCTGGATGGCCTGGGCAGCATCCCAGAACCTGTACTGTGTCCCCTCCTGATTGTAGTGGGCCCTTCTGACCCCTCTTGTACTGTGCCTCTGGGTACTGGCCAGGGGCCCCAGGTGCATGGGCACCCCATGATAATCTTGCATTACTTCATACTTGCCAACTGTCCCGGATTTGCTGGCACAGTCACGCTTTTTACTAATCTGTCCTGGGATGGCCTGGGCAGCATCCCAGAACCTGTACTGTGCCCTCCTGATCCCAGCATTGGGCCCGTCTGGCCCCCCCTGTACTGTGCCTCTGGGCACTGGCCAGGGGTCCCAGGTGCATTGGGGACCCCATGATAATCTTGTATTACTTCATACTTGCCAACTGTCCCGGATTTGCTGGGACAGTCACGCTTTTTACTAATCTGTCCTGGGATGGCCCAGCATCCCAGAACCTATACTGTGCCCTCCTGATCCCAGTATGGGGCCCCTCTGACCCCCCCACCGTACTGTGCCCCCCCCCCACACTATGCCCTTTGTGTTGATTAGTCTCTGATTTATAACATGTTTTCTTATTGTTTAAAATCAATTTGATTGAAAGTACTAATAAATAGATGTTTAATTCTATCAACTATTTATACTTTAATTCTTGAGAGTAGGTGTGTAAATTGGAGCAGGCTGGTAGGGCCCCCACTGCATTACTTTGCTCAGGGACCCATGATGCTCCTGCCCTAATCCACTATGTATACATTGTTCCTTGAGCTCAGAAAGATTTTACCCCCCTTCATGACCAGGGCATTTTTTTTTGCGCTACTTTAACTGGTGATTGCGCGGTCATGCAACACTGTACCCAAATGAAATTTATATAATTTTTTTCACACAAATAAAGCTTTGTTTAGGTGTTATTTGATCACCACTGTTTTTTATTTATTTTTTTATTATATGAACAAATAGACCGAATTACAAAAAATATATACTGTACATATTTTCTACTTTCTGCTTTAAAACATATCCAATAAAATAAAGAAAAAAAAATAAATTTCTTCTTCATTATTATTATTATTATACAGGATTTATATAGCGCCAACAGTTTGCTCAGCGCTGTAAATTATAGTGGGAGACAATACACGAGACAGCACAGTAACAATACAATTCAATGCACGAGGGGTTCGAGGGGGGGGGGGGGGGGGGGGGAGAGTGGTACAGGAGGAAATAGCTGTGGGGGATGGAGTGGTGGGAAGATTGGCAATTAGGTGAGGATGGGGTAGGCTTCTCTGAAGAGATGGTTTTTCAGGGTGCGCCTAAAGGTGAGGAGAGTAGGTGACAGTCTGATGGATTGGGGTAGTGAGTTCCAGAGGGTGGGGAAGCCCTGGAGAAGTCCCGGAGACGGGCATGGGAGGAGGAGACTAGGGAACTAGAGAGTAGGAGGTCTTGTGAGGAGCGGAGAGTACGTTTGGGTGGTATTTGGGTATCAGGTCAGTGATGTAGTTTGGGGCAGAGTTATGAACAGCTTTGTACGTCAATGTTAATATTTTGAATTTTATGAGTTGGGCAATCGGAAGCCAGTGGAGGGATTGGCAGAGGGGGGTGGCAGATACAGAGTGGTTAGTAAGGTGGATGAGTCTGGCCGCAGAATTCAGGATAGACTGAAGTGGGGATAGCCTGTGTTGGGGTAGGCCGGCGAGGAGGGAGTTGCAGTAATCGAGTCGTGATATGATAAGGGAGTGGATGAGTTGCTTTGTAGTTTCTGGAGTTAGGAACGGACGTATTTTGGAGATGTTGCGGAGGTGGAGTCTACATGAATTTGTCAGCGATTGGATCTGGGGCTGGAAAGACAGATTGGAGTCTAGAATGACGCCTAGTACTCTGGCTTGCGGGGTTTGGCTGATGGTGGCGTTGTTGGTCGTGATGGAAAGGTCGGGGGGGGGGGGCGGGGGCTGGGGGAAACTAGGAGCTCGGTTTTGGCAAGGTTTAATTTAGGAAGTGGAGTGACATCCAATCCGATATGTCGCTCAGTAGGAGACTGAAGGGGTGAGGCGAGGGGTATAGAGGTAGATTTGAGTGTCATCAGCATAGAGATGGTAGCTGAAGCCGTGGGAGTGTATCAGTTGGCCAAGGGAGGAGGTGTAGATGGAGAAGAGAAGGGGCCCGAGGACAGAACCTTGGGGAACCCCAACAGAGAGGGGGAGTGAGGGGGAGGTGGCAGCGTTATAGGTAACACTGAAGGAGCATTGTGATAGATAGGAAGAGAGCCAGGAGAGAGTGGAGTCTCTGAGGCCAAAAGAGTATAGTTTTTTGAGGAGGAGGGGGTGGTCGACCGTGTCGAAAGCCGCGAAGAGGTCGAGGAGTAATAGCACTGAGTAGTGGCCATTGGCTTGGGTGGTTAGCAGGTCGTTGGTGAGTTTGAGTAAGGCGGTTTCGGTGGAGTGTAGGGGACGGAAGCCAGATAGTAGGGGATCTAAGGAGGTTGTTGTCGGTGAGGTAGGAGCTTAGGCGATTATAGACTAAGCGCTCAAGGAGTTTGGATGAAAATGGCAGCAGGGAGATGGGTCTAAGATTGTTTAGGTCGGTGGGATCCAGGGAGGGTTTTTTAAGTATGGGAGTGATGTGCTTCAGTGGGGAGGGGAACGTGCCAGTAGAGAGGGAGAGATTAAAGATGTGAGTGAGAGAGCGTTGGATGGAGGAGGAGGGTGATCGTAGGAGTTGTGTGGGGACAGGGTCAAGGGGGCAGGTGGTAAGGCGAGCTTCAGAAAAGACCTTAGTGACCTCTTCAGTGGTAGCGAGGTCGAAGGAGTGGAGTGTTGAGGGGGTTATAGTGTGAGGAATGTTGGTTGGGGTGGAGGTCTGGACAGTGGCGAGGTCAAAGGAGAGGAGTGTTGAGGGGGTTTTCGTGTGAGGAATGCTAGGTGGGGCAGAAGTCTGAGCAGTGGTGATGTCCCTGCCAATTGCGTCGATCTTGCCTTTGAAGTGGTTAGCAATCTCGTGGGCGGTGAGTGAGGTACTGGGCGGAGGTTGGGGCGGAGACAGCAGAGAGTTGAAAGTGGAGAAGAGCCGGCGAGGGCTGGAGGAGAGGGTATTGATGAGGGTTACAAAGTAGGCTTGCTTGGCAGCGTGGAGGGAGGAAGTGTAGGTGAGGAAGGTGGATTTATAACGGGTGAACGCTTGTTGGGATCAGGTTGCGGAGGTTTCGTCTGGTGATGGTTTTCATAAATGTAGGCCAAAATGTATTCTGCTACATGTCTTTGGTAAAAAAAAAAAAAACCCAATAAGTGTATATTGATTGGTTTGTGTGAAAGTTATGCTTTCAATGGGATATATACTGGAATTTACAGCTATAGACGCTTTACTGGTAATGGCAGTGATCAGCTACTTATAGTGGGACTGTGATTGTACAGTGGGCAATCTGACACTAACTGACAATGAGTGGGAACTGACTAACTGACACAGACATCTCCAGTGACACTAATACAGTGATCAGTGCTAACACTATACACCAGTGGTCTCCAAACTATGGCCGGGGGCCCGGGTGTGGCCTCTTGCTGGCCTTTATCTGGCCCTTGAGGCATTTTTTCTATTTCCGTCTAACATAAGGCACTATTGCTCACACTGACATCAACAATGAGGCATATTTCCCTTCACTGACACCGATGATGGGAAGCTATTCCTTCCACTGACACCAATAATGGGGCACTCTTCTTCACCCCTAAGTGACAAGGTCCAAATTGGACCCAATTAGCCATTTTCCCTCCCCGGTGTCATTTGTCTCATTACTGTTACAAGGTCTCAGGTGTGAATGGGGAGCGGGTGGGTTACATTTGGTGTTATCGCTCTCACTCTCTCATACTGGTCACTGGAAGTTCAGCATGGCACCTCATGGCAAAGAACTCTCTGAGGATCTGAAAAAAAGAATTGTTGATCTTCATAAAGATGGCCAAGGCTATAAGAAGATTGCCAAGACCCTGAAACTGAGCTGCAGCACGGTGGCCAAGACCATACAGCGGTGTAACAGGACAGGTTCCACTCAGAACAGTCCTCGCGGTGTCATTTCTTCAGTGTTGTCACATGAAAAGATAGAATCAAATATTGACAAAAAATAAAAATAAAAAAAAATATATATATAGTATACAGTCTGGGGGAGGGGTGAACTTACTTCTTGGAGATATATGTATATATATATATATATATATATATATATATATATATACACATTGTATACAGTCCAGGGGAAGGGGTAGGACTCACTGTGTGGGAGATGCTATATATATTGTATACAGTATATACTAACTTCTGGGAGATGCTGTATATATATATATATATATATACACACATTGTATACAGTCTGGGGGAGGGGTGGACTCACTTCTGGGTGATACTCTATATATACAGTATATATATATATATATATATATATATATATATACACACATTGTATACAGTCCCGGGGAGGGGTGTACTGTATATAGATATATATATATATATATATTGTATACAGTCCGGGGGAGGGGTGGACTCAGTTCTGGGTGACACTCTATATATATATATATATATATACATACATTGTATAGAGTCCAGAGGACGGGTGGACTCACTTCTGGGAGATGCTGTATATATATATATAAAACATTGTATACAGTCTGGGGGAGGGGTGGACTCACTTCTGGGTGGTACTGTATATATATATATACACATTGTATACAGTCCCGGGGAGGGGTGTACTGTACTGTATATATATATATATACATTGTATACAGTCCGGGGGAGGGGTGGGGGAGGGGTGGACTCACGGGGGGGTACTGAGATAATATATATACATATACACACACATTGTATACAGTCCCGGGGAGGGGTGTACTGTACTGGATATATATACACATTGTATACAGTCCGGGGGGAGGGGTGCACTGTACTGTATAAACATATATTGTATACAGTCCGGGGGAGGGGTGGACTCACTTCTGGGAGGTGCTGTATATATGAATGAATATATATATATATATATACATATACACACACACTATCTGAAACATCATCACACAGACTCTACATTTCCCTGACAATTTCTTTCTCAGATCTGGCAGATGTCCTCCAGTCACCCAGCATTTTAGGTGTCACCGGAGAATTGTAGTGGGACGTTATCTCCACTTTGCATACACTGTCTGCCTCCTATCTATGTCCTGCTGTATTGACTGGTGAACTCCTTCAGTTCCGCACAGATGCTATCTCTCGATGATAAATTGGAGCGAGCTACTCCTATAATTGATCTCGAATCTCCGCGCCCTCGGCAACCTTTCACTGTGGCATTTTGAAGGTCTGTATCTCGCTGAAAAATGAAATGCAGATGAAAACATCGGCGGCTTTTCACTGCGGCGTATCAGCCGCGCAATCGGCTCCATCAATCCCGCCGATGCTTCTAATTTGTAACCAAGTTACCAATAAATAGCGGCGATGACGACTGCATTGTAGCTCCTGACTGACAGATTAAATCATTCCCTTTCCGGGCAATTAGCGAGCAATAAAATCGTCTCGGCAGGATGCCGATGCCGCGGTTCATTTTAACAACGCCCAATGAATTTGTTTTCATCGAGGTAGTGATACTCAGTATTAAAGTATGACTTTGGTGTGAGCAAAAAAAAAAAATTATTTCCGACGGCTCCGCTGTTTGGCCCTCTAAATGAAACTCGATAACAGTCTTGCGAAATAGTGAAGGTAAAGCCGCATACTGTTCACATCATAGTACTATTATTATATTATTATGTGTCTCATGTCCAATAAACACTCCACGCCCTAGGCCACGCCCCTTTGATGCATTTCCCCCTAATTATAGAGCAGGCCTCTGTGATTAGGCTCAATCAGGGTGAAATGCGTCAGAGACGTGGCCTATAGCAGCCACTGTGTATTGTAAACCAGCTACATTAAATAAAAAGCAGAGTATTTTTTTGTCCCCAAAACGGGGGGGGGGGCTAAAATGAAAATTACTGGATACTGGATATCCACACGCTGTATAAGTTGTGTATGCGCCCACCTTGAAGTAAGGTGATTGGTAGTCAATGGGTGTGTGCTGTGTGCCAGAGATTCTGTAAGTACCTTAGGATGTCCTGGTAGGGATTCAGTAAGTACCATTGGAAGTCCTTTAAGGGATTCTGTAAGTACAATAGGAAGTTCAGGCAGGAATTCTGTGAGTAGCATTGGATGTCCTGGCAGGAATTCTGTGAGTACCACTGCAAGTCCTAGCAGGGAATCTGCAAGTACAATTGGAAGTCCTGGCAGGGATTATGTGAGTACAATTGGAAGTCCTGGCAGGGGATTATGTGAGTACAATTGGAAGTCCTGGCAGGGATTATGTGAGTAGCATTGGAAGTCCTGGCAGGGATTATGTGAGTAGCATTGGAAGTCCTGGCAGGGATTATGTGAGTAGCATTGGAAGTCCTGGCAGGGATTCTGTGAGTAGCATTGGAAGTCTAGGCAGGGATTCTGCAAGTAACATTGGTAGTCCTGGCAGGGATTCTGTGAGTACCATTGGAAGTCCTGGCAGGGATTCTGCGAGTACCATTGGAAGTCCTGGCAGGGATTCTGCAAGTAACATTGGTAGTCCTGGCAGGGATTCTGTGAGTACCATTGGAAGTCCTGGCAGGGATTCTGCGAGTACCATTGGAAGTCCTGGCATGGATTCTGCGAGTACCATTGGAAGTCCTGGCAGGGATTCTGCGAGTACCATTGGAAGTCCTGGCAGGGATTCTGCGAGTACCATTGGAAGTCCTGGCAGGGATTCAGTGCAGTAGCATTGGAAGTCTAGGCAGGGATTCTGCAAGTAACATTGGAAGTCCTGGCAGGGATTCTGCAAGTACCATTGGAAGTCCTGGCAGGTTCTGTAAGTAGTATTGGAAGTCCTGGCAAAGTTTCTGTAAGTAGTATTGGAAGTCCTGGTAGGGATTCTGCGAGTACCATTGGAAGTCTAAGCAGGGATTCTGTGAGTACCATTGGAAGTCCTGGAAGGGAGTCTGTGAGTACCCTGGTAGGGGTTTTACGAGTGTTGAATCCAAAGAGCAGATGTATACCGCTCAGGCAAACAATCCAGATCAATCCACAACAGGTGCAGGCTCTGGCTCGCCACCACACACGATGCAATAGGGAGAAGGGTCAGCCGCACACTGGAGGATAGATGAATATATTGTGTATTTATTGATCCATAGGACACACAGAAAATGATTAAGTACGAGATGGTGTGAAACGTGTTAACAGGTCCCGTATTCATGTCCTGGTGTTTTGTGTGTCCTATGGACCAATAAATACACACTATATTCATCTATCCTCCGGTGTTCAGCTGACCCTTTTTCCTAAGGTATTTTACAAGTACCATAGAGTACCATAGTCCTGGCAGGTATTTTACAAGTACCATAGGAAGTCCTGGCAGGGATTTTTTATGAGTACCATAGGAAGTCCTGTCAGGTATTTTACAAGTACCATAGGAAGTCCTGGCAGAGATTCTGTGAGCACCATTGGAGGTCCTAACAGAGATTCCGTGAATAGCATTTGAAAGTCCTGGCAGAGACCGGCAAGTTCCATTGGAGGCTCTTCAATACATTTGTTTTTGCATCCCAGGCTTCAGTGTCATTACCGCCGCTGTATCACGCTGCACCCAACTTATGGGGAAACTGCATATTGTCTCATATTATCTAAGAAAGCAAGCCTCCAAAGTCTAGTTACCTTAGGTGACTTAATGCTATAGGAATGTCATTGTAAATTGACTATGTGGTTAAGCCAGCCCATTAGTCTCCTTTCAGGAATATGATGTCTTCCTTAGAAGGTCATTTTGCTCCAAGGGGAATGGGTTGAACATTTTTTTTACATTTGAGTCCTATAGATATACTACAGCAAAAGCTTGGAATAACTGTCTCACCTCAGAGCTACATCATGCATGCGTCTGGTTTGGTTATTTGTGCCACGCTGTGAAAGTGGGCGGAATCCGTGGCGGAAACAGCATCTTTACTTAAGTATTGTTATTACATTTTCTAATATTATCTTTATCTGTCATTACTTAATTAAATGTTATACTGATGTAAAGCCCACCGGGTTAGCTAGGCTAGATGTTTTTTAGATAGAGCAGCAGCCTGGGATTAGTCAGCCTGAGAGCGAGGCAATGAGTCCACCTCTGGACAGGCTGGGGGGTTCTACAGGTCAGGGCTTCTGAATCCCTCCCACCCTTCCAGAAACTGGAGAAGTTTCTGGAAGAGGGGTGGATGAGGGGAGGAGGGCCAGATCTACATGTATGAGAGATCTTGGTCAATCCCCTGGCAGGAGGTTGGACATGGTGCCCAAGGACAACCCTCAAATATGACAGAGCCTGGGGAGCAAGGGGAATCGGGTTTAAGATGAACTGAGAGGAAGGCTGGAGCGTGGAGCCTGGGAGGGGGCCCCAGGGAGGGGAGCCTACCTACCGGCTGGTTGATGGACAAGAGGATGTCTACTGCTCAAAGTCCCCCAGGGAGGACATCCTGAGCAGCGGAAAAGGAGCCAGCCCAGAGAAAGGCCTTAAAGCAGCTACAAACCCCCTGAGCTGATAGGACAGGACCATGTAAGCACTCATAGCCCCCCTGGGACAGGGGAGAGGGCGGGTGCAATACCCAACTAGTTCTCATTTGGAACTGCTTAATTGCAAGCTTCTGGGACCTCTTTCTCAGGGTTACCCTCAGTACAGCTGGGCAAAGAGAAAGAATCATCTGGGGTCTGAGGAGGAACACCAAGGAGACTTAGTGCTCCTTAACCTCTTCCCGTCTGCCCTATAGCAGTAATATTTCTACAGGGCGACACGGGTGGGCAAAATCACATATATATTACGTGATTTTGCATTTCCGGGTAGGGGGCATGCGTGAACGCCCTACCCACGCCACTATTCACGCCTCAGCTGTTAATCACTGGGTCCCGGCTGGTGATTACTCGTCGGCACCCGGTGATCAAGGAGCATTACCGACGGCGGGAGAGAACTGTAAGTAAAAAATACAGATCTCTCCCCTGTCAGCATAGCAGAACCATGCAAAGCAGTGTGCTTACAGTGAAGCACACACCCCCCCACCTCCAGAGTAAAACAGCACACAGTTAACCCTTTGATCACCCCACATGTTAACCCCTTCCTGCCCAGTACCATTAGTACAGTGTCGGTGCTTTTTATTAGCACTGATCACTGTATTGGTGTCACTGGGGATGTCAGTGACACCAAGTCAGTTCCTCACAGTGTCAGAATACCCGCCGCAGTCCTGCTATAAGTCGCGGATCGCCACCATTACTAGTAAAAATAATAATTATAAAATCCCAGTATCTATATCGCCATTTGTAAACGCTATAACTTTCGTGTAAACCAATTAATTTACACGGATTGGGATTTTGTTTATTTTTTAGCAAAGACACGGAGCAGAATACATTTTGGCCTAAATTTATGATGAAATTAGATTTTTTATTTTTTTTTTTACTGGACAAGTTTAATAGCAAAATTCAAAAATATTGTTTTTTTTCTCAAAATTATCTGGCTTTTTTTTTGACAGCGCAAAAAATAAAAACCGCTCAGTCGATCAAATACCATGGAAAGAATGCTCCTTTTTTGGGGGAAAAAAAGGACATACATTTCATCCGGGTGCAGCGTTGCATGACCGCTTAAGTGTCCGTTAAAGTAACGCACCGCCGTAACGCAAAGAAATGGCCTGGTCAGGAAGGAAGGGTAAATCCTCAGGAGGGCGAGGGGTTAAAGAGACAGTGTTGTTTTTCTTGATTCATGTTTTGTACAGTTTTTGTTGCTAAGAAGTTTGTCCTCAAGTTTTGCAGTTCCTTGGGCATCCCATATACCCCTAGACCCCATCCAAGTTGTTAACCCCTTAATAAAAACAATTATAAACCAGCTCAAGGACTGTACTACTGACTCTGGATGTGCAAGTGTGGAAGATGCCTGTTGTCTGACGGCGCAGAGCGTAGGAGGTCCCAAAACATATTCAGTCAAGAGCAGGGGCAGACTGACAACTCATGGGGCCCCCGGCAATAGGGGATCATTAGGCCAATGTGTCCTTGCCCAAATTCAAAAATCCTATGAAAAAGGTACCAGGGGCATCTCATGGGGCCCCCTACTGACCCCGGGTCCTCGGGCAGTGCCAGATTTTCCAAATGGTCAGTCCGCCCCTGGTCAAGAGGGTAGTGCTAAACTGTAACGGCAATGCTGGGTGCAATAACTAAAAGCAAGTCATATGCACGCACACAATCAACATGTGGTCACACAGAATTTTTAATCAGCATTTACACCATTACATGTTCTACGCATGTGAAAGACCCTCTACCAAATGAACACCTGCCCTGGCACATCATAGCATTCACCCGTCACTCCAAGAAATAACAGGATCCAACTGCAATTTTCTTTCACTGTCAAAACCTCCACTTTTATTATCACACGACACACAGGAGGATATATCTTATAGTCATCACAATCTGTATAATAACACACACCAGTAAGAATGTGAGCATTACAGCATGAAATAGACACATCACTTGACAGTGTCACAGCATAGAATTAATACATTACCAAAGCTATGTAAAGGTGGGAAGGAATAGATCCCATAGGAATCATACTGCACAGGGGGTCACGGTGAAGCCGTAAAAGTGACCAATCGATGAGCCCATATAACCTTGGCAAAAGTCTTAGCGTCAGAGCGTCCTCTGGCAACTATGGGACTCCCAATCGATCCCGGCTTTTAAAACCATTTTCCTGGCAGCTTTCCCGAAGTGGGTGGGCGCCACACCCACTATAGGAAGAGGTAGCAGAAAGGTTCAGTGAGGATAACAGTCACGCCATATCGAGTCCACATTGTTCTCTAGAAAGTCACACTTTTGCTTCAAATCAGCTTCTCATCCACCCTAAACTTCTTCTCATCTACCTTAAACTGAAAGATTTCTAACTTCTCAAGCAAGTAGACATCTTTAAAAAGGTTCGTATCTTCTAATGTGACATTACAAGATGTCATAAACATGTTCAATCCCATAAACAAGTTCCTATCTTGTTTTAAGTAGAATATCTTGTGACTCATCGTCAGTCGTTTCTCATGCTCCTGGTATTTGGGCAACAATGCTTTATTATAAAAATTACCCAAGAAACAAAGGATCCAAGGCCAACACATTTCATAGGCATTACATACACTTATAAGTATTTCTGTGATCTCCTTTTGCACATCTCAAATAAACCCCAAAAAACTGTCATGTGGCAGCGATAAAATACTAACCTAAATCCCCTCCCTCCAGTAATCAGACTGCAACATTGTAACTGTCCTTTGGCAACTAAAGGGCTCCTAATCAATCCTGGCTTTTAAACCATTTTCCTGGCCGCTTTCCCGAAGTGGGTGGGCGCCACACCCACTATAGTAGGGGGTAGCAGAAAGGTTCTGTGAGGATAACAGAGTCACGCCCAGCCACCATATTGAGTCCACATTGTTCTCTAGAAAGTCACACATTTGCCTCAGATCATCTTCTTATCTACCCTAAACGTCTTCTCATCTACCCTAAACCAGGGGCGGACTGACCATTCGAGCACTCGGGCACTGCCCGAGGGCCCGGGGTCAGTAGGGGCCCCACGAGATGCCCCTGGTACCTTTCATTGTTTTTTTTCATAGGCTTTTTTGGGTGTGGGCAAGGACACGGGGGTCCCCCATGTTCCTCTATTGCCCGGGGGCCCCATGAGTTGTCTGTCCGCCCCTGCCCTAAACTGAAAAATTTCTAACTTCTTAAGCAAGTAGACATCTTTAAATAGGTTCTTATCTTCTAATGTGACATTACAAGATTCCATAAACACGTTCAATCCCATAAACAAGTTCCTATCTTGTTCTAAGTAGAATATCTTGTGACTCATCATCAGTCGTTTCTCATGCTCCTGGTATTTGGGTAACAATGCTTTATTGTAAAAATTACCCAAGAAACAAAGGGTCCAAGGCCAACACATTTCATAGGCATTACATACACTTATAAGTATTTGTGTTATCTCCTTTTGCACATCTCAAATAAACCCCAAAAAAACTGTCATGTGACCGCGATAAAATACTAACCCACATCCCCTCCCCCCAGTAATCAGGCTGCAACATTGTAACTTTCCTGTGGCAACTAAGGGGCTCCCAATCTATCCCAGCTTTTAAACCATTTTCCTGGCCGCTTTCCAGAAGTGGGTGGGCACCACACCCCACTATAGGAGGAGGTAGCAGAAAGGTTCCATGAGGATAACAGTCACGCCATATCGAGTCCACATTGTTATCTAGAAAGTCACACTTTTGCTTCAGATCAGCTTCCTATCTACCCTAAACTTCTTCTCATCCACCCTAAACTGAAAGATTTCTAACTTCTCAAGCATGTAGACTTCTTTAAACAGATTTGTATCTTCTAATGTGACATTACAAGATGTCATAAACACGTTCAATCCCATAAACAAGTTCCTATCTTGCTCTAAACAGAATATCTTGTGACTCTATTCCTTTGGCTTAGAGAAATGACATCAGTCACCTCTCATGCTCCTGGTATTTGGGAAACAATGCTTTATTGTAAAAATTACCCAAGAAACAAAGGGTCCAAGGCCAACACATTTCATAGGCATTACATACACTTATAAGTATTAATATGATCTCCTTTTGCACATCTCAAAAAAACCAAAAAAAAACTGTCATGTGACCGCAATAAAATACTAAGCCACGTCCCATCCCCCCAGTAATCAGACTGCAAGATTGTAACTTTTTCAGCATCAGGGGCTGATCTGTGTCAGCCATTTGTGACCGCATGATTGTGTCACCTCCGAGCTAGCAACTACAAGTCCCATGAGGCATTGCAAGATTGACAGTTACAAGCGCGACTCCCAAAGGCAGAGGCATGATGGGACTTGTAGTTTCGCAACAGCTGGAGGGCCGCCAGTCTGACACCCCTTGTCTAGGAGGTAGCTGTTGACTCTGAACGAGGCCTGAACAAAGATGGCGCCGTCCTTCTACAGAGAAAAGCAGATGAAGCCATTGTCAGAGGGGAGTCCTGTGATCTCTGTGAGAGGTAACAAATCCCCTGAAGTGTTAAACTGACACATTACTGAGCACGCTACATTTAACAAGGAAAAAAAATATGTCTGACGCTAGATCCGCCTTAAGTTAAATTCTCTGAACGCAGGCAATACGGGGATTCGGCGGAATAAAACTGCCAGCAGCCAAGGCAATTAAATTAAATTAAAACAAAAAAAAAATTGTTGCATGGAGGTATGTCTGATATAAAATGAAAGCATTTGATGGCCTCTTTTAATGTTCTCATTGCACTTTCAGTTACTGCAACCTCCAAGCGACCCTGGAGGTGCATTGAAAAAATATATATATATATATTATTTTTTTTTTTGTGGAATTGTTTTGGCAGAGATTACTTTTAATTGGCTGTAGAAAAACTGTAAAAAAAAAACAAAAAAAAACAAAACAACACTCATTAACACTTGGCCGGCGACATTGACACCACACACAGAAAAGACATTAATGGAAAAATTGAAATGAGAAAGAGAGAAATCAGATATTAGACACATCGCCTCTCGGGACGTTCGATGTGATAAAGTCACCGGCCTGGAACTTTGTTTATTATATTTCTGCCGTAAAAAAGTAAATAAATAAAAATGGCTTTTGTCGGCAGCTCGCGGCCGGGAGGTGCCGGGTGAAGGTTCGATAAATAAATGGAGCGGCGCTGAAAAAGAGGGTCTGGCGTTAATGAGGGGGCTGCAAGCCCCTCCTTCATAGAACACTTAACCATTTCCTGCCCTGATGTCCTGGACTTGAAGTGGAGATATCGGGATCAGGGCCTTTTTGTTCCAGTGGGAATGCAGGGGGACTTACCTTCAGCGCTGAATGTATGTAATGGCAAGGAAGCAAGAGGGTCTATTGATGCTGCTGCTGGGACAGGACCTATTTTTGTAGAGGAGGTCTATTGTTGTTGCTGGGGAATATGTGTTTGTTGGTGGTGGGTCGTATGTTGATGGGGGTCAATCATTGCTGGGAGGGATCTACTGTTGAAGGAGGGGTCTACTGTTGCTGGCTTCTAGAGGTTCTATTGATTCTGGCTGCTGGGGGCTCTAGGCTGCTGGATGAGATCTATTTTTGCAGGGGAGGTCTATTGTTGCTGCTGTGGGATATATGTTTGCTGGTGGTGGGTCATATGTTGATGGGGGTCAATCATTGCTGGGAGGGATCTACTGTTGAAGAAGGGGTCTACTGTTGCTGGCTTCTAGAGGCTCTATTGATGCTTGCTGCTGTGGGCTCTAGGCTGCTAGACAGGATCTATTTTTTTTCAGGGGAGGTCTATTGTTGCTGCTGTGGGATCTATGTTTGCTGGTGGTGGGTCTTATGTTGATGGGGGTCAATTATTGCTGAGAGGGATCTACTGTTGAAGGAGGGGTCTATTGTTGCTGGCTGCTAGAGGTTCTATTGATGCTGGCTGCTGGGGGCTCTAGGCTGCTGGATGGGGTCTATTTTTGCAGGGGAGGTCTGTTGTTGCTGCTAGGGGAATCTATGTTTGCTAGTGGTGGGTCTTATGTTGAAGGGGGTCAAACATTGCTGGGAGGCATCTACTGTTGAAGGAGGGGTCTATGGTTGCTGGCTGCTAGAGGTTCTAGTAATGCTGGGGGGGGCTCTGGGCTGCTGGACGGGATCTATTTTTGCAAGGGAGGTCTATTGTTGCTGCTAGGGGAATCTATGTTTGCTGGTGGTGGGTCTTATGTTGAAGGGGGTCAATCATTGCTGGGAGGGATCTACTGTTGAAGGAGGGGTCTACTGTTGCTGGCTGCTAGAGGTTCTATTGATGATGCTGGCTGCTGGGGGCTCTAGGCTGCTGAATGGGGCCTATTTTTGCAGGGGAGGTCTATTGTTGCTGCTAGGGGAATCTATGTTTGCTGGTGGTGGGTCTTATGTTGAAGGGGGTCAGTCATTGCTGGGAGGGATCTACTGCTGAAGGAGGGGTCTGCTGTTGCTGGCTGCTAGGGGTTCTATTGATGCTGGCTGTTGGGAGCCTATTGTTGCTAGAGCTGATCTATTGTTGATGGGGAGGTCTACTGGTGAGAATCTATGTTCACGGGGGGGGGGTTATAGTTGCTGGGGGGGAGGTTCTATTGTCACTGAGGGGGGAATTGTTTTTGGAGAGGTGTATTATAGCTGGCTACTGGGAGATCTATTATGGCTGGAGTGAATTTATATTGAAGGGGGGGGGGCTATTGTTGCTGGAGGGGATCTATTTTACTGCCTGTCTAGTTATCATTAAGAAATTCCATACAAATAACTTATCACCACAAAATGATACTTGGCTCTGTCTTCACTGTAAGGGGTGGTACTGGGAGGTGGGCAGGTCAAACCATGTTTGACACACCCCTCTTTCCCTCTGTGATACAAGTCTTGTGATGAGAGGTGTGGCTGCTACTCAGCTCTGCCAGCACAGACCTCCAGAGTTGGTTGTGGCCAGCTCAGTGGATTGCTGTAGGAAAGTCCTGGATTCTTTCTTGGATACACAGAATATAACTGGATATAATATTTATAGGGAAAGGTGATCCAGGGAATATCCGATTGCCTCTCGGGGGATCAGGAAGGAATGTTTTCCCCAGCAGGAGCAGATTGGATCGTGATTTGCTGTGCTTTTTTTGCCTTCTCTCTGGATCAACTGTGGGTGTAGGATTATAACTTTTTTTTTCTTTTTTTTAATGGTTGAACTGGATGGACTTTTGTTTTTTTCAGCCAGACTAACTATGTACTGTAGTGTGAGGCTTGTAAGCAGTATTTTCCCTAAAAGAAATGAGTATTTTTTTTTTTTTTGTTTAATATTTATTCCTTTGTTAACTACAAGAAAGAAAACATATACTAAATGGTAAAAAAAGACAAATAGCTACACAACACTGCAGTGGAGGCATCTGGGGACAGGGGGAGTCACTTCTTCTTCCTGGTCCTAAATTTCTGCTCCAGATTGGTGGGGGGATCTATTCCTGTGCATGGTCTCTGTTATTCTTCAAGTTTCACTATAGTTGACCTAATGAAATCAATATTGCGACCTATACTCTCCAGCCACTTTATAGGGTCCACCTGTTCAATGGCTTGGTAACACAAATTGCTAATCAGCCAATCACATGGCAGCAACTCAATGCATTTAGGCATCTAAATGTGGTGAAGAGGACTCGCTGAAGTTCAAACTGAGCATCAAAATGGGGGAGAAAGGGAATTTAAGTGACATGGTTATTGGTGCCAGACAGGGTGATCTGAGTAGTTCAAAAACTGCTGATCTACTGGATATTCACGCATGACCATCTCTAGGGTTTACAGAGAATGGTCCGAAAAAGAGAAAATATCCAGTGAGTGGCAGTTGGTTGAAAATGCCTTGTTGGTGTCAGAGGTCAGAGGAGAATGGGCAGACCAGGGGCGGACTGACCATTTGGAAACTCAGGCACTGCCCGAGGGCCCGGGGTCAGTAGGGGGCCCCATGAGATGCCCCTGGTACCTTTTTCATAAGCTTTTTTAAGTTTGGGCAAGGATACAGGGGCCTCATGATCCCCTATTGCCCGGGGCCCCATGAGTTGTCAGTCCGCCCCTGGGGCAGACTGGTTGCTAAGACATTCAGATGGTGGGGTCAGAATTTGGTGTGAACAACATGAAAGCATGGATCCATCCTGCTTTGTGTCAACTGTACAGGTTGGTGGTGTCATGGTGTGGTGGATCCATCCTGCGTTGTGTCAACTGTTCAGGTTGGTGGTGTCATGGTGTGGTGGATCCATCCTGCCTTGTATCAATGGTTCAGGCTGGTGGTGGTGGTGGTGGTTTCATGGTGTGGTGGATCCATCCTGCCTTGTATCAATGGTTCAGACTGGCGGTGGGTGGTTTCATGGTGTGGTGGATCCATCCTGCCTTGTATCAATGTGTTCAGGCTGGTGGTGGTGGTGTCATGGTGTGGTGGATCCATCCTGCTTTGTATCAAGTGTTCAGGCTGGTGGTGGTGGTGGTGTCATGGTGTGGTGGATCCATCCTGCTTTGTATCAATGGTTCAGGCTGGTGGTGGTGGTGGTGGTTTCATGGTGTGGTGGATCCATCCTGCTTTGTATCAATGGTTCAGGCTGGTGGTGGTGTGGTTTCATGGTGTGGTGGATCCATCCTGCCTTGTATCAAGTGTTCAGGCTGGTGATGGTGGTGTCATGGTGTGGTGGATCCATCCTGCTTTGTATCAATGGTTCAGGCTGGTGGTGGTGGTTTGTCATGGTGTGGTGGATCCATCCTGCCTTGTATCAATGGTTCAGACTGGTAGTGGTGGTTTCATGGTGTGGTGGATCCATCCTGCCTTGTATCAAGTGTTCAGGCTGGTGGTGGTGGTGTCATGGTGTGGTGGATCCATCCTGCCTTGTATCAATGGTTCAGGCTGGTGGTGGTAGTTTCATGGTATGTCGGAGATTTTCTTGGCACCAGCAAGGTGGACCAAAAAAATGGCTGGTGAGTGTAGATCAGTGTTTCTCAACTTTCTTTTCAGTCAAGGCACCCTTTACAATTATGGAGAGTCTTGAGGCAACCCGATCTAAAATGTGAAAAACTTTTCTAGTTTTATATAATGCAGCAACATCCACACGTGGTAGACACCCAACATTAGAGGTGGTTTATTCTTCCAAAGCAAAATACACTTTTGCACCCTGGTACTGACTTGTATTCCAGTGTTTCTCTTCTACCTCAGTTTTTCTCCATCACTGAGCTGATGTGACCGCCAGCACTCATGGAGAGGGGCGGGGGAGGGTCAATCAAGGATGCTGTGAGGGCAGCTGACATCCTCCTTATCAACTGATGATGTCATTGGTTGTCAGGACGCCGGAGGTTAGAAGGTCGTAATGTTGCACAATGAAAATCTGTTGCTTTGTTTAACTAAAAGGCAGGCTTGTTCCTCCCGCTGGCTTGTATACAAGTTTTGGGCAGTTTTTAGACATTTTGCCAAGGCACCCCTGAAGAAACCTCAAGGCACCCTGGTTTAGAAAGGCTGTTGTAGATGATCCATTATGCTGGAAATGGCAGTGGGCAGAGCATACAAGTCAACTAAGAAGTACCCTCCTTGAGTGTGACATCGGTTGTCATGCATACCTTGTAAGGAGGGTTCTTCTCCTACAAGTCAACTAAGAAGTACCCTCCTTGAGTGTGACATCGGTTGTGCGTGGATACCTTGTAAGGAGGGTTCTTCTCATACAAGTCAACTAAGAAGTACCCTCCTTGAGTGTGACATCGGTTGTGCGTGGATACCTTGTAAGGAGGGTTCTTCTCCTACAAGTCAACTAAGAAGTACCCTCCTTGAATGTGACATCGGTTGTGCATGGATTCCTTGCAAGGAGGGTTCTTCTCATACAAGTCAACTAAGAATTACCCTCCTTGAGTGTGACATTGGTTGTGCATGGATACCTTGTAAGGAGGGTTCTTCTCATACAAGTCAACTAAGAAGTACCCTCCTTGAGTGTGACATTGGTTGTGCGTGGATACCTTGTAAGGAGGGTTCTTCTCCTACAAGTCAACTAAGAAGTACCCTCCTTGAGTGTGACATCGGTTGTGTATGGATACCTTGTAAGGAGGGTTCTTCTCATACAAGTCAACTAAGAAGTACCCTCCTTGAGTGTGACATTGGTTGTGCATGGATTCCTTGTAAGGAGGGTTCTTCTCCTACAAGTCAACTAAGAAGTACCCTCCTTGAGTGTGACATCGGTTGTGTATGGATACCTTGTAAGGAGGGTTCTTCTCATACAAGTCAACTAAGAAGTACCCTCCTTGAGTGTGACATCGCTTGTGCATAGATACCTTGTAAGGAGGGTTCTTCTCATACAAGTCAACTAAGAAGTACCCTCCTTGAGTGTGACATCGGTTGTGCGTGGATACCTTGTAAGGAGGGTTCTTCTCATACAAGTCAACTAAGAAGTACCCTCCTTGAGTGTGACATCGGTTGTGCATGGATATCTGGTAAGGAGGGTTCTTCTCCCCAAGGTTTTCCAGGTTTCGCATGTTGGCTTCTTTTTCGAGCAGAGCTGCCATTGTACTCTTCAGAGCAGCCACCATTTCAGACCTCTGCTTGGCCTTCATGATCTGACCCATCTCATATCTGTCCATTGTAGGGGAGGATGACCGGGCTCTGCGATCGGAGCTCAGTCCAGACAAGAATGAGAGCAATCTGATGTTAGAGTGGAGAGGAAGAAATGGGTATTTTAAGGTATTTCCTAGCAAAAGTTGCAACTTATAACATGTAGATGTTCAGAACTAAAAAGAAATTCATCGGGCTTTAATCCAAACTGGAGGTACTACCAAAGGTGCCTCCAGCTGGGGGCCATTGCCAATTTGTCATGTTATTTCATTCCTACAGGTTGAGCTTAACTGGCAACTTTGTAAATGATTAAACGGTCCAAAAGGGCCCCCTTATCAGCTCTCCGGGGTCAAGGGTTACCCAATGTACCCGCCACCTCCCAAAATGTTCAAGTACGAGATACCTCGTTGACTCCTTTACTGGGGTGGAAAGGTCGAGTCTTACTTTGAGTCATGATATAGCTTAACGGCTATAATATTCAGGGAGGAAAATAAAAAGCGAGGCTTTTTTCGGTCTGAAATTTCAAGATGTCATTTGCAAGGCTCGGTATTCTCTGTGAAAAGTAACCAGGGAAAAAGTATAAAAGAGAGGAAATGAAAGAATCTAGGTTATTGCAAATCCTCGGCAAAGAGCTTTCATGTGTCACTCCAACTTAAAGAATTTTTGTCAACTGAAACAGGTTTTTTCTGCGAGAGAGGCGGAAGATGAGAACGCTTCCAGGGCAGAGATAAATGCCATCCTAATAAAATGTGCAGATTATGTTAAAGTGCTTCTACTCAGACTCTGAAAGAAAGAGGAGACATGATGGATTGGGTCTGATTTGTAAAAAAGGTGAAGCGGTTGGCCATGGATGAACGTCCTAATAGGAAAGCCTATCAACTGCCACTGAATGCTGTCATGGTCACAGAAGCCAATTGGGTGTCTTTATAAAAATTTGGACAATTTATAAACTGAAAATTTAACTTTTTTGTTTAAAGAGCTCTTAGGGCTCATTTACGCTTTGACTTTAACACACATTAAAGTGCCTACCGCTGCAACATGATTTATTTTTTTTTGCTTTTGATGCTTCGGTGGTGCTTTTCTAAAGCTTTAATGAAGCTTGTTAATTGCCTTGTGTGTGTTGATTTTTGATTTGTTGTAAAGGGGCCCAGGAGAGACCCATCTCAGTAGTATCCCCACTCAGCAGATCCCCAACTCATTAGTGCCTCTGTTCAGTAGATCCGAAGCTCATTGGTACCCTCGCTCAGCAGATCCCCAGTTTATTAGTACCTTCATTCAATCCCATGCTCAGTAGTAACCCCCTGCTCACTAATGCCCCACTCAGTAGTACCCCCAGCTTTGCTGATCCCCCACTCAGTAGTAACTCCCAGCTCTGCTGATGTCCTGCTCAGTGGTAACCCCCAGCTCTTCTTATTCTCTGCTCAGTAGTTGCTGCAGTTCTGCTGATCCCCCACTCAATAGTAACCCCCAGCTCTGCTGATCCCCCCGCTCAGTAGTACCCCCAGCTCTGCTAATGTCCCGTTCAGTAGTAACCCCCAACTCTTCTTATCCTCTGCTCAGTAGTCGCCCCAGCTCTGCTGATATCCCGCTCAATAGTAACCCCCAGCTCTGCTGATACCCCGCTCAATAGTAACCCCCAGCTCTGCTGATACCCCGCTCAATAGTAACCCCCAGCTCTGCTGATGTCCCACTCAGAAGTAACCCCCAGCTCTTCTTATCCTCTGCTCAGTAGTTGCCCCAGCGCTGCTGATCCCCCGCTCAATAGTAACCCCTAGCTCTGCTGATCCCCCACTCAGTACTAACCCCCAGCTCTACTGATCTTCTACTCAGTAGTACCCCAGCTCTGCTGATATCCCGCTCAGTAGTAACCCCCAGCTCTTTCTATCCTCTGCTTAGTAGTCGCCCCAGTTTTGCTGATCCCCCGCTCAATAGTAACCCCCAGCTTTGCTGATCCCCCGCTCAATAGTAACCCCCAGCTCTGCTGATCCCCCGCTCAATAGTAACCCCCAGCTTTGCTGATCCCCCCCTCAATAGTAACCCCCAGCTCTGCCGATCCCCTACTCAGTAGTAACCCCCAGCTCTACTGATCTTCTACTTGGTAGTACCCCCAGCTCTGCTGATGTCCCGCTCAGTAGTAACCCCCAGCTCTTCTTATCCTCTGCTCAGTAGTCGCCCCAGCTCTGCTGATCCCCCGCTCAGTATAACCCCCATCCCTGCATCCCTGCTGAATATAACCGCTCTGCAATAGTATTAACCCCCAGCTCTGCTCTGGTTCTTTTTTTTCAGTATTAACATGGCGATCTCTGGTTATGTTACTTATTGCATTTAGGTAGTTTCCGTTTTGAATTTGCTTCTCCTTTCACCCCCCATGATCTGCAGAATGATGTTTCCTTTTGTTTTGGTTACATTTGTTATGTTACTAATTGCATTTAGTAGTTTCGTTTTGAAATTCGTTTATTTTAGTTTTCTTTTGTTTATTCATTTTCTAACAAATTCCAAATTTTCAGAACGATTTCAATTCGAATCGGCCAAAAATGTTTCCATCTATTCGAAATCTGTGTGCAGAATAGCTGGTTAAGGAGCTGGTCCTGGAAAAAAAAACAGCATGGGGTTCCCACCCCCCATCTATACCAGGCCCTTCGGGTCTGTTATAGATTTTAAGGGGAAACCCACACCTAAATTAATTTTAAAAAAAAGTGTGGGGTCCCCCCATAACCAGTACCAAACCCCTATCCGAGCATGCAGCCCGGCAGGTCAAGAAAGGGAGTGATTTTGGCCATGCCCCCAAAGCACCTTGTCCCCTTGTTGATGGGGAAAAGGGCTTCTTCCCTACAAACTTCCCTACAAACTTGGACTGTGGTTGTGGAAGTCTGCAAGTGGGGAGCAGGGGCAGACTGACAACTCATGGGGCCCCTGGGCAATAGGGGATCATGGGGCCCCTGCGTCCTCTCCCACACTCAAATCACACCCAAAAAAGCCTATGAAAGGTACCAGGTACATCTCATGGGGCCTCCTACTGACCCCGGGCCCTCGGGCAGTGCCCGCGTTCCCCAATGGTCAGTCCGCCCCTGGTGGGGAGTTTAGTGGAACTGGAAGCTCCCATTAACAAGGGAGCCATCACATACCAGCCCCTCTCACGTGAATAAGTAGGGGTACATAGTACCCCTCAAAGCCAGGAAATGTGAAGTAGCGCCACCGATGCACAAGAGTGAGAGCAGCGTCCTTACACTTATCCAGGGGTGTAGATTGACAAGGAGGGATGGACGCCACAGAGTGTCAATGATGGCCTGAGCCCTACCGACGCGTTTCACCCCTCCCATTCCCCCGATCACCCCTTTGGTCACAGAGGCCTGGTCACTAGCGGGCGGTTACTGCAAATTTAGAGGTGGGAGTCAAATGGGAGGGGCCATCTTGCAGGTCGACATGTCAGGTTTGGGCTTTGGCCGGGGGTGATAGTGTCCCAAGGCTGGAGCTAATATGCTGATAAGTGAGTGGAGTCATTTCGAATAAATTGAATTAGATGCAATTTTATCTATATAGCCGTGGAGAAACTTTGCCAAAGCAGATGCTCTTTGGAGCAATTAGTTGTTTTTTTTTTCTTCTATTTTTGAAGGTCTTTTTTTTTGCACACTTATTGCTGGTGCAACACGCTGCGAAAAGAATTATACATGCCCATTTATTCCCTGCAAAAATATGTGCATTTTTAATTTTTTTCCAGAAAGGTGAGCTTAGCCTTTAATAGAACATACATGTTTTAAGTATAAAGTCGGTCCCTGGCTAACAAGGCAGCAGAGAGGCCTCTGATCCCCGCAGGCTCCCCCGCCGCACTTCCGATAACAAGCCGCGGCGAGTCATGTGTAGTACGCGGTAAGCAGGGGGAATAGGATGGGGAGGGTGGCTGCACATACGAGATTCAGCACATGTTTAATACACGGTTACGTAACAGGCGCTTGCTCCGGGAAGCAGCGGGGAGAAGCGGCGTCCTGCTGAGAGGACTCATCAGAGGTGATTTAATATCAATAATTGAAATAACCTTCAAGTCAATCTGGGCATATGTTGATTTTCTGCGGCTTGTGTCTATATTTTCATAGTAGATTTAGTAGAGAAAATCAACAAGACGCGGCATAAAGGGAGAGGCGGGAAACGAGCCGTATACAGTGTCAGTTGTGCGTCTAAGCCGGTTTACATTGAGGTTCGATCAATGCAGGAAGGGACTCTGGAGAGCGGTTCCTGGATGGTGTATCGGTACTGTGTGGACCCACAAAATTTGGCTCCCCCTAAGAACAAACCTACTTTTCATTGTAGACCCCTTTAACTGCTCCAACCGTCGTCGTCTGCACACTCAAAGCCAAACTTCAGCGATTAGACAAAATTGACCCTTGCAATGGGCCCCCCTTATTAGGTCTAGGGGGAGATGAATTGGCTGTATTGCTTACCTTACCCCTACTTCAGTTGGCTCCAGCACTCTCCTTCCAATGCTCCGGTCTGTGGGTGGCCACTTGATGCCATCATGTGCAATGCAGGTCTCAGGAGTGGGAGGCTGTAGTTCCGGGGTCCACAGAGTGGGACCCTTGCAATGGGCCCCCCTTATTAGGTCTAGGGGGAGATGAATTGGCTGTATTGTTTACCTTACCCCTACATCAGTTGGCTCCTGCACTCTCCTACTCTCCTTCCAATGCTCCGGTCTGTGTGCGGCCACTTGATGCCATTATGTGCAATGCAGGTCTCAGGAGTGGGAGGCTGTAGTTCCGGGGTGCACAGAGTGGGCCCCTTGCAATGGGCCCCCCTTATTAGGTCTAGGGGAGATGAATTGGCTGTATTGCTTACCTTACCCCTACTTCAGTTGGCTCCAGCACTCTCCTACTCTCCTTCCAATGCTCCGGTCTGTGGGCGGCCACTTGATGCCATTATGTGCAATGCAGGTCTCAGGAGTGGGAGACTGTAGTTCCGGGGTCCACAGAGTGGGACCCTTGCAATGGGCCCCCCTTATTAGGTCTAGGGGGAGATGAATTGGCTGTATTGCTTACCTTACCCCTACTTCAGTTGGCTCCTGCACTCTCCTTCTCCTTCCAATGCTCCGTCTGTGGGCGGCCACTTGATGCCATCATGTGCAATGCAGGTCTCAGGACCTGGATCACCTGCTGGTGGCACTGTGCCTCCCAGAGTGGGAGGCTGTAGTTCTGGGGTTCACAGATTGGGCCTTCGCTGCAGCTGATTCCTGACAACAGGGCTATTAATCATGTACTGAATGTAGAGAAGGCAGAAGTGCGACCCCGCCTGGAGCTCCTTATAGAGGTGGCTTCATGGATGTGGTTGCATGGATGGAGGGAGCCTACATGATTGTGAAGTACGGTATCCTTACATTGAATGAACAGTTAACTTCTGCAGTGTCAGGGGGGTGGGGGTGGGGGGGGGGGGTACCACTGCAAGGATAGAGTTTGACCAATTCCCTCAGCTGAGCTTTAAATGTGAACTCTGGGCAAAATTTAAAAAATGGCACACTGTATATGAATGCAGCCTGTCACTAGGAGCTATTTTTGTTTTTCTGACCCACATAAGATATTTTGATTACCTGTTGATCCTTCCCAGAGTTAGGACAAGGGGCGGGCAGGAGGGTCAGGTTCCCCCTCACCGCACACTCCAGATCAGTGGCTAGTTTACTCCACCATTCCTCTACATGCCCACATGTGACAAAAAGCATACCATGCATGCGCAGCTACTTCTAGTTAAAAGCAACTGCAGTGTACACTATATTGGCCAAAAGTATTGTCCCAGCCTCTCCCAATCATGTGATTCATTTTTTCCAATCCCCTCCATGGACACAGGTGGATACAATCAAGCCCCTAGGCATGCAGACGGCTTCTACAAACATTGGTGAAAGAATGGGTCGCTCTCAGGAGCTCAGTGACTCCAAGCGTGGTCCCGTGATAGGTGGCCACCTGGGCAATAAGTCCATCCGTGACATTTCCTGGCTACTAAATATTCCACGCTCAACTGTTAGTGGGATTATAACAAAGTGGAAGCCACTGGGAACAACAGCCACTCAGCCACCAAGTGGTAGGCCACGTCACATGACAGGGCGGGGTCAGCGCATGCTGAAGCGCACAGTGCGCAGAAGTCGCCAACTGTCTGCAGAGTCAATAGCTAAAGACCTCCAAACTTGGTGTGGCCTTCAGATGAGCCCAACAACAGTGTGTAGAGAGCTTCATGGAATGGGTTTCCATGGCCGAGCAGCTGCATCCAAGCCTTCCATCACCAAGTGCAATGCAAAGCGTCAGATGCCGTGGTGTAAAGCACGTCACCACTGGACTCTAGAGCAGTGGAGACATCTCTGGCAATCCATGGACTTGTCTGGGTTTGGCGGTTGCCAGAATGGTACTTGCCTCACTGCATTGTGCCAAGTGTAAAGTTTGGTGGAGGGGGGATTATGGTATGTATTTGCAAATGTGTGCTAACTAAACTCCCGTTTTTAATGCATATTGTTAGACAGGTTAATTAGGTTGTTGGCTAGCTGGCTGGCAAGTTGAACTGGGTACTTTCTTTTCTTTTGTTGACATGCATTACCCGTCCATGTTCCTTGTTGTAAAAGCCAGTTATACACTGGGGCAGTGACCACCTTTTATGCAACCCCCTCGGAACCCTGGCTGACCATTTTCACCAACCTCACCCTGGCCAGCTTGACACAGATGCTGTTGGCTCCCCACGGCTTTTAGAAAGTTCAGGTCAACCCCCTCAGAAACCCTGGCTGACCACTTTCACCAACCTCACCCTGGTCAGTTTGACATGGAGGCTATTGGCTCCCCAGGGCTTTTACAAGGTCCAGGTCAACCCCTTCGAAACCCTGGCTGACCACTTTCATCAGCCTCACCCTGCTCAGCTTGACACAGAGGCTAGGCTCCCCAGGGCTTTTAGAAAGTCCAGGTCAACCCCCTCAGAAACCCTGGCTGACCACTTTCACCAGCTCACCCTGGTCAGCTTGACATGGAGGCTGTTGGCTCCCCAGGGCTTTTACAAGGTACAGGTCAACCCCCTCAGAACCTTGGGTGACCACTTTCACCAACCTCACCCTGCTCGGCTTGACATGGAGGCTGTTGGCTCCCCAGGGCTTTTACAAGGTACAGGTCAACCCCCTCGGAACCTTGGGTGACCACTTTCACCAGCCTCACCCTGCTCAGCTTGACAGAGAGAGGCTGTGGCTCCCCAGGGCTTTTACAAGGTCCAGGTCAACCCCCTTGGAACCCTGGCTGACCACTTTCACCAACCTCACCCTGCTCAGCTTGACATGGAGGCTGTTGGCTTCCCAGGGATTTTACAAGGTCCAGGTCAACCCCCTCGAAACCCTGGCTGACCACTTTCATTAACCTCACCCTGCTCAGCTTGACATGGAGGCTGTTGGCTACCCGGGAATTACAAGGTCCAGGTCAACCCCCTCGGAACCTTGGGTGACCACTTTCACCAGCCTCACCCTGCTCAGCTTGACAGAGAGGCTGTGGCTCCCCAGGGCTTTTACAAGGTCCAGGTCAACCCCCTTGGAACCCTGGCTGACCACTTTCACCAACCTCACCCTGCTCAGCTTGACATGGAGGCTGTTGGCTACCCAGGGATTTTACAAGGTCCAGGTCAACCCCCTCAGAACCCTGGCGGACCACTTTCCCCAGCCTCACCCTGGTCAGCTTGACAGAGAGGCTGTTGGCTCCCCAGGGCTTTTAGAAAGTCCAGGTGAAGCCCCTCGGAGGGAGCCCTGGACCTTCCCCAGACTCCACTGCTAGTTTCGACTTGAGTCAGCTTTAACCTTAGATAATATACCCGAGGCTCCACTTTAAGCAGATCACGTTCACACCTACATCATACAAAGTAAATGCAGACCAAGATCCAAGGCTCTGTGCGTCAATATACATCTAACAATGCACAGACCATCCATAAAATATAAAATGTCGGTGGGACCAGAAATACGCACCAAAGAATAATGAAAAAAGGTAATACGATATAACTAAAAAACATTTACGTAGCTGGAGTGTTACAGATAAAAAAAAAAAAACACAAAGAAAACAAGAGTTTAAGTCTAATTTTAGTTTGACGCTCTCTCCATGTGTTGTAACACACCTAAAAAACACGAACAGATATAAACCTGCCCCAGGGGCAACCAATCCTGGCACAGGTCTCACTACGCTCCGGTGTTTCGCACTCAGTGCATTGTGAGAATATAGGTGTTGCAGGTGAAAAAAGAAAAAAAAGAAGAAGAAAGCATGTTCTGTTTCAAATCCCACTTTATTCATTGACATACCTCCTTAGAACCAGTCTGCCTGGACAGTATGATCACCTGCTGACCTGACAACATGCACAGGCAGCTTAACTCTTCAATAAGACACAGACGTTGAACCCGCTGTAATTGTACTTCAGATAATTGCAGCACAGAGGATGCTTTTCCAGTCTTTTGGAATGTAAGAAGACAAAGGGGTTGCTTCGCTAAAACTAGAGAGTGTAAAATCTGCTGCAGCTCTCAGGGTTTTTTTGAGGTTTTTTTCTGTTAAAGCTTAACCCCTTTGCACCGGAAGTGGGTGGATCTGAGGAGTGGCTGGTTGGCCTTTTGAGGGATCTTGGCCAATACCCAACAAGAAGTTGGCAAGGGGCTGGACACCTTAACCCCTTTGCACCAGCAGTGGGTGCATCTGAGGAGTGGCTGGTTGGCCTTTTGAGGGATCTTGGCCAATCCCCAACAAGAAGTTGGCAAGGGGCTGGACACCCTTAACCCCTTTGCACCGGCAGTGGGTGGATCTGAGGAGTGGCTGGTTGGCCTTTTGAAGGATCTTGGCCAATCCCCAACAAGAAGTTGGCAAGGGGCTGGACACCCTTAACCCCTTTGCACCGGCAGTGGGTGGATCTGAGGAGTGGCTGGTTGGCCTTTTGAGGGATCGTGGCCAATCCCCAACAAGAAGTTGGCAAGGGGCTGGACACCCTTAACCCCTTTGCACCGGCAGTGGGTGGATCTGAGGAGTGGCTGGTTGGCCTTTTGAGGATCTGGCCAATCCCCAGAAGTTGGCAAGGGGCTGGCACCAGCAGTGGGTGGATCTGAGGAGTGGCTGGTTGGCCTTTTGAAGGATCTTGGTCAATCCCCAACAAGAAGTTGGCAAGGGGCTGGACACCCTTAACCCCTTTGCACCAGCAGTGGGTGGATCTGAGGAGTGGCTGGTTGGGTTGGCCTTTTTAGGGATCTTGGCCAATCCCCAACAAGAAGTTGGCAAGGGGCTGGACACCCTTAACCTTGGCGCCGGCGCCTCACGGCCCTTTTAGAGTTTCAGAAGCAGTTGGCGGGGCTTTTTTTGCAGGGGTCATGTGACCGCTGTGATTCGCCGTCACATGACATGTGGCCAATCGCTGGGGGCTGGACCATAACGCAAGGCAGTGGAGAGGGCGTCCCCAAACAAGAAGTTGGCACCGCTGCCAGCAGGGTGGATTGAGGAGGGGGGGGGTGGTTGGTTGGCCTTTTTAGGGATCTTGAACACCCTGTAAACCCCCTTTGCACCGGCAGTGGGTGTATCCCCAAACAAGAAGTTGGCAAGGGGACGCCGGCGCCTCGCGGCCCTTTAAGAGTTTCAGAAGCAGGGCGGGGTTTTAGGGTCATGTGACCGCTGTGATTCGCCGTCACATGATCGGAAAAGGTCCCAATCGCAAGGGGAGATTGGGACCTTTCCTTGAGTCACAGACATATGTGCTGGGAGCAGGGGCGGACTGACCATTTGGAAACTCAGGCACTGCCCGAGGGCCCAGGTTCAGTAGGGGGCCCCATGAGATGCCCCTGGTTCCTTTTTCATAGGCTTTTTTGAGTTTGGGCAAGGACACAGGGGCCCATGATCCCCTATTGCCCGGGGACCCATGAGTTGTCAGTCCGCCCCTGGCTGGGAGCGTGCGGGGCATGCGCTCTCAGCACATATGTATTTTCTAATGGCGCGCAAATATGCGGCTGCTCGGTGTCAATGCCCAGATGCCATATTTGTGTCTAGGGGTTAATTGAACGAGCTGAAGTCAAAAGCTGATTGGCTACCATGCAGAGCTGCACCAGGTTTTGCACTCTCCAGGTTATAGTAAATCGAATGACTTTCCAAAGCCCTGTCCCTGCAAAGTACTAAGACTAACTGAGGGGAACATGGAGGAAACAGGGAGGGTCTAGCTAGAACTGAACTAACCAGCACTAAACAGGTGAGGGGAGAACAGAAGGAGATACCAAATCACATAAGTAAACAAGTTGTAGTGGCTCAAACTGCCACTAGATGTCACCATACTACACAACAATAATAAAGCGATATTAAACCCAAAACCAAAAGTGTAACATATTGCAGCTTACCAATAATTAGATGTGGCGGCTGCATTAGTATTCTTTTTTTAAGTCTTTTTTCCTTCTGTTTCCACCTGGTGATCCAGCCAGTAACACACCTCCTGTATTAGAGCGCCCCCACTCTGGAGGGAGGATCACAGGGGGCACCACTGGACAGCAGAATTGTCAGTCTGGGGAGAGTGATAGATGTACTAGCAGATTTAGATATACTAACAAACTAAAGCCAAACTCCAGACCACACTTATAATCAGTCACTTTTTTTTTTTTTTTTACACGAATGAATGAAAGCTGATCATTGTAAGCGCCCCTGTCGGTGGTAAATGGTTCGTCTCAACAGTGTTAACTGATACAATTGCAGTCGAGCTTGTTCTGTTGAAAAACAACAAACTTACTGGCTGGGCCACCAGGTGAAAAAAAAGGAAAGTAAGCCTTAAAAAAAAGAAAAGAAAACTAATGCAGCCACCACATGTAAGAATTGCTAAGCTGCAACATAATACAGCCGAGCTTGTTCTGTTGAAAAAAAACAAAACAAAAACAAACAAAACTTACCGGCTGAATCACTGGGTGAAAATAAAGGAATGTAAGCCTAAGGGCCGGCCATAGAAATGCAACCCAGATGCGCTGTGGATGCGCATCGCATGCGTGTTCCGGTGCATTTTTGATGCATTTTTCTTTCATATTTTCTCCCTCTCCTTTTCTTTAATTTCAAATAGGGACATGCGCATTTCTGGTGCAATTCGGTGTGTCCCAGTGTGTTCCAGTGTGTTTTTTGGTGCGTCCCAGTGTGTTCCGGTGTGTTTTTTGGTGCATTCCCGTGCATTTTTGGTGCGTTCCAGTGTGTTCCAGTGTGTTTTTGGTGCATTGCAGTGCATTTTTTGGTGCATTCCAGCGTGTTCCAGTGTGTTTTTGGTGCATTCCCGTGCATTTTTGGTGCATTCCAGCGTGTTCCAGTGCGTTCCAGTGTGTTTTTGGTGCATTCCCGTGCATTTTTGGTGTGTTCCAGTGTGTGTTTGGTGTGTTCCAGTGCATTTTTGGTGCATTCCAGTGCATTTTTGGTGAGTTCCATCTTGTTCCAGTGCATTTTTTTGTGCATTCTAGTGTGTTCCGGTGTGTTTTTGGGTGTGTTCCGGTGTGTTTTTGGTGCATTCCATTTTTTTTCCGGTGTGTTTTTGATGCGTTCCAGTGCATTTTTGGCAAATTCCAGTGCGTTTTTGGTGCATTTTTGGTAAATTCCAGTGCATTTTTGGTGGTGCGTTCCATTTTGTTCCAGTGCATTTTTTGTGCATTCCAGTGTGTTCTGGTGTGTTCTTGGTGCATTCCAGTGTGTTTTCGGTGTGTTTTTGGTGCATTCTAGTGTGTTTTGGTGCGTTCCAGTGTGTTCTGGTGTGTTTTTGGTGCTTTCCAGTGTGTTCCGGTGTGTTTTTGGTGCATTCCAGGGTGTTCCGGTGTGTTTTTGGTGCATTCCAGTGCGTTTTTGGTGCATTCCAACACGTTCCAGTGCATTTGTGGTTTGTTCCAGTGTGTTCCAGTGCATTTTTGGTGCATTCCAGCGCATTCCGGTGTGTTTTTGATGCATTTTAACACGTTCCAGTGCAGTTCTGTGCAGGAAAACCGCAGCCTGTTCTACTTTTTTTCCCTCTGCAAACAGAATGCACTGGAACTGCAAGCACTGATGTGAACTTTGACATTGACCCCCATCTACCCAACTTTCTGTGCGTTTTGGATGCAGAAAAAAAAGCACACTGAAATGCATGTAGTGTGAACCACCCTTAAAAAAGGAGGTGAGGACAGAAGGAGATACCAAATCACAAAAGTAAACAAGTTGTAGTGGCTCAAACTGCCACTAAATGTCAATATACTACAGAACAATCCTAACCTCATACAGTTCAATAAACACTCAAAAGAAAAAACCCCATAAAAGTGAGGCAGAACAAATGATAAAATGTGATTCATCGGGCATGGGGAATGGATACAATGTTTCAATGATATACACCAAATATTACCAAAAACTTTTTTTTAAATTTATTATTATTATTATTTTTGTGAGTCAATAATGCAGCTAAAAAAATGTCGCTTGAAGGAAATGTGTGGCCGTTGACACCTGAACCCTCGAATTGTTAATGGAGGCGGCTTTATGTGCGCAGCGATTCCTTTCATCAACGTGAATGTAAAAGACAAAAACAAAATTCAGTATACATTTTCCAAACACGGAGCGGGGCGCCCCAGATCTGCCTGATAAATTGGCCCGTTTTATGATCTATTTCTCTCTTACTTTCCAGCTTCTCCCTGGAGCCTCCCGAGGCCTCCATTAATCACCCGCTACGTACGAGTTTCGTCCAAGTTTTCACAAACTTCCTTAGAGTTGAACTCCCGGGCACAAAAACTTGCACTTAAATTTATTATTGGGATAGCTGCAAACGATCCGCTTTTTCTGCACCGTCAGCATTTGCAAATCTAGATATTACCTTGTAAAAGTTGCTGTGACATCATCTCTGTGCTTAGCAAGCTCCACCCACAACAGAAAACTACAGGAGAGGTGGAGACAAGACCAGTCACCCAGCACAAGGAGAGAGCAGAGCTGTGGGAAGGACCCAATATGCTACACTCACTACAGGCTGCCCGGCAGAAAACCTGAGGACGGGGGGCGGAGACACCCCAAAGACATGCTGGGAGGTGAATTGGCTCCTGTCTAAATTGGCTCTAGTATGTGTATGTATGAATGTGAGTTAGGGACCTTAGATTGTACGCTCCTCGGGGGCGGGGACTGATGTGAATGTACAATATATATGCACGGCATAAATTGACGGCGCTATATAAGTACCTGAAATAAATATATAACAACGGGACACTATTCCTCCCACTGATACCAATGATGGGGCACTATTCCTCCCCACTGATACCAACGATGGGGTACTATTCCTCCCACTGACACCAACGATGGGGCACTATTCCTCCCACTGACACCAATGATGGGGCACTATTCCTCCCACTGACACCAATGATGGGGCACTATTCCTCCCACTGACACCAATGATGGGGCACTATTCCTCCCGCTGACACCAATGATGGGGCACTATTCCTCCCACTGACACCAATGATGGGGCATGCTGACACCAATGATGGGACACTATTCCTCCCACTGACACCAATGATGAGACACTATTCCTTCCATGACACCAATGATGGGACACTATTCCTCCCACTGACACCAATGATGGGCACTATTCCTCCCACTGATACCAATGATGGGGCAGTATTCCTCCCACTGACACCAATGATGGGACACTATTCCTCCTACTGGGCGGCACTATTCCTCCCACTGACACCAATGATGGGGCACTATTCCTCCCACTGACACCAATGATGGGGCACTATTCCTCCCACTGACACCAATGATGGGGCACTATTCCTCCCGCTGACACCAATGATTCCTCCCACTGACACCAATGATGGGGCACTATTCCTCCCACTGATACCAATGATGGGGCACTATTCCTCCCACTGACACCAATGATGGGGCACTATTCCTCCTACTGACACCAACACCAATGATGGGGCACTATTCCTCCCACTGACACCAATGATGATATTCCTTCCATTGACACCAATGATGGGACACTATTCCTCCCACTGACACCAATGATGGGCACTATTCCTCCCACTGACACCAATGATGGGGCACTATTCCTCCCACTGACACCAATGATGGGACACTATTCCTCCTACTGACACCAATGATGGGCACTATTCCTCCCACCGACACCAATGATGGGGCCTATTCCTTCCACTGACACCAATGATGGGACACTATTCCTCCAACTGACACCAATGATGGGACACTATTCCTCCCACTGATACCAATGATGGGACACTGTTCCTCCACCTGACACCAATGATGGGGCACTATTCCTCCCACTGATACCAATGATGGGGCACTATTCCTCCCACTGACACCAATGACGGGGTACTATTCCCCCCACTGACACCAATGATGGGGCACTATTCCTCCCACTGATACCAATGATGGAACACTATTCCTCCAACTGACACCAATGATGGGGCACTATTCCTCCCACTGACACCAATGATGGGGCACTATTCCTCCCACTGACACCAATGATGGGGCACTATTCCTTCCACTGACACCAATGATGGGGCACTATTCCTTCCACTGACACCAATGATTGGACACTATTCCCCCTTACTGACACAAAGGATGGGTTACTATTCCTCACACTGATACCAATGGTGGGACACTATTCCTCCTACTGACACCAAGGATGGGGTACGATTCCTCCCACTGATAACAAGGATGGGGCACCATTCCTCCCACTGACACCAATGATGGGGCACTATTCCTCCCACGAATACCAATGGTGGGGCACTATTCCTCCCACTGACACCAATGAGGGGGCACTATTCCTCCCCACTGACACCAATGAGGGGGCACTATTCCTCCCGCTGACACCAATGATGGGGCACTATTCCTCCCACTGACACCAATGAGGGGGCACTATTCCTCCCGCTGACACCAATGAGGGGGCACTATTCCTCCCACTGACACCAATGATGGGGCACTATTCCTCCCACTGACACCAATGATGGGGCGCTATTCTTCCCACTGCCACCAATGATGGGGCACTATTCCTCCCACGAATACCAATGGTGGGGCACTATTCCTCCCACTGACACCAATGATGGGGCACTATTCCTCCCACGAATACCAATGGTGGGGCACTATTCCTCCCACTGACACCAATGAGGGGGCACTATTCCTCCTACTGACACCAAGGATGGGGTACGATTCCTCCCACTGATAACAAGGATGGGGCACCATTCCTCGCACTGACACCAATGATGGGGCACTATTCCTCCCACTGATACCAATGATGGGGCACTATTCCTCCCACTGACACCAATGATGGGGCACTATTCCTCCCACTGCCACCAATGATGGGGCACTATTCCTCCGACTGGTGGGGCATATTCCTCCCACTGACACCAATGAGGGGGCACTATTGCTCCCACTGACACCAATGAGGGGGCACTATTCCTCCCACTGACACCAATGAGGGGGCACCATTCTTTCCCCTGACACCAATGAGGGGGCACCATTTCTTCCACTGACACCAATGAGGGGGCACCATTCCTTCCACTGACACCAATGAGGGGGCACCATTCCTTCCACTGATACCAATGACAAGGCATTGTTTACTCCCACTGACGCCAGGGCGTTCTCTAATCCCACTGGCCACAGTCTGCCCCCCTAAAGCCTGAAGGACAGTTAACTGACCTTTTGTTTAGACAGCGTGGAATCCCCTGTTCTAGAGGATCCCACAGGTATGACGTATACATAGTTACATTGTTCCTGGCTGGACAATGTAACTGTACAAAACTATCCGTACCTGGAATTCAGCTTATTGTGAGAAAAAGCTGTTGTTTACAAAGCTCAATAGCTAAAGCTCCTTGCCCATCCCTACCTACAGTCTCTGTTCAGGCAGGGCCTTATGTCAATTCAATTAGAGACAGACAGTCTGAAGGCAAACACTCTCTGCCGTTAGACATTCCATTGTGTCTATAGAGCTCCACCTGCTGGTTATGTATGAAAATATAAAAAAATATTCGTTCACAACATTTTAGATTTACCTCCCTACCTACAGTCTCCGTTCAGGCAGGGCCTGACATCAATTCAATTAGAGACAGTCTGAAGACAAACACTCTCTGCCGTTAGACGTTCCATTGTGTCTATGGAGCTCCACCTGCTGGTTATGTATGAAAAGATAAAAAAAAATTTGTTCACAACATTTTAGATTTACCTCCCTACCTACAGTCTCTGTTCAGGCAGGGCCTGACGTCAATTCAATTAGAGACAGACAGTCTGAAGGCAAACACTCTCTGCCGTTAGACATTCCATTGTGTCTATGGAGCTCCACCTGTTGGTTATGTATAAAAATATATTCGTACGCAACATTTTAGATTTACCTCCCTACCTACAGTCTCTGTTCCGGCAGGGCCTGACGTCAATTCAATTAGAGACAGACAGTCTGAAGGCAAACACTCTAACATGCCGTTAGACATTCCATTGTGTCTATGGAGCTCCACCTGCTGGTTATGTATGAAAATATAAATAAATATTCGTACACAACATTTTAGATTTACCTCCCTACCTATAGTCTCTGTTCCGGCAGGGCCTTATGTCAATTCAATTAGAGACAGACAGTCTGAAGGCAAACACTCTATGCCATTAAACATTCCATTGTGTCTATGGAGCTCCACCTGCTGGTTATGTATGAAAAGATAAAAAAAATATTTGTACACAACATTTTAGATTTACCTCTGTACCTACAGTCTCTGTTCAGGCAGGGCCTGACCTCAATTCAATTAGAACGAGAAGCGCACCAACCTTGCGCATTACCTCAGTAACCAAAATTTATTAATTGTAAAAAATATACTCACAAACAGCGAATAAAATCAGGCATGTAAGTCCTCACAGGGACTTGAAGCTACCATGAGTCCCATCAGGGGAGTGGGTGTTCAGTACAACTGACGCGTTTCGAAGGGGGTCCCTTCTTCCTCAGAGCTAGGGACCCCCTTCGAAACGCGTCAGATGTACTGAACACCCACTCCCCTGATGGGACTCATGGTAGCTTCAAGTCCCTGTGAGGACTTACATGCCTGATTTTATTCGCTGTTTGTGAGTATATTTTTTACAATTAATAAATTTTGGTTACTGAGGTAATGCGCAAGGTTGGTGCGCTTCTCGTTTTCATTTCATTCTGCAGTGTTGATTGGGCTTCCCCAGCCTTGTTTTGGAGCCGCACAGCCCTTTAAGCATTGGTGGACGATCCCTCCAGGCCTGGTTCCATCTGTTTGCCACCTGTCTGAGCCCTAGAGTGCAGGAGAATTCGTTTTTGATCTCAATTCAATTAGAGACAGACAGTCTGAAGGCAAACACTCTATGCCATTAGACATTCCATTGTTTCTATGGAGCTCCACCTGCTGGTTATGTATGAAAAGATAAAAAAAATATTTGTACGCAACATTTTAGATTTACCTCCCTACCTACAGTCTCTGTTCAGGCAGGGCCTGACGTCAATTCAATTAGAGACAGACAGTCTGAAGGCAAACACTCTATTCCATTAGACATTCCATTCTGTCTATGGAGCGCCACCTGCTGGTTATGTATAAAAATATAAAATACATTCGTATGCAACATTTTAGATTTACCTCTTAAAAAGAAAAAAAAAATACTTTTTACATTTTGTACATGTTGGCCCTGGCCATAATAAGAAAAGGTATAAAATAAGTCACCCTGACGTTTCTGGCTGTAGGACTGTGGGATGGCAGATAACATCAACTGTTCCTCAAAAGATTTTGGCGTTTCTCCCAAAAAAAAAAAAAAAAAGATGCCATATTTCCATAATACATCCTCCACATTTTCATACGAAATTCACTTCACACGACAGTCCGACAAAAGCTACCTGTGATGTGCGTATTGTAACGCGCTGCCTTTACACGTGTCGGCGAGGGATTAATATCAAACAAAGGTAGGAACATCTCTTCCAAGGAAGCCTTTGAAGTCTGATAAGTTCTGGAGACGTGTCACTCTATTAAATCAATTGAGATCCTCTCCAGATTACAGCGCCACTCCATTATACCTTTTATACGCCTAATGACGGGCTGACTTAGCAGTCATCTTCCTAATAGGTTTTAACAAGTGACACATTTGCAGCCCATTGCAAGTCTAATATCTGGGAGTCTGGCAATAAAGCCGCCACCGCCGCTTTTCACAGACGGCTCTCGATAATTCCACCTTTTGTGCTGCTCAAAGTGCCGGGAAAATTGTACGTTTCTTATTTATTCTCGGCCAAACCTGAGAATTCCGATACATGTTTTGCAGGCTGTGAGGGTGGATGGAAGATATGCCAGGACCATATATATATATATATATATGCCAGGAAATAATATACATTGATAGGGGATGGAAATTATTATTGTCCTTCCAGCACATCTTCGGTCTCCGGTTTGTGAAGGATGGTAAAGGTTAACTACAGCAGATTTCCAGGAAGAGCTTAAAGAGGCATTAAACGATATCCTCCAAAAATACTCAACATGTAGGCAGGTAGAGGCTGCAGTATATCCTCCGACCTGAAGGTGGCACTGTGCCATTTCTCCCATTGAAGACAAATTGTCTCCTGTGATGGGTTCCAGAAAACCATCTTAAGAGGATGGCAATCCTTTTGGATACCAAGTCCCACAAGATCTGGGCAGCCATCTTGACCAATACTAATAGTAATACAGTATACTGTGTCATATGGTGTGCCTGCAGTGTGGGAGTAACACAGGAACAGAGCCCCTACTGCACCGGGGTCAAACTAGCGGCCCTCCAGCTGTTGCCAAACTACAAGTCCCATGAGGCATTGCAAGAGTGACAGTTACAAGCAGGACTCCCAAAGGAAGAGGCATGATGGGACTTGTTGCGAAACTACAAGTCCCATCATGCCTCTACAGGCCTCTGGAGGGCCGCTAGTTTGACACCTGTGCAGTAGGGGCTCTGTTCCTGTGTTACTCCCACACTGCAGGCACACCATATGACACAGTATACTGTATTACTATTATTATTGGTCAAGATGGCTGCCTAAATCTTGTGGGACTTTGGTATCCAAAAGGATTGCCATCCTCTCCAAGATGTCTTCCTGGAACCCATCGCAGGAGACAATTTGTCTTCAATGGGCACCTGCCAGTTTGACACCCCTGCCCTACTGGTTAAGAATACAGTCTGAGTGTTAAGCTGACCATAGATGGAGCGATTTTCTTTCATGCTAGAAAAAAAATCACTCAATTTCCTGATCAATGCAGTCAGTGTTGGTAGGGGAATCCCTCCCGTGGAGCCATTGTGTTCTCCCAGCATGGGGGTAGGGGTGGGGGGGTCCATCCCCGCCAGGAGAAAGCAGTGATTACTACTAGCGGCTATAATAGCCACTAGCAATAACCACATGTATAACTCGACAGACTGGTTGTACCCAAGTTGATCGATCAATCAACTTGGTTACATTAAGTCTGCCCATACATGGTTTGAATCTCAGCTAGTCCCTGCTAAATTGGCCGAGATTCAAACCGTCTATGGCCAGCTATAGGGAGAGGTAGGGTGAGGAAGAGAAGGTGTCTACATTCCTACAAAAAGTAGGACCATGGAAAATAAACATAGCCACCCTCTTTGGAGATTTGGAGACGTGTTCAGCTCCATAAAGACATGGTTTGACCAGTTGATGTGGAGGAATTTGAGAAGCCCTGACCTCAGTCCTACTGAACACCTTTGGGATGAATTGGAACGAGTCAGGTTTTTTCATCCAACATCTCCATAAATATATGGTTTGATGAGTTTGGTGTGGAGGAACTGGAGTGTCCTGTGCAGAGCCCTGATCTCAACCCTACTGAACACCTTTGGGATGAATTGGACTGCTGATTGTGAGCCAGGTCTTGTCATCCAACATCAGTACTAACCTGTCCTCTACCATCATTGGTAATAGAGTCGACACACTCCAAACTGATCCACTATATGGCCCAAAGGATGTGGGTACTCCTTCAGATTATTGAGTTCAGGTGCTCCCAGTAAAGGGTCCTATTAATACTACATCATAAAATTACACTCTAGACAATTGTGCCCTTCCAACCTTGTGGTAACAGTTTCGAGAAGACCCTCTTTTGCTCCACCATGACTGCCTCAGCGTACAAAACCATCTCCATAAAGACATGGATTGACCAGTTTGGTGTGGAAGGCCTCAAGTGTCCTGCACGGGGCCCTGACCTCAACCCTACTGAACACCTTTGGGATAAATTGAAATGCCAGTAGTGACGGAGATCCTCTTACCCAACAGCAGTACCTGACCTCAGTTTATTGCAGTCAGTAATACTTTTTTTTATCTGGGCTAGCAGTTACTTTTTTTATGCCAAGCTTTTTACCAGTGTTTTATGGAATTCTGGCCATTGATCATCAATATAAGGAGGACATTTTTCCCATTGATCAAGGAGTATTCATCCCACTGACCACCAATGTAAGGGACATTCTTCCCACTGACCTCCAATGTAAGGAACATTCTTCCCACTGACCACCAATGTAAGGGGCATTCTTCCCACTGACCCCCAATGTAAGAATTCTTTCCACTGACCACCAATGTAAGGAACATTCTTCCCACTGACCTCCAATGTAAGAAGCATTCTTCCCACTGATCACCAATGTAAGGGGCATTCTTCCCACTGACCACCAATGTAAGGGGCATTCTTCTCAGTGACCACCAATCTAAGGAATAATCTTCCCACTGACCACCAATGTAAGGGGCAGACCCCCAATGTAAGGGATTCTTCCCACTGACCACCAATGTAAGGGACATTCTTCCCACTGACCTCCAATGTAAGGGACATTCTTCCCACTGACCACCAATGTAAGGGGCATTCTTCCCACTGACCCCCAATGTAAGGGGCATTCTTCCCTTCCCACTGACCACCAATGTAAGGAACATTCTTTCCACTGACCACCAATGTAAGGAGCATTCTTCCCACTGGTCACCAATGTAAGGGACATTCTTCCCACTGACCACCAATGTAAGGGACATTATTCCCACTGACCACCAATGTAAGGGATATTCTTTCCACTGACCACCAATGTAAGGAGCATTCTTCCCACTGGTCACCAATGTAAGGAGCATTCCTCCCACTGACCACCAATGTAAGGGACATTCTTCCCACTGATCACCAATGTAAGGGACATTATTCCCACTGACCTCCAATGTAAGGGACATTCTTCCCACTGACCACCAATGTAAGGAGCATTCTTCCCACTGACCCCCCAATGTAAGGGGCATTCTTCCCACTGACCACCAATGTAAGGAACATTCTTTCCACTGACCACCAATGTAAGGAGCATTCTTCCCACTGACCACCAATGTCACCAATGTAAGGGACATTCTTCCCACTGACCCCCAATGTAAGGACATTCTTCCCACTGACCACCAATGTAAGGGACATTCTTCCCACTGATCACCAATGTAAGGAGCATTCTTCTCAGTGACCACCAATCAAAGGAACGCTCTTCCTACTGACCACCAATAAAAGAGGGCATTCTTTCCATTGACCACCAATGAGGGCAATCATTAATTCATTTTAGAAGGGGTTCCCTGGGGCCTAAAAATGATTACTTCTGGGCAGGGGCGGACTGACAACTCATGGGGCCCCCGGGCAATAGGGGATCATGGGGCCCCTTTGTCCTTGCCCAAACTGAAAAAAAAGCCTATGAAAAAGGTACCAGGGGCATCTCATGGGGCCCCCCACTGACCCCGGGCCCTCGGGCAGTGCCCGAGTTTCCAAATGGTCAGTCCGCCCCTGCTTCTGGGGTATAAGATTGAGGAAACTTGGTCTACGTTTGTCTACATTGTGTTCTAAGTAAGCCCGGTAGTAGTAGCGCATTTAACCCATCTATTGTGTCTAGCAGTCTCCTTGCCTGGAAGTTTTTTTTTTTAAAGTTTATATCTGCAATGTTGCGGTTTGCCTTTTAGATTCGTCATTGGGCGTTGGGTTGGCTTCCAGCTCTGAAGAAGGGGGTTCGTCTTCCGAAACGCGTCAGCTTATCCCCAATTAGGGCACAGCATTGTATTGACTGCCATTGCGGACCACTTATTCTGCTTTTATTCTCCTTCGGTTTGTGAGTATATATCTATTTGATTACATAATAAACACGTGGTGTACCACGGTCATACATGGTGAGAGTGCGCCCTTGTTTGCTTTTGTTCTAGCAGTCTCGTTGCCTGGAAGTTTTTTTTTTTTTAAAGTTTATATCTGCAATGTTGCGGTTTGCCTTTTAGATTAGTCATTGGGCGTTGGGTTGGCTTCCAGCCGCAGAGCGCCGCGATAAGGAGATGTTCTCGTGAAGGCAGCGCCGTATTAATATAAGGCATTCTCTGCCCTTCTGCTATGTAAATCTATTAGTCAGGAGAGTTGGCCATCCATTTATCTTGGCGGTGCCCAGATTACAAGCTCTTCATTATATCGCTGATGACTCTATCCACAAACAAAGGACGCGGCTGTTTTCTACAAGCTGCTGTATATTCATGGGGCCGTTATCTCCGAAAGAACACAGCATGTCATTACGCATTTCTCTCCTGTACGCCCCGGAGTGGAGATTTCAATTTACCTGCGTCCGCCATCCCCGCCGCCATCCTTGGCATTCAGATTACAGATGGAAATTATATTCAGGCAGCACAATTTGCAAGGAAGGCATCCGTCGCCTGTGAACTTGTGTCCCGCAACTTCGCCGCAGACGGTGTCGCCGAGAGTTCTTGCAAAGTTATTCTTACAAAAAAAAAAAAAAGTCCAGAGACAAAAAAAAAATAAAAAGAAGCAACAGCAACTAGACGCCTGTGCCTGCATGGTGATTTGGGATATAATATTGGGTCTGTAAAGGATCATGTGACCTTCCTGCACACGCAACAAAGACTGTGTTAATGAACAAAATTATGGACGAACCCCAGTACAGTTAAAGCAAATCAGTTCAGGTGCTGGTCACACCAGTGAATGGGGGCTGGGGATGTGTCATTGGTTGCTAGGATTCCAGTGCTCATTCAAATAATGGTCTGGTATGGATTTCGGGAGGAATCCCACGCTAAATTCATTTTTCTTTTGCTGCTTGAGTTCAATTACAGTAGATACCAGACTTTTATCCTGGATCCTGGTACAGATGTTTCAGAGGATCACCAGCTGTTTGTATACAGAACAGAATGAAGTGGCCCATAAACTGTCATTTACAAAGGGAATGAAGTGGCCGGGAACTGTCTTTACAAGCAGTGCAAAGTGGCCAGGAACTACTGTATCTTTACAAAGAGAACGAAGTGGCCAGGAACTGTCATTTACAAGCAGAAGGAAGTGGCTGGGAACTGTCATTTACAAACAGAACAAAGTGGCTGTGATCTGTCATTTACAAACAGAATGAAGTGGCCTGGAACAATCATTTACAAACATAATGAAGTGGATAAGAACTGTCATTTTCATACAGAACAAAGTGGCTGGGAACTTACAAACAGAATGAAATGGCCAGGAATGGTTATTTGCAAACAGAATGAAGTGGCTGGGAACAGTCATTTACAAGCAGAATGAAGTGGCTGGGAACAGTCATTTACAAGCAGAATGAAGTGGCTGGGAACAGTCATTTACAAGCAGAATGAAGTGGCCAGGAACAATCTTTTACAAATAGAATTAAGTGGCCGGAAACTGTCATTTACAAACAGAATTTAGTAACCAGGAAATGTAATTTACAAACAGAATGAAATGGCCAGGAAATGTAATTTACAAACAGAATGAAGTGGCCGGGAACGGTCATTTACAAACAGAATGAAGTGTCAAGGAACGGTCATTTACAAACAGAATGAAGTGGCCAGGAACGGTCATTTACAAACAGAATGAAGTTGCCAGGAACAGTCCTTTACAAACAGAATGAAATGGCCAGGAATGGTTATTTGCAAACAGAATGAAGTGGCTGGGAACAGTCATTTACAAACAGAATGAAGTGGCCAGGAACGGTCCTTTACAAACACAATGAAGTGGCCAGGAACGGTCCTTTACAAACAGAATGAAGTGGCCAGGAACGGTCCTTTACAAACAGAATGAAGTGGCCAGGAACGGTCCTTTACAAACAGAATGAAGTGGCCAGGAACGGTCATTTATAAACAGAATGAAGTGGCCAGGAACGGTCCTTTACAAACAGAATGAAGTGGCTGGGAACTGTAGTTTACAAACAGAATGAAGTGGCTGGGAATTCTCATTTACAAACAGAATGAAGTGGCCGGGAACAATCTTTTACAAATAGAATTAAGTGGCCGTAAACTGTCATTTACAAACAGAATTTAGTAACCAGGAAATGTCATTTACAAACAGAATGAAGTGGCTGGGAACGATCTTTTAGAAACAGAATGAAGTGGCCAAGATCTGTCCTTTACAAGCATGAAGTGGCAGGGAACGGTCATTTACTGGCAATTTAAAGTGCATTTTTTCTTTAGCCTTGGATCATCTGCTGCCTTGCCCTTGCTTGCGATGGTGACCTGCAATACACACCCGCGCCAGAGCAAAGTAGGCTCTACCCCTCCCACTGTTAGTACAATTTGTCCGCACCCAACACTTGTGGTGCTCTTTGCATGCCACTAATATCTTCACCTCCTGCCCCAACCCCAATAAAAGCGGGCGTGGTCAGTAGAGTGTCCCTGGATCTATCCAAGACCAAATAAAACAACAGACCCATTCTGTGCGGCTAACTGATTTTATTTCAGCAGTTGTTCAGCAGTACTATTGAACAGACACCTAATACACTGCAAGGCACCACATCAGAAATCTGCCGCTCTGTGTATAGAATGAGTGATCATACAAGTCACATCAACAACGGCATTCAGGTAAACACAGCAATGACAACCAGGAATGTGCCCACGCGGATAATATTCTATAGTTTTCCATTAGCCCTCCCGGAGCGCCGCGATAGAGCTCTCCCCGCCAAGGTCACATTATTTACCTGGTAGAGATTCTGCACGTGTAGCCGAAGCACCATGTAAATGCTCTTTATGGGCTAAATGTATAGTGGGCTGACAATGGGGTTTCCACATCACAGGCTCCATTCCCACTACCACTCCACCTTCTACCGACGCAGATCCATTTTCTCCCCAGGCGATATCTGAGTCTCACCACTGCTTTTAACGCCATTTCAACTTTCGTGTACATAAGGCTTGGGGGAGGGAGAGATGGGACAGAGAAAGGATGGGAGAGAGAGGGGGGGGGGGGGAGAGGGAGAGGGGAGAGAAAGAGAGAGGGGGGGAGGGAGAGAGGGAGGGAGAGAAAGAGGGAGGAGAGAGAGAGGGGGGGGGAGGGAGAGAGGGAGGGAGAGAAAGAGAGAGAGAGGGGGGAGGGAGAGAGGGGGGAGAGAAAGAGAGAGGGAGAGAGAGAGAGAGATAGGGAGAGAAAGAGAGAGAGAGGGGAGAGAGAGGGAGGGAAAGAGAGAGAGGGGGAGAGAGGAGAGAGAGAGAAAGAGGAGAGAGAGGGAGAGAGAGAGGGGGGAGAGAAAGAGAGAGAGGGAGGGAGAGAAAGAGGAAAGAGAGAGAGGGGAGCGAGAGAAAGAGAGAGAGGGGGGAGAGGGAGGGAGAGAAAGAGGAGAGAAAGAGAGAGAGGGGGGAGAGGGAGAGACGGAGGGAGAGAGATAGGGAGAGGGAGAGAGAGGGAGAGAGGGAGAGGGAGAGAGAGAGAGAGGGGGAGAGAAAGAGAGAGAGGGAGGGAGAGGGAGGAGAGAGAGGGGGGAGAGAGGGAGAGAAAGAGAGAGAAGAGAGAGAGGGAGGGAGGGAGAGAAAGAGGAGAGAGAGAGGGAGAGAAAGAGAGAGAAGAGAGAGAGGGAGGGAGAGAAAGAGGAGAGAGAGGGGGGGGAGAGAGAGGGGAGAGAAAGAGAGAGAAGAGAGAGAGGGAGGTAGAGAAAGAGGAGAGAGAGGGGGGGGAGAGAAAGAGACAGGAGAGAGAGAGAGAGGGAGGGAGAGAAAGAGGAGAGAGAGGGGGGGGGGAGAGAGGGAGAGAAAGAGGGAGAGAGGGAGAGAAAGAGGAGAGAGAGAGAGGGGGAGAGACAGAGAGGAGAGGGGGAGAAAGAGAGAGAGGAGAGGGCGAGCTGGGGGGGGTTTGAGAGAGAGAGAGAGAGAGAGAGAGAGGGGGGAGAGAGAGAGAGATGGGGGAGAGAGGGGGGGAGAGGAGGAGAGAGAGGGAGAGAGGGGAGTAGATGGGAAAGAGAGAGCAGGGGAGGAGAGAAAGAGAGAGGGGGGAGAAAAATAGAGAGGGGAGTGAAAGAGAGAGAGGAGTGAGAAAAAGAAAGAGGGAGAGACAGATAGAGAGGAGAGAGAGAGATAGAAAAAGACATAGGACGTGAGGAGAGTGAGGGGAGGGGGAGAGAGAGAGAGGGAGGGGGAGAGAGAGGGAGGGGGAGGGGGGGGGAGAAAGAGAGATAGAAAGAGAGGGAGATAGAAAGGGGGAGAGAGGGGGGAGATGGGAAAGAGAGAGAGAGGGAAGAGAGAGAAAGAGAGAGGGGGGAGGGGGGAGGGAGAGAAAGAGAGAGGGAGAGAGAAAAAGAAAGAGGGGAGAGAAGGAGGGAGAGGGGGGCAGAGGGGGGGATAAAGAGAGAGAGGATTGAGAAAAGGAAAAAAAAGAGGGGGAGAAAGGGGGGGGGGGAGAAAGAGAAGAGAGGAGAGAGAAAGGGAGATAGAAAGAGACATAGGATGTGAGGAGAGTGAGAGGGGGGGGGGGAAGGGAGAGAAAGAGAGAGAGGGGAGAGAGGGGAAGAGAGGAAAAAAGAAAAAAGGAAAGAAAGAGAGAGGAGAAAGAGGGGATGAAGATAGAGAGAGAAAAATGGATAAGGAAATGTGGGGGAGGGGGGAGAAAGAGAAAAAATGAAAGAGATATTCTGAGTAGAGGAAAGAAAGGAGAGGGGAAAGAGAAAGAAGGAGAGAGAGAGAGAAAAAGGATAGAGGCGGAAAAGGGGGGAGGGGCGACAGAGATAGGGTGGAGGGATTAAGGAAACTTGTCTGCCTTATCTATATGATATTTCTAATGGTCACCACCAAGGTCTGGTGTTTCTATATATTAGCTGTTTCTATATAAAAATTTTGGTGTGAGATATTTATACACTGTATGTAGCGCCCTCCTAAAGAACAGGTTGCTGGACAGGTTCAGGTAAAAGAGTTCTTTAGCTCCTCATGCAATCATTGGGGCGGTGTGTGTGATGAAAAAATGGGGAAAAGAGGCTGATTATTTTTGACTGCTCTGAGTCTCACTGGCCGCAGGCTCACCTGTTACCCCCTGCCTTTCTATTGGATTCTAGAATGTAGTAGGGCTGAAATAGGCAGTGCCTGGGCCTGAATGTACATGTGGTCTCGGCCAATCCCTGGAGGAGAAGGTGTCCAGTAGGTGGCTGAGGGTTGCAAAAATAGTCTTGGGCCTGGGTACAGCAGGATTCTGGTCCAGGAGTAGAAGATCCAGTCTGATGGGTGCTGTCCTTCTGAGCAGATTGTCTTAAGCTTGCAGGAGTTCTTCGAGGTCCCAGCAACATAGAGAGCTGGAGGGCCTACTTTCTAAAAAGGAGTTGGAGCCAATTCAAAGGGGGTTCACTGAGGGTCTGGTCTGGAGGTTCACATGAGAAGTGTCTGGTCGGGATTGAACAGAGGCATCCAAGTACATGGGGACATTGTGAGTATAGGCCGGAGTGTGAGATCCTAGTGACTGTTGTTTTCTTAACCCTTTGAGCATCTGCTCCAGTGCTGTTTTGAGACCATTACTTTACCCCAGGTTGCTCGTTCTCCTATGGTCTGCCAAGAGGAGAATTGTCCTGAAGGGTGTAGATAAAGCAAAGAGTGTCCTCTGCTTACTCAGTGCACTAACTCTGGAGTATCCCAAAGTTCAACAAGCATTAAATGTTAGAAATACATTCTTTGCCTTGTCCTTGAGTTGTGAGACTGTTTGTGCTGCTGTGTGCCTGGCTGCCTTTACACCCACACCAGAAGAGAACCTGGGACAAATCAGAGGTCTGCACTACATACAGGGGTCTGTCAGGGGTCTGCACTACATACATATACACGTGAAACTCGAAAAAAAAAAAATAGAATATGGTGCAAAAGTTCATTTATTTCAGTAATACAACTTAAAAGGTGAAACTAATATATGAGACTCATTACATGCAAAGCAAGATAGTTCAAGCCGTGATTTGTCATCAATCTGATGATTATGGCTTACAGCTCATGAAAACCCCAAATCCACAATCTCAGAAAATGAGAATATTGTGAAAGGTGGAATAATCTCGGCTCAAAGTGTCCCACTCTAATCAGCTAATTCAGCCATAACACCTGCAAAGGGTTCCTGAGCCTTTAAATGGTCTCTCAGTCTGGTTCAGTAGGAAACACAATCATGGAAAAGACTGCTGACCTGACACCATCATTGACACCCTCCATAAGGAGGGAAAGCCTCAAAAGGTAATTGCAAAAGAAGTTGGATGTTCCCAAAGTGCTGTATCAAAGCTCATTAATAGAAAGTTATGTGGAAGGGAAAAGCGTGGAAGAAAAAGGTGCACAAGCAGCAGCAGGGATGACCGCAGCCTGGAGAGGATTGTCAGGAAAAGGCCATTCAAAAGTGTTTGGGACTTTCACAGGGAGTGGACTGAGGCTGGAGTCAGTGCATCAAGATCCACCACACACAGATGGGTCCTGGACATGGGCTTCAAATGTCGTATTCCACTTGTCAAGCCGCTCCTGAACAAAAAACAATGTCAGAAGCGTCTTACCTGGGCTAAAGAAAAAGGGAGACCTGGTCTGCTGCTCAGTGGTCCAAATCCTCTTTTCTGATGAGAGCAACTTTTGCATCTCATTTGGAAACCAAGGACCCCGAGTATGGAGGAAGAATTGGAGAGGAGAGGCCCAAGGGCCCTGAGTATGGAGGAAGAATGGAGAGGCACAAGGGCCCCGAGTATGGAGGAAAAATGGAGAGGCCCAAGGACCCCGAGTATGGAGGAAGAATGGAGAGGCCCAAGGACCCCGAGTATGGAGGAAGAATGGAGAGGCCCAAGGACCCCAGTATGGAGGAAGAATGGAAAGGCACAAAGGACCCCGAGTATGGAGGAAGAATGGAGAGGCCCAAGGACGCCGAGTGTGGAGGAAGAATGGAGAGGCCCAAGGACCCCGAGTACGGAGGAAGAATGGAGAGGTCCAAGGACGCCGAGTGTGGAGGAAGAATGGAGAGGCCCAAGGACCCCGAGTATGGAGGAAGAATGGAGAGGCCCAAGGACCCCGAGTATGGAGGAAGAATGGAGAGGCACACACTGCAAGATGCTTGAAGTCCAGTGTGAAGTTTCCACAGTCTGTGTTGATTTGGGGAGCCATGTCATCTGCTGGTGTTGGTCCACTGTGCTTCATTAAGTCCAGGGTCAACGCAGCCGTCAACCAGGAGATTTTGGAGCACTTCATGCTTCCTTCCGCAGACGAGCTTTATGGGGATGCTGACTTCATTTTCCAGCAGGACTTGGCTCCGCCCACACTGCCAAAAGCACCAAAACCTGGTTCAATGACCGTGGGATTACTGTGCTTGATTGGTCAGCAAACTCGCCTGACCTGAACCCCATAGAGAATTTATGGGGCATTGCCAAGAGAAAGATGAGAGACATGAGACCGAACAATGCAGAAGAGCTGAAGGCCGCTATTGAAGCATCCTGGTCTTCCATAACACCTCAGCAGTGCTACAGGCTGATAGCTTCCATGCCACGCCGCATTGAGGCAGTAATTGCTGCAAAAGGGGCCCCAACCAAGTACTGAGTACATATGCAGCTTCTACTTTTCAGAGGTCCGATATTGTTCTATGTACAATCCGTGTTTTATTGATTGCATGGAATATTCTCATTTTCTGAAATTGTGGATTTGGGGTTTTCATGAGCTGTAAGCCATAATCATCACAATGATGACAAATCACAGCTTGAACTATCTTGCTTTGCATGTAATGAGAGTCTATCTCATATATTAGTTTCACCTTTTAAGTTGCATTACTTACATAAATGGACTTTTGCACCGTATTCTAATTTTCGAGTTTCACATGTATATGGACCTTGGAAACATAGATGTATAATATAGTCATACAGGTCGTTGATACTGGCCCTTGGACCACCCCCCACTACATATGACACAATGCTGGTTTGGGTGTCTGTCTGGTGGAGTGCACAAGTGTGAACATTATGATATGGTCGTCATATGTGAGTCCTTTCCCTATATACATATACCGGTGATTGGAAATGATTGTATTGATAGGATTTCGTATATCTGCAATTTCCTATTTATCTCCTGAAGAAGCAGATTAATAAACCCGGGAAATGTTGAGAAGTGTTCTCATCTCTGCAAATATCACCTTGGAAATGTAAAGACAAAACGCATTCTTAAAGCAATAAGTAGATCTCATAAGCATACGCCGTGCGGTAGGTTTGGAGACAATCGGAGGACAATGAGCTCACAGTTAACTTCGAATAAAAAAAAATGCAAAAAAAAGAATATTCCTGTAATGGCGCTGAATCTCATTTAGTGCTGTTCTAAGTGCATTTTAATTTAAATGAATAAAAACCTATTGACTTTCAATACATTTCTGTGGATATATCTTTGCACGTAGGTAGCTTAACGTCACATTTTGTTAATATATTTGGTAACAGTAGTGGAAGGGAGGGAGAGAGATGGGGTGGAGAGAGAGAGAGAGAAGAAGAGAGAGAACATCAAAGCAAGCAAAGAGATGGTCACATCTGGGTAGGGATAAGTAGTCCTATGCTCACCTCTCAGTCCGATATCTACCCATGTGTAGCACACATTGGGCCCCCGCCAGGGTCAACCATATGTCAAACAAGACACTTAAGAGGTTTTGCAAAGCTAGGCCAACTACTTTCTGTGTCCACCACCTGAGTGTCTTGTCCATCTAAGGAGACCTCAACACCAGAACAGGAAGAGAGAAGGACCAGGTGACCTCTGATGGGAACTCATAGATATTGGGATCTGCAAACGACTGTAATGAGTCTTTACTGACACAAATATACAGATATGACGGTACAGACAAAGAGTGCAAGACAACAGCGGAATCTGTGTTGGAGTCTCTGGCTCTACGTACTTAACAGATGGATACATGAAAGAGAGATGGGGAGAGAGAGGAGAGAGGGGGGGGGGGGGGAGAGAGAGAGAATGGGAGAGAGGGAAGGAGAAAGAGATGAGAGGGAGAGAGAGAGAGAGAGAGAGAGATGGATTCAAGGGGGGAGACAAGAAGTAGAAGAGAGAGAGATGGATTAGAGGGGGGATAGAGAGAGATGGACGATGAGAGAGAGAGAGAGAGAGAGAGAGAGAGAGAGAGAGATGGAATAGAGAGGGAGGGAGATGAGAGGGAGAGAGGGGGGGTTAGAGGGGGGGGGAGCAATGGATTAGAGGGGGGGAGATGGATTAGATGGAGAAAGAGAGAGAGAGAGAATAGATGGATTAGAGGGGAGAGAGAGAGAGATGGAATAGAGAGGGGGAGATATGAGAGGGAGAGAGCGAGAGAGAGGGAGATTAGAGGGGGGTGGATTAGAGGGGGGGAGAGGGGGGGGGGAGATATGGATTAGAGGGGGGGGGGAGAGCGATGTGGATTAGAGAGGGGGAGAGAGAGAGGAATAAAGAGAGATCGATAGAGAGAGAGAGGGGATGAAATAGAGAGGGAGCGAGATGCGAGGGGGAGAGAGAGATGGAATAGAGGGAGGGAAAGAATAGAGAGGGAGAGAGATGAGAGAGGGGGGGGGAGAGAGAGGGGGGGGGGAGAGAGAGATGGAATAGAGAGGGGGCGGGATGAGAGGGGGAGAGAGAGAGAAAAATGGAATAGAGGGAGAGAGATATGAGAGAGGGAGAGAGATGGGAGAGAGAGGTGAGAGGGGGATATGGAGAGGGAGAGAGAGGGGGGGGGAAGAGAGAGAGAGGGGGAGGGGGGGGGGAGAGAGAGGAAGAGAGAGAGAGGAAGAGAGAGAGAGAGGAGAGAGGGGGGGGAGAGATGGAATAGAGAGAGAGAGAAGGAGAGAAATTGGATAGAGGTGGGGTGAGGGGGGTAAAGAGAAGAGAGAGGGGGGGTGGAAGAGAGAGAGAGGAGAGAGAGGAGAGGAGGAGGAGAGAGGGAGAGAAAAGAGGGGGGGGGGAGAAAGAGGGGGGGAGAGAGGGGGGTGGCATAGAGAGAGAGATGGAATAGAGAGAGAGAGAAGAGAGAGAGAGAGAGAGAGAAGGAGGTGGGGGGGGGTGGTGGGAGAGAGAAGGAGAGAGAGAGAGAGAAGGAGAGAGAGAAATGAGATAAAGTGAGAGAGGGGATATTGAGATAAGAGATGTACAGTAGAGAGAGAAAGAGAGGGGGGAGCCAACATGACAAACAGAGAAGGTAAATCTCCCCATCCAGGACTCAGAAGCTGAAAACACCCCACAGAGGTTCCATCACCTCTCTATTCATCATTACTGAGCCATGTACTGAAGATCATCAGCAATGACTGTAACTGGCTGGTTTCCCCCATAGTAACTGTTACCTATTTCCAGGCTTGCTATAGTCCCAGCAGCAGGCAGGCCAGTAGCTGTGCGATATATTTCTTTTTACGCATTATCCTGCGTTTCTGCGTCCCTTCACCCACGCATTTCCAGCGGCACGTTACACTGTTTGCTAGACAAACAGCTGGACTCCCAACCCAACACAAAAAGAATTATATCCGCTGCGGCGCTGCAACAAACAGTTCATTATACTAAGCCCCCTTATTCTCCACATGAGCAGTAATTGACTTATCCTCACCCCGCGCTCCGGCACGTATACAATGAAAGCGCCGAGATGTGTCATCACGTGTTTACAGCCCACAAGGTCACAAAACGCCGCTGAGAAGTAGAACCCTCCATTGCGGCGGTCTCTTTAATTGAGGGTGGCGACATATTAATGGCGTGCTTGGCAAGGAGCCGGCAGGCGAATGAGCGCAGAAACTAAATCTATGTACTATTATTTCCCAACAAAGGACTCCACCAGCACCATGGAGACTGGAGAGCCCGAATATTAGGTAGATTGTTAATGGGAATATTGTATGCAGCTTTTATTCATAAAGCGCAAAGACTGGTGGCGATGCATACAGTTCCTCAGATCCAGTACACACAGGAATTTAATCTTCGCTTCCAAATGCAAGTCTGAAGAGCGCCGCATTCAGAGAGCCATTACAAAGCGCTGAAGAAAGCGAAGTCCTTTGAGCAACCGCGCTCTACCGTCTGAAGAGCTGAAAATGAATCTGAAATCGCTGGCTGCAGCTTTAACAAGCATTAACACGCCGCAGAAAGCATTTATCAGGGCAGCTGACAATCACAGGGCAGCTGCAAAATGAATTGAGTTATAGTGGCAGTGACAGACCATGCCGGGCGGGGTCATCATTGATCCAGAGGAGATGGACATGAGGTGGTGTGAGGGACTGAATCCAGGGACTGACAGTTCCAAGGCAGCAGCTCTGCGCAGCAGGCTTGTAGGACAAATAGGGACGGAAAAGAGAGCAGCAAAAAAAAAAAAAAAAGCTAAGGAAGAGTTAAAAGCAGCAGGAGGAGAGTAGAGAGGAACAACAGGAGAGAGTAGAGAGCAGGAAGAGGAGGAGAACAGCAGAGGACATGAAAGAAGGACAATGGGGGGAGAGTGGAGAGCACAAAAGGAGGAAAACGACGGGGAGCGAGTAGAGAGCAGGAAGAGGAGGGCAGGGGGAAGAGAGTCTGGAGCAGGAAGAGGAGGGCAGTGGGAGAGAGTCTGGAGCAGGAAGAAGAGGACAGCGGGAACAGAGTATGGAGCAGGAGCAGGAAGACAGCAGGGAGCGGGTAGAGAGCAGGAAGAGGAGGACAGTGGGAAGAGAGTATGGAGCAGGAAGAGGAGGGCAGTGGGAAGAGAGTATGAAGCAGGAAGAGGAGGGCAGTGGGAAGAGAGTATGAAGCAGGAAGAGGAGGGCAGTGGGAAGAGAGTATGGAGCAGGAAGAGGAGGGCAGAGGGAAGACAGTATGGAACAGGAAGAGGAGGACAGGGGGAAGAGAGTATGGAGCAGGAAGAGGAGGGCAGTGGGAAGAGAGTATGGAGCAGAAAGAGGAAGACAGCGGGAAGAGAGTCTGGAGCAGGAAGAGGAAGACAGCGGGAAGAGAGTCTGGAGCAGGAAGAGGAGGACAGCAGGAAGAGAATATGTAGCAGGAAGAGGAGGGCAGTGGGAAGAGAGTATGGAGCAGGAACAGGAAAACAGAGTGAAGAAAGTATGGATCAGGAAGAGGAAGACAGAGGGAAGAGAGTATGGAGCAGGAAGAGGTGGACAGCTGGAAGAGAGTATGGAGCAGGAAGAGGAAGATAGAGGGAAGAGAGTATGGATCAGGAAGAGGAAGACAGAGGGAAGAGAGTATGGAGCAGGAAGAGGTGGACAGCTGGAAGAGAGTATGGAGCAGGAAGAGGAAGATAGAGGGAAGAGAGTATGGATCAGGAAGAGGAACACAGCGGGAAGAAAGTATGGAGCAGGAACAGGAAGACAGAGGGAAGAGAGTATGGAGCAGGAAGAGGTGGACAGCTGGAAGAGAGTATGGAGCAGGAAGAGGAAGATAGAGGGAAGAGAGTATGGATCAGGAAGAGGAACACAGCGGGAAGAAAGTATGGAGCAGGAACAGGAAGACAGAGGGAAGAGAGTATGGAGCAGGAAGAGGAGGACAGGGGAAAGAGAGTATGGAGCAGAAAGAGGAGGGCAGTGGGAAGAGAGTATGGAGCAGAAAGAGGAGGGCAGTGGGAAGACAGTATGGAGCAGAAAGAGGAGGGCAGTGGGAAGAGAGTATGGATCAGGAAGAGGAGGGCAGTGGGAAGAGAGTATGGAGCAGAAATTGACGGCGCTATAGAAGTACACTGCAGTTGCTTTCCAGTAGCTAGAAGGTAGCTGCGCATGCATGGTATACTTTTTGCGTCAGATCTGGGCAGGTGGGGTGTAGAGTAGGAATGGTGGAGTAAACCAGCCACTGATCTGGAGTGTGCGGTGAGGGGGCACCTGACCCTCCTGCCCGCCCCTTGTCCTAACTTCTGGGAAGGAATGATTTGGAGGGCGGGGGACAATACTTATATATATATATAATAAGTCAGCACAGATAATACATTTGCATTTTGTCAAATTTAGAATGAATAGATCTGATAGGTAGACGGTCGCTACGCTTGACGATGAACTGGAAAGTCGCTTTGATCGGCCTCCCTGCCCACATCTACGGCACATAATGGACCTCGGATCCTTCCGGTAACGTGCGCGCTGGAGAAGCCAAGGCTAGATAATATTTTTGTCTCTGACAAAACCATAGCAACCGCTGCCTCCACGAGATCCGGATAACCTTGAATACACTCATCTTCAGCCACCTCCTTGCGAGGAGATACTCCGGCGTCACGAAGAACCAAGCACAGGGCATCACCGATTTAAAGGGGAACTCCACTCACACCGAATACAAATACCTTTTTAAAAAAAAAAATAAAATTATGCTCTCCAATCCGCAGATCCGAACCATCCTGCGGGGATCATCAGAGAGGGTGTCACCAAGTGTTATCGCACCGGGTGACACCAACCCTAAGGATGCCCCTGCTGTAGATGATTCCCGAGTGATGGGAGTTGAAATTATTATTATTATACAGGATTTATATATTATTATTATTATACAGGATTTATATATTATTATTATTATACAGGATTTATATATTATTATTATTATACAGGATTTATGGCGCCAACAGTTTGCTCAGCGCTTTACAATATAACGGGAGACAATACAGCAACAATACAGTTCAATACAAGAGGGATAGGAGGGCCCTGATCCTGGGAGCTTACAATCTAAGAGGGAGAAATGACTGGAGTGACGGTGACAATGCAGGAGAGCAACTGGGAGACGGGGATAGAGCAGTGCAGACCTATAACAGGAATACATTCTCCACATGTCAAGAAATGGAGCAAAGTATCTTTTTTTTTTTTTTAGAAAAACTTCATGTTTTATCAATAAAAATCCATCATTGATCTCCATTCAGTGACTGTGCCTAGGCTACGATGATATCATCACTCCGCTGCAGGCGGGAGGAAGCATTTCCTAACTCTGACCTACAAAGCCATTCACAACGCCGCCCCAAACTACCTAACCGACCTGATACCCAAATACCACCCTACCCGTGCCCTTCGCTCCTCACAGGACCTCCTACTTTCTAGCTCCCTAGTCTCCTCCTCCCACGCCCGACTGCAGGACTTCTCCAGGGCTTCTCCCATCCTCTGGAACTCCCATACCCCAATCCATCAGACTGTCACCTACACTCCTCACCTTCAGGCGCACCCTAAAAACCCATCTCTTCAGGGAAGCCTACCCCGCCCTCACCTAACAACTGATCTCCTACACTCCTCCTACCACTCCATCCCCCACAGCCACTTCCTCCTGTACCACTATCCCCTCCCTCCTAGATTGTAAGCTCCAAAGAACAGGGACCTTGGAGCCCTCGTGTTCTGTTTTGTTACTGTATTGTCTCATGTACTGTCCCCCACTATAATGTACAGCGCTGAGCAAACCCTTTGGTGCTATATAAACACTATATAATAATAATAATATAATAATAATAATTTCCTCAGTCACCCCCCAGAGACTGCAACACTGTAACTTTGTAGCAAATCACAAGATGAGATGCAGCAACAGGAGTTGCCCTTTACCTGTGCCTCTAGACCACAGGTGTCAAACTGGTGGCCCTACAGCTGTCGCCAAACTACAAGTCCCATGAGGCATTGCAAGACTGACAGTTGCAAGCATGACTCCCATAGGCAGAGGCATGATGGGACTTGTAGTTTTGCAACAGCTGGAGGACCACCAGTTTGACACCCGTGCTCTAGACCAGCCTTTCTCACCCAGGGTGCCCAGGCACCCTGGGGTGCCTTGAGGTTTCTTCAGGGGTGTCCTGAGGTTTCTTCAGGGGTGCCTTGGCTAAATGTCTAAAAATTGCCCAAAACTTGTATGCAAGCCAGCAGGGGGACAAGCCTGCCTTTTAGTTACACAAAGCCTCAGGCTTTCATTGTGCACCATTATGACCTTCTAGCCGCCGGCCTCCTGACAACCAATGACATCATCAGTTGATAAGGAGGATGTCAGTTGCCTGCACAGCATCCTAGTTGGACCCTCCAAAAAGTGTATTTGCTTTGGAAGAATAGGTCACCTCTAATTTCGGGTGCCCTACGTGTGTGGGTGTTGCTGCCTTATATAAAACTTTTCACATTTACAATGGGGTGCCCTTTTAAAACTTATGGACAGTCTTGAGGCAACCCATTTTGGAATGGGGTGCCTCAAGACTGTCCATAATTTTAAAGGGTGCCCCAGGGACTGTCCATAATTTTAAAGGGTGCCTCGGGACTGTCCATAATTTTAAAGGGTGCCTCGGGACTGTCCATAATTTTAAAGGGTGCCTCAAGACTGTCCATAATTTTTAAGGGTGCCTCAAGACTGTCCATAATTTTTAAGGGTGCCTCAGGACTATCCATAATTTTAAAGGGTGCCTCAAGACCGTCCATAATTTTAAAGGGTGCCTCAAGACCGTCCATAATTTTAAAGGGTGCCTCAAGACCGTCCATAATTTTAAAGGGTGCCTCAAGACCGTCCATAATTTTAAAGGGTGCCTCAAGACCGTCCATAATTTTAAAGGGTGCCTCAAGACCGTCCATAATTTTAAAGGGTGCCTCAAGCCGTCCATAATTTTAAAGGGTGCCTCAAGACTGTCCATAATTGTAAAGGGTGCCTCAAGACCGTCCATAATTTTAAAGGGTGCCTCAAGACTGTCCATAATTTGTAAAGGGTGCCTCAAGACTGTTCATAATTTTAAGGGTGCCTCAAGACCGTCCATAATTTTAAAAGGTGCCTCAAGACCGTCCATAATTTTAAAGGGTGCCTCAAGACCGTCCATGATTTTAAAGGGTGCCTCAAGACTCTCCATAATTTTAAAGGGTGCCTCGGGACCGTCTATAATTTTTAAAGGGTGCCTGAGTGAAAAAAGGGTTGAGAAACACTGCTCTAGACCATTCCAGGTGAAACGCGTCAGCGGGACATGGCCAATGGGCGGGAACTGAGCTGAAGCCGAGATCTTTGTATGATGAGATTCACAGAGCGCGACCTGCGTACAGTATTGCGCCGCAAAGATGTGGGCAATTCCTTTCCTTACGAATCGAAATTCAGGCGAAATTTTCGGTATTCAGAGATTCAGATGTATTTGAATCTCCGAATCACAATGGTAACAAATTTCAACAAATCCGAAATAAATGACAGTGAATTAATGAACAAATTCTCTGAAGTCGAAAATAGGTAAGGTAATGCACTTAGACAGCCGCCCCCAGAGATGGACATCGGAGGACTCAGCACTTTCCAGCAGCTCGTAACCCTCCGGAGCCCCGAGGAACACTTGCTGCAAGGAGAGACTCCCGCCCTCTAATGAAGCCGAGGATTAAATGGTGGCTGAGCGACGCTCAATCAGGAATAAGTGCGCCCCGTAATTTATACCCGGGTGGCGGCAATTATTACTCATTTGTAAGAGTCGGAGTTTTCCCGTCTGATCGGCTCTGATTGACGCACATAATCCGCTACTGACACAGCCGGTGAGCGCCGACACTCCACTGAATTATCCCTCCGATCTTTCATACGGAAGTCCCAGCTGGATGCTTGCCAAACTAGGACACAAAGAATTCTCAGGGGTTTTATCAAATAAAGACACAATTACTAAAATGGTCGATCTTTTCAGCTGGCGCTACATGAAATGGCTTGATGACACGCAGCGGGAAAGTTGGAGTGTTGGATCACGAGTGGTGGGAAAATTGGAGTGTTGTATCACGAGTGGTGGGGCAAATTGGAGTGTTGGATCACGAGATGGTGGGAAAGTTGGAGTGTTGGATCACGAGTGGTGGGAAAGTTGGAGTGTTGGATCACGAGTGGTGGGAAAGTTGGAGTGTTGGATCACGAGTGGTGGGAAAATTGGAGTGTTTATGGATCACGAGTTGGTGGGAAAATGTTGGAGTGTTGGATCACGAGTGGTGGGAAAATTGGAGTGTTGGATCACGAGTGGTGGGAAAGTTGGAGTGTTGGATCACGAATGGTGGGAAAATTGGAGTGTTGGATCACGAGTGGTGGGAAAGTTGGAGTGTTGTATCACGAGTGGTGGGAAAATTGGAGTGTTGGATCACGAGTGGTGGGAAAGTTGGAGTGTTGGATCACGAGTGGTGGGAAAATTGGAGTGTTGGATCACGAGTGGTGGGAAAATTGGAGTGTTGGATCACGAGTGGTGGGAAAGTTGGAGTGTTGGATCACGAGTGGTGGGAAAGTTGGAGTGTTGGATCACGAGTGGTGGGAAAGTTGGAGTCACCCGATCACAAGTGGTGGGAAAGTTGGAGTGTTGGATCACAAGTGGTGGGAAAGTTGAGTGTTGGATCACAAGTGGTGGGAAAGTTGGAGTCACCCGATCACAAGTGGTGGGAAAGTTGGAGTGTTGGATCACAAGTGGTGGGAAAGTTGGAGTGTTGGATCACGAGTAGTGAGAAAGTTGGAGTTACACTGATCATAAGTGGTGGGAAAGTTGGAGTCACCCAATCACAAGTGGTGGGAAAGTTGGAGTCACTTGATTACAACTGGTGGGAAAGTTGGAGTCACCTGATCAAAAGTAATGGGGAAAAGTTGGAGTCACTGATCAAAGTGGTGGGGAAATTGGAGTCACCTGATCACAACCGGTGGGGAAAGTTGGAGTCACCTGATCAAAAGCGGTGGGAAAGTTGGAGTCACCCGATCACAAGTGGGAAAGTTAGTGGTGGTGGGAAGATGGAGTCACCTGATCACAAGTGGTGGGAAAGATGGAGTCACCTGATCACAAGTAATGGGAAAGTTGGAGTCACCCGATCACAAGTGGTGGGGAAGTTGGAGTCACCTGATCACAAGTGGTGGGGGGAAGTTGGAGTCACCTGATCACAAGTGGTGGGAAAGATGGAGTCACCTGATCACAAGTGGTGGGAAAGCTAGTGTCACCCAATCACAAGTGGTGGGAAAGTTGGAGTCACCTGATCCATGTAATGTTCAGTTTTTCGAATGAAAATCCATTGAAAATAATGCCTCGGTTTATGAATTTTTTTTTGCGCATTTACAAATTTTTTTAATCATGTCCCTGTACAATATTTATGCCTTTAAAGTTCACTTTATAAAGAATTTTGAACAGATAAAATATTTTTTTACTTTTTGCTGAACTCTGAACGGATTAATTGGTTTTCAATGCATTCCTATGGGAAACAGCGTTTCGGTTTACAAATTTTTCGCACTACGAAAAGTCCCGGAGAACGCATTCAGTTTGTAAACCGAGGTACACCTGTAATTGGTTTATGTGAAAGTTATAGCGTCTACAAATGGCGGTATAGATACTGGAATTTTTTTTCACACTGATGAGGTGTGGAATTGGCAGCGTTTTCTGTGCGAATCAGAATCGCGCCCCGTTCATGCGAACCACTGCGGGTGTGTATGTTAAGTTAACAACACCCCAAAAGCGGTGCGATGAGCAGAATCGGATGGCACAGGTGTGAATACCCATGCGATCCGATTCTAGTGCGGAACCAAAAAAGGGTCCTGCATGTTTTTGGTGCAATGTGATTTGAGAGGCATACAAAATGTAGGGCTCCGATCGCACCGCACACAAATCACGTGATTCGGGCAGGAATGCGGTGCAATTCCTGCGCGAATCACATGCGATACACTGCACCGCATGTATGTGAACCCGGGCTTACAGTTCTCTCTTTCCATCAGAGTCCCTCGGCAATCACCAGGCTCCTGTGAGTAATCACCGGCTGGGACCCGGTGATAAACAGCCGCGGCTAAGAATGGTGGCGTGCCGGGTCAATCACAGGGTCCCAGCCGCACCGGCACCTGGTGATTGCTGAGCATAGGGCATGCGCGCGCCTCGTGTGGGTAGGGCATGCGTGCCTCGTGTGGTTAGGGCATGCGTGCCTCGTGTGGTTAGGGCATGCGCGCGCCTCGTGTGGGTAGGGCATGCGTGCCTCGTGTGGGTAGGGCATGCGCGCGCCTTGTGTGGTTAGGGCATGCATGCCTCGTTTGGGTAGGGCATACAAGCGCCTCGTGTGGGTAGGGCATGCGTGCGCGCCTCATGCGGACTAGGGCATCAGTAGGGCATGCGTGCGCCTCGTGTGGGTAGGGCATGCGCGCGCCTCGTGTGGGTAGGGCATGCGTGCGCCTCGTGTGGGTAGGGAATGCGCGAGCCTCGTGATTTTGCGCATGGCTGGTGCCCTGCAGCGGTCTTTCTGCTATGGGGCGGAGCTAAAGCGGTTAAGGTAACGATAACAATTCAAATGGCGCAATTTGGATGGACTTTTGTCTTTTTTTCAGCCAGACTAACTATGTAAATACCAAGAACACAGATTTCCTCAAAAGTCCAAAAGATGCTTCCAACCCCGGAAGGGCCCCTTTGGCCCCGTCCTGCACAGGCGTTTCGCACGGCGACAACGCGAGGCTCGCCAATTGCAAAGCCGAGGCGACCGCCAAGCGCGTCTCTACCATGAAGTCAAAAAGTGTTAAAAAATCCATCAAACAGCCTATAAATGTCTCCATTTAGATCGCCGAAACTCCCCCCCCAGCTATCCTCTCCGCCCCCGACGCCCAGGCCGGGGCCACGCCGATTGGCGAGAAGCGCAGTTGGGTTGTCTGAAGCGCGAACGCAACAAAAGAAAATCCCTCGAAAGATTTTGTTTACTGGGAAGCGGCGTTTCTAAACGCTGCGCGGCGGCACGAGAGTTTATCCGGGAATACAGCGTTCTGAGATGAAACGCAGGAAAGAGATGGCGGACGTCGCCCGCGGCACAGTTCACCGCCGCCTCTCAAGACGGGTGGTTTGAAGTGCGATTCTGGCATTGTTCACGCATGACACATGTCTATCAGAAAAAAAGCTGCAAAATCGCAATCGTCATCCTGTTCTGCATTCTGTATGGCTCAAAACGCATTGCATCCTCACTAAAAAGGCGCAAGACCCTCCCCCACCGCACTTGATCCGCACTGCGCAATGCGAATTCTGATCGTCGCACCGCATTTTGCGATTTGTGTCGGGGTGTTGTGAATTTAACATTGACACCCGTACCAGATCACACGGACGCCGTGCGATTGCAACGCACAGGATTCGCTGCATTTCCCACACCGCCTACGGCTAGGTTCTCACCCGTGCAGGTTGCGTTTGACCCATTTCTGCATTGTGTTTCGCGTTTTTGCTGCGGTTTTTGCTGCGTTTTCCTGGGGGGGGGGGGGTAATTTTTTTAATTTCTCTTGTTGCTAGGCAGATCTAAAAAGCATCACAAAAGTGGCAAAAAAAGCATCAAAAAGGCAATACAAGCTTTTCTGCAACTTTCCATTGAAGTCTACAGAACCAAAAACGCAACTTTTTGCATTCCACGTTCGCAGTGATTCCTTTTTCGAGCGCTGCGTTTCTGGAAGGGGGCGGGGACTTTTAGTCTGGGTTCACACAGATGCGGTCCGGAATCCGCAGCGTTTTCTGTGCGAATTCCGCATCAGAATCGCGCCTCGTTCACGTGAACCGCTGCGGGTGTGTATGTTAACAACGCCCCGAAATCGGTCCGCAAAACGCAGTGCGATGTGCAGAATCGGATCCCATAAGTGTGACTACCCGTGCCATCCGATTCTAGTGCGGAGCCACAAAAGGGTCCTGCGTGTTTTGGGTGCGGTGCGATTAGAGCCATACATGTACGACTCCAAACGCTCCGCCCACAAATCACATGTGATTGGCAGAGGAATGCGGTGCGGTTCCCGTGTGAGTCACATGCGATTTACTGCACCGCACGTATGTGAATAAGGGCTTACAGTTCTTTCCCTGGACCCGGTGATCGACAGCCGCGGCCATAATGCATGCTAGTGCGTTTTTGCAGCGTTTTTGCCACAGTTTGGCTTTTTATTCTGCCCAGCAAAAAAAAAAAAAAAAAAACCCTCCACTTTAAAAAAAAACAAAAAGAGCTGAACAAAACGAGGCAAAATCACGACAAAATCGTGTGTAGAAAAATGCAAAACGTTTTTTATCCGTTTACATCCGTTTTTCATCCATTTAGATCCGTTTATATCAATTTTTCATCCGTTTATATTTGTTCTTCCATCCATTTTTCATCCATTTATATCCAGTTTTTCATACGTATTTTTAATCCATTTAGATCCGTTTACATCCATTTTTCGTCCGTTTTTTAAATCCATTTAGATCTGTTTACATCCATTTTCATCCGTTTACATCCATTTATATAAATTTTTTCATCCATTTATATTTGTTTTTCATCCATTTATATATGTTTTTTTCATCCATTAACATCCGTTTTTCAACTGTTTAGATCCGTTTGCATCCCTTTTTTCATCTGTTTATATAAAATCCATCAGTTTTTTCATCCGTTTTTCATCCATTTAGATCTGTTTTTCATTCATTTATATCCCGCCTATTCATTTCCCTCCATAAGATCATTTCTATGACTCTTTTCTGCATGGAGAAAATATTTCTGTTTTCATCCGTTTATATATGTTTTTTCATCCGTTTACCATCCGCTTAAATCCGTGTATATCAGTTTTTTATCCATATGCATCCATTTTTTCATCCATTTAGATCTGTTTACTGTTTACATCGTTTTTTCATCTGTTTACATCCGTTTATATCTATTTTTCATCCGTTTACATCTGTTTTTTTGCCCATTTTTCATCCATTTAGATAAATTTACATCCGTTTATATCCGTTTTTCATCCCATTAGATCTGTTTACATCTGTTGTTTCATCTGTTTCTATCTGTTGTTTCATCCGTTTTTTCATCAGTTTTTCATCCATTTATATCCATTTTTTATCCGTTTACATCCATTTAAGCGCTGAGCAAACTGTTGGCGCTATATAAATCCTGTATAATAATAATTTACATCAGTTTTTCATCTGTTTATATCTGTTTTTTTCCTCTGTTTTTCATCCAGTTACATCCGTTTCCATCCGTTTATATATGTTTTTTCATCCATTTACCATTCATTTATATCCATTTAGATCCGTTTTTCATCCATTTAGATCCAGTTACATCTGTTTTTCATCCGTTTATATCCTTTTTTCATCCGTTTATATCCATTTTTTCATCCGTTTTTCATCCGTTTACATCCATTTACATCAGTTTTACCTCCGTTTCTATCAGATTTTTCATCCATTTACATCAATTTTTCATTCATTTTTTGTCCGTTCCATTTCTTTTTTTTTGCAAAAGAAAAATAGGGGTTTCCCTCCATAAGATCATTTCTGTGACTCTTCTCTGTTTTCATCCGTTTATATGTTTTTTCATCCGTTTACCATCCGTTTAAATCCGTTTACATCCGTTTTCATCTATTTAGATCTATTTACATCCATTTTCATCAGTTTATATTTTTTGTTCATGCCTTTACCATCCATTTAGATCCGTTTTTCATCCATTTAGATCCATTCACATCAGATTTTCATCCGTTTATATCCATTTTTCATCTATTTACATCCTTTTTTCACCCGTCTATATCCGATTTTTCATCCAGTTATATCTGTTTTTTCATTCGTTTTTCATCCGTTTACAGCCATTTACATCAGTTTTTCATCCGTTTATATCTGTGTTTTCCTCTGTTTGTTATCGAGTTATCTGTTTTCATCCATTTATATATGTTTTTTCATCCGTTTACCATCCATTTAGATCCGTTTTGATCCGTTTTTCATCCATTTAGATCCATTTACATCCATTTTTCATCTGTTTTGATCCGTTTTTAATCCATTTACATCCTTTTTTTCATCCGTTTATATCCATTTATTTCATCCATTTACATCCATTTATATCAGTTTTTTCATCTGTTTTTCATCCGTATACATCCATTTACATCAGTTTTTCATCCGTTTATGTCTGATTTTTCCTCTTTTTCATCCAGTTACATCCGTTTTCATCCGTTTAGATCCAGTTTGATCCGTTTTTCATCCATTTAGATCCATTTATATTCGTTTTTCATCCATTTAAATTTTTTTCTTCATTTGTTTATATCAGTTTTTTCATCCGTTTACATCCATTTTTCATTCATTTTTTGTCCGTTCCTTTTTTTTCTTTTTGCAAAAGAAAAATAGGGTTGCACTTACAGAGAAGGCTTGTCTATTCATTTCCCTCCATAAGATCATTTCTACGACTCTTTTCTGCGCGGAGAAAAAACATCTCGCGGCGGTAACATCTGACAAAGATCGTTAGAAGGTGCTGATTATCAGAGGGAACATGGAGGCAGCAGGCAGCCGCATTGATTATTTATTAAAAAAACAAAACATATATTCAGCAGGAAAAAAAAATGGCTGCTCGAGTCGACTAATTAGTGAAATGAATACATATTCCCCGATCTGTTTACATCCGTTTTTTTTTCATCTGTTTATATCAGTTTTTCGAATCCGTTTTTTTTCCTCCATTTGCAACTGTTTTTCATCCGTTTAGATCCATTTTTTCATCCAATTACTTCTGTTTTTGCAATCTGTTTTTCATCCCATTTTTCATCCCATTTAGATCCTTTTACATCCGTTTATATCCATTATTTATCTGTTTGACATCCGTTTACATCCATTTACATCAGTTTTCATCCGTTTATATGTTTTTTTCCTGTTTTTCATCCAGTGACATCCAAATTACATCCTTTTTCATCCATTTATATATGTTTTTTCATCCATTTACCATCCATTTAGATCTGTTTAGATCCGTTTTTTCATCCATTTAGATCCATTTACATCAGTTTTTCATCCGTTTATATCCATTTTTCCGCCATTTAGCAAGCTTTTTTTCATCCGTTTATATATCCATTTTTTGCATCCGTTTACATTTATTTACATCAGTTTTTCATCTGTTTATATCCGTTTTTATCCATTTATATCCGTTTTTTTTTTCATCCGTTTTTTAATCCATTTAGATCCATTTGCATCAATTTTTCATCCACTTACATCCGTTTTTTTCATCCATTTAGATCTGTTTGCATCTGGTTTTTCATCTGTTTATATGATTTCCATCCATTTTTTCATCCAGTTACATCTGTTTTAGAAACTGTTTTTTTTCCGTTTTATATCCGTTTCATATTTTTGTATCTGTTTAGATCCGTTTTTCATCCAGCTACATCCGTTTTTTCATCCGTTTTTTAATCCATTTAGATCCGTTTACATCCTTTTTTCCATTCGGTTTATATCCATTTTTTCATCTGTTTGCATCCATTTACATCAGTTTTTCATCCGTTTATATCACATTTTTCATCCGTTTACATCCATTTATGTCAGTTTTTCATCCGTTTATATTGCATTTTTTATCCGTTTTCATCCATTTTTCATTAATTTTTTCATCCGTTTACATCCATTTTTCATTTCATTGTTTTATATCCGTTACATCCATTTTTCATTCATTTTTATCCATTTTTTCTTTCCGTTTTTGTTCTTTTTTGTCGTTTTTCTTTTTGCAAAAGAAAATCGAGTTGCGCTTACAGAGACGGCTCGCCTATTCATTTCCCTCCATAATAATATCATTTACTACGACTCTTTTCTGCGCGCGGAAGAAAAGAAAACATCTGGCGGCGGTAACGTCTGACAAAGAGATCGTTAGAAGGTGCTGATTATCAGAGGGGAACATGGAGGCGGCCGCATTGATTATTTATTTTAAAAAAAAAAACATAAATTCAGCGGGGAAAAAAAAAATCGGTCTGCTCGAGTCGACTAATTAGCGACATGAATACGTATTCCCCGACTCTGCCTCGACTCTCCGAACGCGGGCGATAAAAAATATTAAAAAGGGCTTTCGGGGGAAAACAATAAAAAGCGGTCGTACGGATAATAAAAAGTAAGTCGTGAGAAGGTTTAACTACGAATATGTAAATGAATATTGCATGGATATATTACACAGAAGTGACAGCGCGCCTTAATTAATGCCGCCCAGCCGCCGCCCGAGGAAAACCGAACTGGCGCGAGCGCGAGGAACACCTGCAAAGATGATAAACAATAAAATATTAAGTGGGACCCCACACCGCGGCGGATTCCCCCCGGAGCCTACGAACAGCCGCCCAACCGCTACGCTGGGGAACGGCGAGGCAATGAGGAGGACGCGGCAAAGAGGATTGTGGGTAGATCTGGTACGTGCGCATAATGAACCGCAGCTGGCAAAAAAAATACACAACTTCATTTTCCTGTAAAACCGAACTGCTTCCTTTAGCTCTCCTCTCCTGAAATACTCTGCACTGCTGGAGGACTCCGATCCCTCCTTCCTCTATAACTCTCCTCTCCTGAAATACTCTGCGCTGCTGAGGAGACTCCGCTTCCTTCCTCTCCTGAAATAACTCTCCTCTCCTGAAATACTCTGCACTGCTGGAGGACTTTCCGCTCCTTCCTCTATAACTCTCCTCTCCTGAAATACTGCGCGCTGCTGGAGGACTTCCGCTCCTTCCTCTATAACTCCTCTCCTGAAATATTCTGCACTGCTGGAGGACTCCGCTCCATCCTCTATAACTCCTCTCTGAAATATTCTGCACTGCTGGAGGACTCCGCTCCTTCCTCTATAACCTCCTCTCCTGAAATACTCTGCTCTGCTGGAGGACTCCGCTCCTTCCTCTATAACTCTCCTCTCCTGAAATACTCTGCTCTGCTGGGAGGACTCCTCTCCTTCCTCTATAAACTCTCCTCTCCTGAAATACTCTGCGCTGCTGGAGGACTCCTCTCCTTCCTCTATAACTCTCCTCTCCTGAAATACTCTGCACTGCCGGAGGACTCCGCTCCTTCCTCTATAACTCTCCTCTCCTGAAATATCACTCTGCACTGCTGGAGAGACCCTACTCCGCCCCTTCCTCTATAACTCCTCTCCTGAAATTACTCTGCACTGCTGGAGGACTCCGCTCCTTCCTCTATAACTCCTCTCCTGAAATACTCTGCTCTGCTGGAGGACTCCGCTCCTTCCTCTATAACTCCTCTCCTGAAATACTCTGCACTGCTGGAGGACTCCGCTCTCCTTCCTCTCCTTTCTCTAAAATACAACTGCTGGAACTCCCCTCCTCCACCCTCCTCTGAAATACTCTGCACTGCTGGAGGACTCCTCTCCTTCCTCTATAACTCCTTTCCTGAAATACTCTGCGCTGCTGGAGGAGATAGACTCTCCGCTTCCTCCTCTTATAACTCTCCTCTCCTGAAATACTCTGCACTGCCTGGAGGACTCCGCTCCTTCCCTCTATAACTCTCCTCTCCTGAAATACTCTCTCAGCACTGCTGGAGGACTCCTCTCCTTCTCTCTATAACTCCTTTCCTGAAATACTCTGCGCTCGCTATTGGAGGACTCCGCTCCTTCCTCTATAACTCCTCTCCTGAAATACTCTGCACTGCTGGAGGACTTCCGCTCCTTCCTCTATAACTCTCCTCTCCTGAAATACTCTGCTCTGCTGGAGGACTCCGCTCCTTCCTCTAATAACTCTCCTCTCCTGAAATACTCTGCTCTGCTGGAGGACTCCGCTCCTTCCTCTATAACTCTCCTCTCCTGAAATACTCTGCTCTGCCGGAGGACTCCGCTCCTTCCTCTATAAAACTCTCCTCTCCTGAAATTACTCTGCACTGCTGGAGGACTCCTCTCCTTCCTCTATAACTCTCCTCTCCTGAAATACTCTGCACTGCTGGAGGACTCCTCTCCTTCCTCTATAACTCTCCTCTCCTGAAATACTCCATGCACTGCTGGAGGACTCCGCCCCTTCCTCTATAACACTCCTCTCCTGAAATACTCTGCACTGCTGGAGGACTCCGCTCCTTCCTCTATAACTCCTCTCCTGAAATACTCTGCACTGCTGGAGGTCACTCCGCTCCTTCCTCTATAACTCTCCTCTCCTGAAATACTCTGCACTGCTTGGAGGACTCCTCTCCTTCCTCTATAACTCCTTTTCCTGAAATACTCTGCGCTGCTGGAGGACTCCGCTCCTTCCTCTATAACTCTCCTCTCCTGAAATACTCTGCACTGCCGGAGGACTCCGCTCCTTCCTCTATATAACTCTCCTCTCCTGAAATACTCTGCACTGGCTGGAGGACTCCTCCTCTCCTTCCTCTATAACTCCTTTCCTGAAATACTCTGCGCTGCTGGAGATGACTCCGCTCCTTCCTCTATAACTCCTCTCCTGAAAATACTCTGCACTGCTGGAGGACTCCGCTCCTTCCTCTAATAACTCTCCTCTCCTGAAATACTCTGCACTGCTGGAGGACTCCGCTCCTTCCTCTATAACTCTCCTCTCCTGAAAATACTCTGCACTGCCGGAGGACTCCGCTCCTTCCTCTATAACTCTCCTCTCCTGAAATACTCTGCGCTGCTGGATAACAGCAAGCATGATGTGGACCTCACCCACCTGCCACAAGTTATAGAATCCATCAGGTTTGGTATCCTCTGTTCTCCTATTGCTGATCTTAGCTCACCCCCGACCCAGGGCTGGGACAAGGGGTGGGGCAGGAGGGGCAGCTGCCCTGGGCGCAGTGAGAGAATAGATGCCACATTTTAGTACACCCACTCTTTGGCATGTATTAACAGCGGGGGAGGGGGACACAATTCCGGATCCTTGCCCAGGGGCACTGGATGACCTAGCCCCTGTACTGCCCTGACGTGTTCCGACCGACCCGTGGCCTTCTCTACCACCACGTCCCTGCTGGTGCCTTCCTGCCCGGGTCTGGTTCAGCTTCCTTACTCGGTGTCCTAAGGACGTCACCGAAAGCTGGCAGATCCTGACAAAGCCCCATCATCGGACTATTTCATTTCCACCCCTCCCAGATCTCCCTTCCCCAGCGCCTGCACTGCAGTCCTGTAATTACCATCACGTCCCATTCACACATCTTCATACAGACATTTAAATCCGCAGCCATTTTCATGCTTGTGGGAACACGGAGAGCCAATCCACCAGCCTTCTCCTTCATTTAAAGTTTTTCGGCGATCCTCGCCAAACAAAAACCTGTCAAACGCTTTGCAGACCAAGAAAAAAAAAATCAATTATCTCCTCGCCTCGCAGAAAATTTTTTTTTCCCTCTACAAGAGAACTGAGAGGGGGAAGCGACTTGTCAAGACTTTTGTGAACTTATAATTGCAAATCCCCTAAAGAGAGAATATTTCTTGGTGGTTACAGATTTAAAGGGACACACCACACCAAAATGGTATTCCGGCGTAGGCGGAGTCTGGTGGGCATCTTCTGGCTTCTTATAGAGCTGTGGCCTCAAGCAGAGAGATATCCCTTCCACAGTTAGGACTGTTCAGAATGTAAAGGATGAGAGGAGCACCAACACGTTTCAGGGGCTCGCAACGTCCCTTCATCACGGCTTGAGTATCGGCATTTACTTGAGTATACTGCCAGCACAAAGCCCTGAGGAATTAAGGGGGTGTTTGGGCCCCTAAAATGTATTGGACCAAAAGTATGAGGACAGCTGACCATCACACCTACAACATATGACCAAAAGTATGAGGACACCTGACCGTCACACCTACAATATATGACCAAAAAGTATGAGGACACCTGACCATCACCTACAAAATATGACCAAAGTATGAGGACACCTGACCATCACCTACAACATATGACCAAAGTATGACCATCACACCTACAATACATGACCAAAAGTATGAGGACACCTGACGATCACCTACAATAATAACCAAAAAGTATGAGGACACCTGACCATCACACCCTACAGTATATGGCCAAATGTATGAGGACACCTGACCATCACACCTACAATACATGACCAAAAGTATGAGGACACATGACCATCACACTTACAACACATGACCAAAAGTATGAGGACACCTGACCATCACCTACAATATATAACCAAACGTATGAGGACATCACCTGACCATCACATCTACAACATATGACCAAAAGTATGAGGACACATGACCATCACACCTACAATATATGACCAAAAGTATGAGAACACCTGACCATCACACCTACAATATATGACCAAAAGTATGAGGACACCTGACCATCACATTTACGACATATGACCAAAAGTATGACAACACCTGACCATCACATCTACAACATATGACCAAAAGTATGAGGACACCTGATCATCACACCTACAGTATATGGCCAAAAGAATGAGGACAGCTGACCATCACACCCTACAATATATAACCAAACGTATGAGGACACCTGACCATCACACCTACAACATATGACCAAAAGTATGAGGACACCTGACCATCACACTTACAGTATATGGCCAAAATATGAGGACACCTGACCATCACACCTACAACATATGACCAAAAGTATGAGGACACCTGACCATCACACCTACAGTATATGGCCAAAGGTATGAGGACACCTGACCATCACACCTACAGTATATGGCCAAAGGTATGAGGACATATGACCATCACACTTACAAGATATGACCAAAAGTATAAGGACACCTGACTATCACCTACAATATATGACCAAAAGTATGAGGACACATGACCAACACAACTACAATATATATGACCAAAAGTATGAGGACACATGACCATCACACCTACAATATATGCCAAAAGTATGAGGACACATGACCATCACACCTACAGTATATGGCCAAAAGTATGAGGACACTGACCATCACACCTACAATATATGACCAAAAGTTATGAGGACACCTGACCATCACACCTACAATATATGACCAAAAGTATGAGGACACCTGACCATCACACCTACAATATATGACCAAAGGTATGAGGACACCTAACCATCACACCTACACTAAGTATTTGAGCCAAACGTATGAGGACACCCGAGGACCATCACACCTACAATATATGACCAAAAGTATGAGGACACCTGACCATCACACCTGCAACAAATGAACAAAAGTATGAGGACACCTGACTGTCACACCTACAATATATGGCCAAAAGTATGAGGACCTGATCATCACACCTACAATACATGACCAAAAGTATTGGACACCTGACCGTCATGAGGACAGCTGACCATCACACCTACAGTATATGGCCAAATGTATGAGGTACACCTGTTCATCACACCTACAATATATGACCAAAAGTATGACGACACCTGACCATGTGGACACCTACAACATATGACCAAAAAGTCCATGAGGGGACACATGGACTATCATCAAGGAGCTACAACATATGACCAAAAAGTATGAGGACACCTGCTCACACCTACAACATATGACCAAAAGTATGAGGACACTTGACCGTTGGTGCCTACAATATAGACCAAATGAGTCTCTTACGACACCTAACCATCACACCTACAATACATGACCAAAAGTAATGAGGACACCTGACCGTCACACCTACAATATATGACCAAAAGTATGAGGACACCTGACCCTCACACCTACAATATATGACCAAAAGTATGATGACACCTGACTGTCACACCTACAATATATGGCCAAAAGTATGAGGACACCTGACCATCACACCTACAGTATATGGCCAAAAGTATGAGGACACCTGACCATCACATCTACAACATATGACCAAAAGTATGACGACACCTGACCATCACACCTACAATACATAACCAAAAGTATGAGGACACCTGACCATCACACCTACAACACATGACCAAAAGTATGAGGACGCCTGACCATCACACTGACAAAATATATGACCAAAAGCATGAGGACACCTGACCATCACACCTACACGAAGGTGTCCTTTGAGGGCTGATGAACCAGGGCAAAGGAGAGACTGTAAGGGAGATGGTTGTTAAAGTGCTGCACATGCTTTCACCTGTCACTTCTGCACACCATCCACTATATGTGATTGACTGTGTATGTCAAGTGACTCAGGAATGTATGTCCTTGTGATATGACTGTAATCCTGTTTCCTTAATATCACCAGTAAAGTGCAGCAAAGCAATTTATTGTGTGGACATCCTTTACTTTGGATATAAAGGTCCATGGCTGGGGATTTTATGTGGAGATCTATATCAAGGAGCGGGGTGCAAGATGCCGAGTGAAGGTTTGGATTCAGCTGGAGGGACAGTGTTCTAGCAGGGCTGAAACGGGGGTAGGGACTTGTGCTTTGGTGCCAAAACTAGCCAACCATGAAGCTTCTCTTACAAGACTGTGCCAAAATGATGATAATATTTCCATGGCACACATTTCTGGAGATAGCAAGAAGTAAGGGGTTGCTGTAGCAACCATCAGCTGGAGACCACTAACATCCAAAGTCAAAGCATGTTACCACCAGCTCACCATGGTTCCTCAAGATAATTTTGAAATATTTATGATGATCATATCACAGTGGTAAGGGCTAATGTTTAGGGGACCCTGATCACATGCCTGGCAAAAGGGTCCTGCATGGCCCAGAAATGTTGCATCTTATTGCTGTGATGTGATCACCTTAAGAAAGGTTTGGATAGTACCGTGAGGATCCATGGTGTGCCGGATATATGTTTTGACATTGGTGATGCAATCACAGATACGAACGTGGTATCACTAGCTAAAATGCTGTGGAATCTTCTTCACCAGTGGGGGAGCGTCTAACAATGTCACTGAAGAAGATGAGCTGAGCTTTGGCCAGTCTGTCTTGGGTTCAGTAATGTGACAATGGTCTTGTTGGCTCCAGCCTACCTTGGAGATTTGCTGTTCCCACCTACCTTTGGCTGTGTTTCCACCTTTTCTATCCCATTTGCCATAATATAAAGCAAGACCCTTGTGGTGGTCACAGCAGGTGAAGAACTGGAAAACCAAAGCAGTGATCTCATCCAGAAGAGGACACACCATTTGTGCAGCTACAGAAGGGTCCTTTAAGGTGTTTAAGAGTGGTGTTAGTGATAGGACCCCTCCTGCTGCCACATAGACCCAGACACTGCTCACAGCTAGGACTAGTTCTTCGTGATGCTCTGTTTGACTAGTCTCTAATATCCAAGTGGTACTGGGCAAACCAAACCTTCCTGACTGGAATGATGACAAATGCTTTGGGTATTTTCTCTTTCCTTTCGGATGGACCAAAATTTCATAATGGATGTGGAAGAATTTAGAGAATCCAGGACACCGTACTTCTCTTCATCTGCTCCCAATCTCATCCGTATATGGAAACCCCATTTCACCTTTCAGCTTTGAGCAAAAACAGAGATATACACTATATGACCAAAAGTTTGTGATCACCACCCATCCATTCCAAAACCATGTCCATTAATATGGAGTCACTCCCACCCCGATTCCCTTTTTGGTATTTAACAGTCTCTACTATCTGTAAAAGGTTCTCATTCACCCAGGGTATGGTCTAGCTATATAGTTAGTTGTATGCAATTGGACTTGTTCTGCAATGCTGAAGATTTTTTGTAGCTTTTCCAAGCCACGTCTTCAGTTCTATTGAGAACCCAAGAGCCTTCACTCTTCTGGAAAGGCTTTCAACAAGATTCTGGCATGTCTCTGAAAGAATCTGATCTCATTTAGCCAAAAGATTATTTATGAAGAACTGATCTGGAACAAAAATGCCTGTCTTGCAGTGTTCATATTCAACCCAATGGTGTTCAGTAGGGTTGGAACCAGAGCTCTGTGCAGGCCACAATACCAGACAAATCAAACCTTTATGGAGCTGGCTTTGTACTCAGGGGCACAGTCATGCTGGAACAGAAAAGGGTATTTTCCAAACTGTTACCCCAAGGTCGGAAGAACACAATTGTCTAAACTGTCTTTGTATGTCGTAGTATTAACCATACCCTTCATTTCAAACACCTGATCTCCATCAGTTTGTAGGCAGGTGCAGTCAATTTTTTCCTCTGTGGGTGGCATTCATCTGGAATGGCAATGCAACTGGAAAGGAAGTCAAAGGAAACTAGGATTTTCTATGGTTACCTCACAGAGCAACGGTCTAGTTGGCTATGCTGCACTCGGGTGACACTGGTGGCTATCTTTCGTCACACAGAGCCTTTTTAAGTCCCTGCGTACAGGTTTTGGCACACATTTGTCAAGTGGCTAGTGTAAGGAGAGCATACCCATCTGTCAGAGACAGCTCTAGCAGCAGGGAAAGGTTCTAGAGGAGTAGAGTAGTAGGGAAAGCTCAGGGCAGGGGGGGACTGACAACTCATGGGGCCCCCGGGCAATAGGGGATCATGGGGCCCCTGTGTCCTTGCCCAAACCCAAAAAAGCCTATGAAAAAGGTACCAGGGGCATCTCATGGGGCCCCCTACTGACCCCGGCCCTCGGGCAGTGCCCGAGTTTACAAATGGTCAGTCCGCCCCTGGCTCAGGGCCTACATCTGTGACTTCAGCAAGCTCCCTTTTGGGTTCTGCCCTCCTTGGCAGGCATTGTCTTTAGTTCATGCCTACTACTCAGTGGTGTATTTATTTTTTGTGCGCAAATATTGGCGCCCCCCACAGAAAGAGCCTGTCATTGACCAAGAACACCCCTGCCCTCCACCCAAGCCTTCCACTACCACTGCCCCCCATACACCAGCCATCATCCCCCATGGCGAGAGAGAAAGACACTCACCTTCACAGCTCTGGACATCCCCAGGAACGAGGGTCGGGCTGTGCATACACCATCTTGAAACCTGCAGAATCTCTCTGGAACCCACCAGGTCCCCATGCCACAGGTGTCCCTTCTTCCATCCCTTCTTCCAAGGGGCAGTGCTGCCCCCCCTGAAAAATACCACCCTACGCAAATGCCTTGTTTGCCTTGTGGTACATACACCCCTGCTACTACTGCTGACTCTTCGCTTCATTGACTGTATGTGGCTGGTCGGGTGAGCTCCCCGATGGGCTGTTGAACTGTTTGCAAGTTCCTCAATACATCAGTTTGTACATCCTCTGTGTTTACAGCACCACGCAACACCTACTTGACAAGCTGGAGGAGCGTTGACATTATTTTGTCCTTAAAATAAATTCAGTGTCAAGTGTTTCGGCTATAGAGTGTGAGTTTGGGGTTTAACGTCCCTTTAAATGAGGTTTCCATTATCTGCATATTTGCCAAATGTCCTTAGGGTTGGGCTTGGGTTTTGAAGACATCCTTGAAAACACCAATATTTTCTTCCACTGAACAAACTTCAAGAATGTTATGTATGACTTCCTGTTATCTGTTCATATTAACTTTGTTTTTTAAAGAAGTATTATTCTCAATGGAGGCTTTTAAAATGCAGAAGTGTTTTATAAACCTAATCAGTCAATACGCCTCAGTGGGATTGTTGTGCAACCCCTCCTTTTACAAGTAAGTAAATGATTCAGCAGCTTACGTAAACCACTTCACCATCAAAGTGCCCTTGGAAGTTATTTTAAAAATGCTAGGAAATGTTTTCAGGCAGTAACACAAAATCACAAATGGCTTGTGAATACATCAACATGTGATGTACTTATTAGCTCTTCGAGGATTTTACGCTTTCGTCTTTTTGAATTAGAGCTTTCAAAAAAAGTGCCTGTTGCCAAGCCGAAGACCATCTGGTCATTTTTAACTACCAGGAAATGTTTCATCCTCCCCTGCCTTCCTCGAATTCTGGAGAAGGATGTCACCAACCAGTGTCCCATGAAGTGGTACAAGCAGCAAAGAGGGTATACTGGTACTCTCAGGTGCTGGTACTCTCAGAATCTCTACCAGGACCTTCAGATCTTCTACTCTCAAACTCACTACTAGAACTTCCAGATCTCCTACTCTCAGAATCCCTACCAAGACCTTCAGATTTCCTACTCTCAAAATCCCCACCAGGACTTTCATTTCCCATTCTCATTCCCACCAGGACCATCATAACTCCTGCTATTAGAATCCCTACAAAGACTTCCAGAACTCTCACTCTCAGGATCCCTACCATGACTTCCAGATTTCTGACTCTCAGAATTCCCACCAGGACTTCCATAACTCCAACTATCAGAATCGCCACCAGGAGTTCCAGAACTCCTACTCTCATAATCCCTTACCAGGACTTCCAGAGCTCCTGCTCTCAGAATCCCTACCAGGACCTGTAGATCGCCTACGCTCAGAATCTCCCCACCAGGATGTCCAGAAAGCCTATTGTTATGATCCCCAGCAGGATTTCCCAAGCTCCCACTCTCAGAATACCTACCAGGACTTCGAGATCTCCTACTATCAGAATCCCCGACCAGGACCTCTAGATCTCCAACTCTCAGAATCCCCATCAGGACTTCCAGAACAGCTACTGTTAGAATCCCTACCTGGACTTCCAGAACTCCTGCTTTCAAAATGCCTACCAGGATCTCCAGATCTCCTACTCTCAGAATCCCTACCAGGACCTCTATATCTCCTACTGTCAGAATCCCTACCAGGACATCCAGAACACCTACTGTTAGAATCCCTACCATGACTTCCAGAACTCCTACTTTCAGAATCCCTACCCTGACTTCCAGAACTCCTACTTTCAGACTCCCCACCAGGATTTCCAGAACGTCTACTTTCTGAATCCCCACCCTGACTTCCAGAACTCCTACTTTCAGACTCCCCACCAGGATTTCCAGAACGTCTACTATCAGAATCCCCTCCATCACTTCCAGAACTCCTACTCTCAGAATCCCTACTAGGACCTCTAGATCTTCTACTCTCAGAATCCCCACCAGCATTTCCAGAACACATACTACAATCCCTACCAGGACTTCAAGAACTCCTACTCTCCAAATTCTTACCAGGACCTCCAGTTATCCTACTTTCAGAATCCCTAGCATGACCTCTAGCTTTCCTACTCTCAGAATCCCTTCCACAACCTCTAGAAATTCTTCTCTGAGAAGCCACACCAGAAATTATCCCTAAAATTATGCTTTGGTTGTCCCCTGACCAAAAATGTATTTAAAGAACCCCATTGGGTGGAATTGTGTCTCGATTGCATGAGTTAACTGCTTGTATTTGTCTAGGGGTTTGGATAGCGGAGATATTCTTACCTAACCCACCAATTCTCCAAGCACAAGACCTGTCCCTACCACCTCTGACCCCCGCATGGACTGTTCTTGGTGTCAGAATGTCCAGAGACTGGATCTGGACATGAGGATATCAGGAACAGTCCACTGCTGGATGTGGGAGAGCAATGTTTTCTGAAGGATCAAAGGATCCGGTAAATATAGCCTTTCTGTGAGTCCCCGGACAGTTAATCCATGCAGTGCAGGCACAGACCCACTGCATGGGAGAAAGAAAATGCCAATACTCCTTTGCATTGGCATTTAACCATGCCTGCACTTATGGCATTTGGGGGGCAACAACCACCCACCTGCAGCTCCTTGGGCATGGGAAAGCGCATGGGGACTGTTATGAACGAGCACTTTTGAGCCTTAAAATGTCTGTGCGCATGAGTTCCTACAGATTGCTTTCCTTAAAAAGCAGCAGCAGTCGTGGGAAGCAGTGGTATCTCTGCAGAAGTCTGACACGTCCACTGATAAATTAGAGCTAGAGTTTGCCAATCAGTGGAAAGCATGAGCTATGCTGATTGGAGAGCTACAGTTGCAAGAAAAAGTATGTGAACCCCTTGGGATTACGTGGAGTTTTGCATGAATTGGGCATAAAATGTGCTTTGAACGGCATCTAAGTCACAACAATAGAAGAACACAGTCTGCTGAAGATAATACTACACAAATATTAGATGTTGCCATGGTTTAATTGCACATAACATGTAAACATTCACAGTGCAGGGAGGAAAAAGTATGTGAAGCCCTAGCTTAATGACTTCTCCCAGAGATAATTGGAGCCAGGAGTGAGCCAACTTTGACTCCAATCAGTGTGATGATATTGGATGTGTTGCTGACAGCTGTCCTGCCCTTAAAAAACACACACCTGTTTTGGGTTTACTGGTTTCAAGAAGCACTGTCTGATGTGAACCATGCCTCGCAGAAAAGAGCTATCAGAAGACCTACGATCAAGAATTGCTGACTTGCATGAAGCTGGAAAGGGTTACAAAAGTATCTCCAAAAGCCTTGATGTTCATGTATCCACGGTAAGACAGGCTGTCTACAAATGGAGAAAGTTTAGCACTGTTGCTACTCTCCCTAGGCGTGGTCGTCCTGTAAAAATGACTGCAAGAGCACAGTGCAGAATGCTGCATGAGGTAAAGAAGAATCCCAGAGTGTCAGCTAAAGACCTACAGAAATCTCTGGCACATACTAACATTTTTGTTGACACATCTACAATAAGGAAAACATTAAACAAGAATGGAGTACATGGGAGGACACCACGGAGGAAGCCATTGCTGTCCAAAAAGAATATTGCAGTACGTTTGAAGTATGCAAAAGAGCACCTGGATGTTCCACAGCACTACTGGCAAAATATACTGTGGACAGATGAAACCAAGATTGAGTTGTTTGGGAAGAACACACAACACTATGTGTGGAGAAAAAAAGGCACAGCACACCAACATCAAAACCTCATCCCCATTGTAAAAACATGGCGGAGGGAGCATCATGGTTTGGGGCTGCTTTGCTGCCCCAGGGCCTGGATGGATTGTTGTCATTGATGGGAAAATGAATTCCAGAGTTTATCAAGACATTTTGCAGGAAAACGTACGACCATCTGTCCGCCAACTGAAGCTCTGCAGAGGATGGGTGAGGCAACAGGACAATGATCCAAAGCATACAAGTAATTCAACAAACCAATGGCTGCAACAGCACAGAATACGCCTTCTGGAGTGGCCCAGTCAGAGTCCTGACCTCAACCCCATTGAAATGCTGTGGCATGACCTTAAGAGAGCGATTCACACCAGACATCCCAAGAATATTGCTACACTGAAACAGTTTTGTGAAGAGGAGTGGTCCAAAATTACTCCAGATCGTTGTGCAGGTCTGATCTGCAACTACAGGAAACGTTTGGTTGAGGTTATTGCTGCCAAAGGAGGGTCAACCAGTTATTAAGTCCAAAGGTTCACATACTTTTTCCTCCCTGCACTGTGAATGTTTACATGTTATGTGCAATTAAACCATGGCAACATCTAATGTTTGTGTAGTATTATGTTCAGCAGACAGTGTTCTTCTATTGTTGTGACTTAGATGACGTTCAGAGCACATTTTATGCCCAATTCATGCAAAACTCCACGTAATCCCAAGGGGTTCACATACTTTTTCTTGCAACTGTATACTGTACATCTGATTCAGCAGAGGATGTGTCCAGGGGCGGACTGACAACTCATGGGGCCCCCGGGCAATAGGGGATCATGGAGCCCCTGTGTCCTTGCCCAAACTCAAAAAAGCCTATGAAAAAGGTACCAGGGGCATCTCATGGAGCCCCCTACTGACCCCGGGCCCTCGGGCGGTGCCCGAGCTTCCAAATGGTCAGTCTGCCCCATGGATGTGTCAGACCTTTGTAGAGAGACCACTGCTTCCACACAAAGAGCAATGGTCTTTCTTTGTGGCATGCTGGCATGCTGGCAGACGGCAGACGTTTCTACTCGGGTTGTAGCTGCTTTCTGAAGAAAATCAACTATAGCAGTTTGCATCTGAAATGCGTTCTGCTTATTTAAGTTGGATGTTCATATGCAGTGGTGGGACTACCAGGGTGGCAAAGGTCGCACTTGCGATCAGGTTCTGGCATTCTGTCACTGCGAGGAGGTCCCAAGAAGGCAGAAAGTGTACCTGTTGCAGTATATGTGAAAGAGTCCCGCTGTGAAACCGTAATTAAAGGCCCTGCCACAGGTGGGAAGGGCCCTAGACTTGGAGAGAAGAGCTCCAGGGCCAGAGGAAAGGGCCCCAGAACTGATGAAAAGGGACACAGGACCAATGGAAGGGACCCGGGACAAGTGGCAAGGACCCCGGGACAAGTGGCAAGGACCCTGAAACAAGTGGAAAGGGCCCCAGGACAGGGTCACAGGGGCCCTTCATGGTTTTTTGCACCGGGGCCCTGAAGATTCTAGTTACGCCTCTCTTCATATGGTTTTCAAACAAGTTGCCTGTTATAGAGAAGGCACCAATATCACGAAGACAACCAGCTTTGCCTCACCTTATAAAATGCCAGCTTGTGTTCAGGCCAGGATTAAGGAGAGGAGAAGACTCAATTAGGGGACTAAGCCGAAAAGACATCACATTTACTGGGTCCAGCACCAGACCTCCCGGCACCCCAGGCAACATGCATAAGGAAACCAAAAGGATTATCACTGTTTGCTGCAGTAATGAGTCAGCCCAGAGTGTGAATGTGAAGCTATGGAACTTCGTACCGTCATCTTCCCACCTTTCAGAGAGACACACAAATCCAGAGATTGCTTTGTTTCCCTCTGAATGCTGAGAACTGGTCACCTTGACACACGCCGAGTCCTCCTTCCATACAGTGTCCATGAATACAAATACATTCTCACCTATGGGGGGGTCACAGCTAGATACAGATTATTTTATATTTCTCATGTTTGGACTCGAGCTGATGATTACATATGTTAAACTCACTATTATAAATATGCTCCTAGGGATCCAGAACAATGATACACTGACGCTTGGGGATCCAGAACAATGATACACCAACACTTGGGGGTCCCAGAATGATGACACAATGACACTTGGGGATCCAGAACAATGACACTTGGGGATCCAGAACAATGACACACTTGGGGATCCAGAACAATGATACACCGACACTTGGGGATCCAGAATGAGACACAATGACACTTGGGGATCCAGAACAATGACAGACTGACACTTGGGGATCCAGAACAATGGTACAATAACACTTGCGGATCCAGAACAATGACACACCGACACTTGGGGGTCCCAGAATGCATGACACAATGACACTTGGGGATCCAGAACAAAGACACAATGACACTTGGGGATCCAGAACAATGACAGACTGACACTTGGGGGTCCCAGAACAATGGTACAATAACACTTGGGGATCCAGAACAATGACACACTGACACTTGGGGGTCCAGAGCAGTGACACAATGACACTTGGGGATCCAGAGAATGACACACTGACATTTGGGGATCCAGAACAATGACATACTGACACTTGGGGATCCTAGAACAATGACATACTGACACTTGGGGATCCAGAACAATGACACACTGACACTTGAGAGTCCAGAACAATGACACACTGACACTTTGGGGCCCCAGAACAATGACACACTGACACTTGGGGGGTCCCAGAACAATGACACACTGACACTTGGGGGGGTCCCAGAACAATGACACACTGACACTTGGGGTCCAGAACAATGACACACTGACACTTGGGGGTCCCAGAAAATGGCACACTGACACTTGGGGGTTCCAGAAAATGGCACACTGACACTTGGGGGTCCAGAAAATGGCACACTGACACTTGGGGGTCCCAGAAAAATGACACACTGACACTTGGGGGTCCAGAACAATGACACACTGACACTTGGGGGTCCAGAAAATGGCACACTGACACTTGGGGGTCCAGAACAATGGCAACACTGATACTGGGGGTCCAGAACAATAGAGCAAACATGGATATCAGAAATATCTAATCAATGTGATATTCTGTATTGATGGATTGATGATCACCTCCGGAAATCTCTCCTACACCGCTCTGTCAGTCACAATACTCGGTATATATATATCGGGCTAGAACAACCATTCTCCAGCTGATGTGGCACTACAAGTCCCAGCAAACCCCCCCCCCCCCCCCCCCCCCAACTTGCCAAGTCTTCTAGCACTGCGGTGGCCAGCACAATACGGGCTGGTTATCTCCAAACCATGGCACCATTCACCCATCTCCCTTCCTATCTCACAGCATCCCTTCAAAGAAAAAAAAAAATGCCATTTCAATGAAACCCCCCCAGGCTAAGGACGCATATTGTATTGCGCCAATGTGACAGAACGTGTTGACATTACACAGATGTCCTTGGCAGCCATCCCCTGACTTAGGACATTTCGGATGTATACACACGGGGTTGTCATGACAACCACCCTTCGCGATCAAAGGAACAGGTTTATCTACATTAGAACATATGACACCAGCGAGGAGGCCAGGAGATGAGGCTCCCATTGATATCCCATCAACCAGCCCCAGGAGTGCCAACAGCAGATGTTTACCGGGTTCAAAGAGGACCCGTCATTTCACGCCATGGAATCTGATATTAATAGGGCAGCTTGAGTCATTGCTGAAATATTACGTGAGGAATCTCGTCGTGCCTACCTGCATACCTGGTCAGCGCGGTGCCTAGGAGGCTAGACCCGGCCGTGCGGTGCCTAGGAGGCTAGACCCGGCCGTGCGGTGCCTAGGAAGCTAGACCCGGCCGTGCGATGCCTATGAGGCTAGACCCGGCCGTGTGGTGCCTAGGAAGCTAGACCCGGCCGTGCGGTGCCTAGGAAGCTAGACCCGACCGTGCGGTGCCTATGAGGCTAGACCCGGCCGCGCAGTGCCTAAGAGGCTAGACCCGGCCGAGCGGTGCCTAGGAGGCTAGACCCGGCCGGTCGTGCGGTGCCTAGGAGGCTAGACCCGGCCGTGCGGTGCCTAGGAGGCTAGACCCGGCCGTGCGTTGCCTAGGAGGCTAGACCCGACCGTGCGGTGCCTAGGAGGCTAGACCCGACCGTGCGGTGCCTAGAAGGCTAGACCCGGCCGTGCGGTGCCTAGGAGGCTAGACCCGACCGTGCGGTGCCTAGGAGGCTAGACCCGGCCGTGCGTTGCCTAGGAGGCTAGACCCGGCCGTGCGGTGCCTAGGAGGCTAGACCCGGCCGTGCGGTGCCTAGGAGGCTAGACCCGACCGTGCGTTGCCTAGGAGGCTAGACCCGACCGAGCGTTGCCTAGGAGGCTAGACCCGGCTATGCGGTGCCTAGGAGGCTAGACCCGGCTATGCGGTGCCTAGGAGGCTAGACCCGGCCGTGCAGTGCCTAGGAGGCTAGACCCAGCTATGCGGTGCCTAGGAGGCTAGACCCGGCCGTGCGGTGCCTAGGAGGCTAGACCCGACCGTGCGGTGCTGGCTTCACGCTGATAATGTTTTCCGAATAAAATTTGCAAATTCTCTGTTTATGTGGATCGGGGATGAGAGAGTAAAAAAAAAAAAATAGACTGCCATGAAATGATCAATTTCACCCTTAGCCAATTTTATTTTTTTTTTTTTTGCCAAAATATTCATTTTTACAAATTGAGCTGCTTAGACAAAATGAGATCTCTCTTTTTACTTCCTCTATTTGGAGGGTTTGGGGCTTTGTATTTTAGGGGTAGAATAGTTTAGTTTATATTATGTACATAAAACGTCCACAAATTTTATTTTTACATTAAAAATGCAACAAAAATGCGACCAGGTCCGGTGTACAAATGTCAGGGAATTCCAGCAAGGCGATTGGCTCACAGGCGCGCGTATGCGCACAGTGTCACCCAAAGAGTCGGGGACCAGGCGCGCATGCGTATGAGCACAGTGTCACCCAAAGAGTCGGGGACCAGGCGCGCGTATGTGCACAGTGTCACCCAAAGAGTCAGGACCAGGCGTGCATATGTGCACAGTGTCACCCAAAGAGTCAGGACCAGGCGTGCATATGTGCACAGTGTCACCCAAAGAGTCAGGACCAGGCGTGCATATGTGCACAGTGTCACCCAAAGAGTCGGGACCAGGCGTGCGCGTGCAAGTGCATGTAGGAGAGTGTCCACGGTCTCTGTTGGCGCCAGGCGGCCTAGTTAAGGGATGCTCGCTATTGTTCACTATCAGTGCTGACTGGTCTTCAGCTTGTCCCTGCCCACATGGAAGAAAAATATATTTGAAATATATTTAAAAAATATTCTTTTGAAATATATTGACATATATTTGAAATGGTACAATATTGGCCGTATTCAATATATTTAAAACTATATTTCAATAAATATATATATATATATACATATACACACATACATACATACATATATATATATATCCTAGACTCCAATCTGTCTTTCCAGCCCCAGGTCCAATCGATGACAAACTCATGCAGACTCCACCTCCGCAACATCTCCAAAATCCGCCCGTTCCTAACCCCAGAAACTACAAAGCAACTCATTCATTCCCTTATTATATCATGACTTGACTACTGCAACTCCCTCCTCACCGGCTTACCTCACCGCAGGCTATCCCCACTTCAGTCTATCCTGAATTTGGTGGCCAGACTCATCCACCTTATTAACCTCTCCGTATCCGCCACCCCCCTCTGCCAATCCCTCCACTGGCTTCCGATTGCCCAATGCATAAAATTCAAATTACTAACATTGACGTACAAAGCTGTTCATAACGCTGCCCCAAACTACATCACTGACCTGATACCCAAATACCACCCAAACCGTACTCTCCACTCCTCACAAGACCTACTCTCTAGTTCCCTGGTCTCCTCCTCCCATGCCCATCTCCAGGACTTCTCCAGGGCTTCCCCCATCCTCTGGAACTCACTACCCCAATCCATCAGACTGTCACCTACCCCCCTCACCTTTAGGCGCACCCTGAAAACCCATCTCTTCAGGAAGCCTACCCCATCCTCACCGAATTGCTGACCTCCTCCACTCTTCTCACCACTCCATCCCCCACAGCTATCTCCTCCTGTGCCACTATCGCCTCCCTCCTAGATTGTAAGCTCCAAGGAGCAGACCCTCGAACCCCTCGTGTATTGAATTGTATTGTTACTGTGGTGTCTCGTGTACTGTCTCCCACTATATTGTACAGCGCTGAGCAAACTGTTCGCTATATAAATCCTGTATAACTAATATACAGTTGTGACCAAAATTATTCACCCCCACTGAAATTAGTGTTTTGGCAGTTTGACATTGCTTTTGATCTAGTCATCTTGCTTACATTTACATTAAAGAGGCACTTGTAGGTCAGACAAATCATAACAGTTATAATGAAATAACCACAAATGTCTTTTCTGTGCTCACAGCATTATCACAACCCCCCCAGTGACATTCAATCTTAGTACTTAGTACAGCATCCTTTACAGCTTTTAAACGTGAAGCATAGCTTGACCAACTTGCAGCGATCTACCTTCGCCCATTCTTCATGGGCAAAGGCTCTCCAGTTCATCACATTCTTAGGCTTGCGCACTGCAACCTCTGCCAAGTCCCACCAGAGGCTCTCAATCGATTGCCCTGCGATGGCCACTCCAAAATTTCCAATTTCCTAACCATGCTCTATGGACTGGAGGTATGCTTGGGATCATTGTCTGTTGAAATCCAACGCTCCCAAGCCCGGGACTGCATCACGTTTCATCCCACTCCTGGTACCATGATACCCACACGCTGAAGCTTCCCTGTACCAGAAGCAAAACAGCCCCAAAGCATGTTGACCCTCCACCATCCACAGTAGGCAAGGTGTTCTTTTCATCATAGGCCTTGTTCTGGTCCAAACATAGCGTTGATCCATGGGCCCAAACAGTTCTAATTTTGTTTCATCATCCACAGAACACTATCCCACAACTTTTGTGGTTTGTCCACATGGCTTTTGGCATACTGCAGTCGACTCTTCTTATTCTTTGGAGACAGCAAGGGGGTACGCCTGGGAGTTCTGGCACGGAGGCCTTCATTACGCACCTTCTGTACCCACATCTGACAAATCTTTTCTCAGTTCCTCAGCAGTCACACGGGGACTTCTCTCCACTCTACCCAGGTAGCCACAGCAGTCGAAGTCAGCATCTTCTTTCTGCCAGGTAGCGTTTCACCCCCTTTGCCTTGAATTTGCGAATGATCTTCAAGGTGTCTCTTGGTATGTTACATCTTTGCATCCTCACTTATAGCCATTGCCCTCCACTCTTGAAGAGAACCACACCTCTTCTCTTGTCTTCCTGGACCATTCTCTTGCCTTCACCATGTTTGTAACCACACCAGTAAATGTCTAGAAGGAGCTGAGTATCACAGCATTTTAAAGGACTGCCCATAATTGGTGTTATTATGCTTGATTTGCTCGGTGTCCACAGGTGTTTTCACTGTGTATGAACCTCTGTTCTTCAGAGTGGTACTCTTTAAGGGGTTGAATAATTGTGGCAATGAAGAAACCACATAAGAACCATATATTACATACAGCATTTTAGTTGCTGGGTAGCACAACGTCCTTGTAGCGCTGAATACAATCCAAATGTACACTATATAATTTACAGCATAATAATTTTACAACTGTATATATACATACACACATAGTTGCAAGTTGTGCTATCTACACCTGCACTCATGTTTCTCCTGTCCTTCAGCACCATCAGTGGAACTTGGGCAGGGGGTACAAGAGAGGCCAACCACATCAATTCAGTCTTCTACCAAGTATGAGATAATAACATGGGTGATTATTGCTGGGTTTTTTTGCCTTCCTCTGGATCATCTGTGGGTGTCGGATTATAACTTTTTTTTAATGGTTGAACTGGATGAACTTTTGTCTTTTTTCAGCCAGACTAACTATGTAACTATGTATGTACATCAAGCATCCATTTGATGTTTATATTGGCACTGTGGATCAATGCGTTTCGCAACAAACTCACTTCCTCAGGATCCACGTCGTGATTTGTTGTGTATGTATCATGGAATTCATGTCAATGGATAAACCGTATGATTATTCTTTGTAACCGCCTTTTGTAGATTGAAAGTGTTGTCTGCGTGTACAATATGAGGAGAAATGTACATGCAGAAATTGTGCACACTGTACAAAATGAAGAGGAGAGGAGAAGAGGAAAAAAAAGGAGAAGAGATGAGAAGAGGAGAAAGGAGAATAGAGGAAAGGAGGCCAAAGGGGAAGAGAGGAGGGGAGGAGAAAGGAGAATAGAGGAGAGGAGGAGAGGAGGAGAAAGGAGAATAGAGGAAAGGAGGAGAAAGGGGAAGAGAGGAAAGGAGAAGAGAGGAGGGGAGGAGAAAGGAGAATAGAGGAAAGGAGGAGAAAGGGGAAGAGAGGAGAGGAAAGGAGAGGAGAAGAGGGAGGAAAAAAAGAATAGAGGAAAGGAGGAGAAAGGAAAGGAGGGGGAAAGGGGAAGAGAGGAGAGGGGAGGAGAAAGGAGAAGAGAGGAGAGGAGGAGAAAGTAGAAGAGAGGAAAGGAGAAGAGAGGAAAGGAAGAGAAAGGGGAAAAGAGGAGAGTAAAGGAGAAGAGAGGAAATGAGGAGAAAGGGGAAGAGAGAAAGAGGAAAGGAGAAGAGAGGAGGGGAGTAGAAAGGAGAAGAGAGGAGGGGAGGAGAAAGAGGAGGAGAAAAAAGGGGAAGAGAGGAGAGGAGGAGAAAGGGGAAGAGAGGAGAGAGGAGGAGAAAGGGGAAGAGAGGAGAGGAGGAGAAAGGGGAAGAGAGGAGAGGAGGAGAGAAAGGGGAAGAGAGGAGAGGAGGAAAAAGGGGAAGAGAGGAAAGGTGGACAAAGAAGAATAGGGGAAAGGAGGAGAAAGGGGAAGAGAGGAAAGGAAGAAAAAGAGGAAGAGAGGAGGGGAGGAAAAAGGGGAAGAGAGGAGGGGAGGAAAAAGGGGAAGAGAGGAGAGAGGAAGGGATTAAAGGAGAACGGAGAATAAAGGAAATGAGAAGAAAGGGAAAGAGGAGGGGGAGGAGAAAGGAGAAGAGAGGAGTGGAGGAGAAAGGAGGAGAGGAGGGGAGGAAAAGATGAGAAGAGAGGAGGGGAGGAGAAAGGCGAAGAGAGGAGGGGAGGAGAAAGGCGAAGAGAGGAAGGGAGGAGAAAGGAGAAGAGAGGAAAGGTGGAGAAAAGGGAAGAGAGGAGAGGAAAGGAGAAGAGAGAATGGGAGGAGAAAGGAGAAGAGAGGAGAGAAATGCATGGATCCTGAGGAAATTAATCTCTTGTGAAACGCGTTGACCCACAAAGCCAATATAAATATGAAAAGGACGTTTGATATACATGCAATACACTGGTTGTGATCACATTTTATTGTTTTTAATGGAAATTAAAGTTTGTGGATGTTTTATTTACATATATGTACAGTATAGGACCTCTTTGTGGTGTTTAAAGTCCCGCTGTTTCTCTTACTTAACGCCCGTTAACAGGCTGGGGGGAACGAATCGCTGTCCCGTAATTAGGGATCGTTCCCAAAGAGGGATTTTCTGATTGACAGAAGGGCTCCACCATTTATAGGATTTTGTGACATAGTTTAGTTTATTACATTCAGGATTCTTTGTATTTCATTTGTGTGTACCTGACTGTTCTCTGTGTACTGTGGCTTTACATTTCTATTTTACTTTTTTACATTTTGCTTCTTAAAAGCAAACTAATGACATAAGAAGGGGCCCTTTATTGGCACAAGAGCCGGCCAAGGATAGTTGAAGGACGCTTCTGTAACCCTCTTGAGATATTCAAAGCTCATTACACCCTTTAAAAAATACCAAAAGCACATTAATTTTGCCGATTCCAATAACGGCATGTGAATATCTGCATATCTCTGCAATGGTGACATTTCACAGAAATCAACCAAATGTTCTTGGAATGTTTTGGAAATGAGAATGAGCTTCACTCATCCCTAATGTGGATAATTTCTGGGTACAGAATGGTCAGCGGTTGTTCTTGAATAGAATGGTTTAATGCTTGCTGTAGAAAAGGGTCAGCCACATGAAAATAAGTAAAATAAATGAGAAAATAAAGATCTCCCCCCACAGTGCTAATTGTAGCATTTATGTTATTTATGGCTGAAAAGAAGTGCCAGTTTTATGTGACTACATTACAAAAGAGACAGCGAGGGCAGCAAATGTGCAGAGCTTTGTTTGTGACGCTATAAACTACCATCATAATCAGGAATCTGAGATGGAAGGGAAAGGAAAAGGGGAAAAGAAAAGGAAAAAGGAATAGAAAAGGAAAAGGGAAAGAAGAAAGGAAAAGAAGAAAGGAAAAGGAAAAATGGAAAGGAAATGAAAAAGGAAAGAAAAAGGAAAAGAAAAGAAGAAAAAGGAAAAAGAAAATGGAAAAAGAAAAAAGGAAAATGTAAAGGAAAGGAAAAATGAAAGAAAAAGGAGAATGGAAAGGAAAAAGAAAATAAGAAAGGAAAGGAAAGGAGAAGAAAAAGGAAAAAAAAAAAAAAAGAAAGAAAAAAAGGAAAGTAAAAGGGGGCTGGAGATGAGGGGAGAGGGTATGAGAGGAGGAGAGTAAGAATAAAAAATAAAAGTAGGAGGAAGAAGAGAAGGGGAAGGAGAAGAGAAAAGGAGGGATGAAAGTAGGGGAGGGAGGGAAAAGGAGAGAAGAGAGGAGAAGAAAGGAGAGTAGAAGGGAAAAAAGAGGTGAAGAGAAGGGAGATGAAAGGAGAGGACAGAAGAGGTGTGGGGGGGGGGGGGGCAGAGGACAGTAAGAAAGGAGAAGAGAAAGAAGAGTGAAGGAGAAGAGAGGAGGAGAGGAGAAAGGAGAAGAGAGAAAATAAAAAGGAGAAGAGAGTAGAGAAAAGGAGAGTAGAGGAGTGGAGAGGAAAGGAGAAGAGAGGATAGAAAAGGAGAAGAGAGGAGAGGAAAAGAGAGTAGGGAAAGGAGTGGCAAGTAGAAGAGGAAAAGGAAAGACGTAGAAGAAAAAAGAAAGTAGTGAGAGGAAAAGAGAGGGGGAAGTGGAGAAGAGAGGAGGGGAGAGGAGAAGAGAAGAGAGGAGAGGAGAGGAGAGGAGAAGAGAGGAGAGGGAAGAGGAGAGGAGGGGAAGAGGAGAGGAGGGGAGGGGAGAGGAGGGGAGGTAAGAGGAGAGGAGGGAAGAGGAGGGAGGGAGAGGAGGGAGGGGAGGTAAGAGGAGAGGAGGGGAGAGGGGGAGGGGAGGGGAGAGGGGGGAAGAGGAGAGGAGGGGAGGGGAGGGAAGAAGAGAGGAGGGAAAAGGAGAGGAGAAAAGGGAAGTGGGAAGAGGCGGGGAGGGGAGAGGAGGGAAGAGGAGGGGGGGAGGGGAGAGGAGGGAAGAGGAGAGGAGGGAGAGTGCAGAGAAGAAGAGAAATGGGAAAGAAAAGAGGAAGGAGAAGAGAAGGAGAGGATCAAAACAGAGGAAAAGAATATAGACAGTGAGAGATGGTTTGTAGAGAAGAGAGAAGACTAATGAACGAAGTGTCAGCATTCTGTAGACCAGGAATGATCTCCAATCCTCCCGATTCGGCGGCGTGTACTCTCCTAAATATCCTGCTAGGGGGAGATCCGCCATAAATGAAGACACAGGCGAGCCGCTTCAATTAATGAGGAGATTTCACCTTATAATGGGCCTGCGGTGACTTTTAGCACATAAATATCTGGTGTTTTCACAGGGAAACAATGTTGCAGTTCTGATTCCATTCTTACATCAGCCTGTTGTTTGTGCCGTTTATAGACCAGCTACGTGTACAGACACGGAATACATTGAGACTTAACCCTCCTCTAACCAGACCCTACCAATCACAGAGCAGCCAGGCGGAGGGGATTGCACATGGAGGTCAGATGTAATAGTTCGGGAAATAATATGTAAAGGAAGTGCTGCTGTTTAATTTATCTACTATGACCTCATCATTCAAAACACAATCTTTATTATTGCAGTGCTAATAACGTCATTGTACAAGTGCTGTATATACATAATTGTATTTTTTGGTTTTATTTATCTTTTATGGTGGGGGGGGGGGGGAGGGGGGATTGGATCATTCAAAGATATGGTTCTGGTCTCTAGTGAATGGATAGGCTGCATTCTTGATGATGTCACAACTTTCTAGTGAATGAACAGGCTGCATTCTCAGTGATGTCACCGCTCTCTAGTGAATGGATAGGCTGCATTCTTAGTGATGTCACTGGTCTCTAGTAAATGGATAGGCTGCATTCTTAGTGATGTCACCACTCTCTAGTGAATGGATAGGCTGCATTCTTGATGATGTCACCACTTTCTAATGAACGGATAGGCTGCATTCTCAGTGATGTCACCTGTCTCTAGTGAATGGATAGGCTGCATTCTCAGTGATGTCACCACTCTCTAGCTGCATTCTCAGTGATGTCACCGCTCTCTAGTGAATGGATAGGCTGCATTCTCAGTGATGTCACCGGTCTCTAGTGAATGGATAGGCTGCATTCTCAATGATGTCACTGGTCTCTAGATGCATTCTCAGTGATGTCACCGCTCTCTAGCTGCATTCTCAGTGATGTCACCGCTCTCTAGCTGCATTCTCAGTGATGTCACCGCTCTCTAGCTGCATTCTCAGTGATGTCACCGCTCTCTAGCTGCATTCTCAGTGATGTCACCGGTCTCTAGTGAATGGATAGGCTGCATTCTCAATGATGTCACTGGTCTCTAGATGCATTCTCAGTGATGTCACCGCTCTCTAGCTGCATTCTCAGTGATGTCACCGCTCTCTAGCTGCATTCTCAGTGATGTCACCGCTCTCTAGCTGCATTCTCAGTGGTGTCTCTAGCTGCATTCTCAGTGATGTCACCGCTCTCTAGCTGCATTCTCAGTGATGTCACCGCTCTCTAGCTGCATTCTCAGTGATGTCTCTAGCTGCATTCTCAGTGATGTCACCAGTCTCTAGCTGCATTCTCAGTGATGTCACCGGTCTCTAGCTGCATTCTCAGTGATGTCACTGGTCTCTAGTGAATGGATAGGCTGCATTCTAAGTGATGTCACCGCTCTCTAGTGAATGGATAGGCTGCATTCTCAGGTAAGTACGGGGGGGAGCTGCACATTGAAGGTTTTTTACTGTCTTCCATAGAATGCCTTTACTACCACTTCAATGTCAAGAGCACTACCTTTGAGTGGCACCCCCAGCTATCACCACATGATGATCATACCCCCCCTATTATCACCTCTTCCAGGCAGAGAATAAATTCAGTTCAGCTGATCTTTCCCCATAGCCAAGCTCCTCCATACCTCCTATCAGTTTGGTTGCCCTAAGGTAAATCCTGAATAATTATGATCTCACGTGCAGCAAATGTCGAATGGTAACTGGTGACAAATAGGCAATAAACAGATTACTACAATTATGAGTGTAATAGACGATAAACAGACGCTGCTGACAAACGTGTGTAAAACAATCCGCCTGAAGTACAGGAAAAAAAGGTGACAAATGTGGAATACATGATGTGCTATTATGTAGACTGCATGGAAACTGTTAAAAGGTGTATAAAAAAACATACAAGTACAAATGTATGGAGTAAATGTGACGGGCGTATGAAGCAAATTGCTGTATTATATACTACAAGAATCCATTGACAGGCGTATATAGAACAAATAACTACAAATATATCAATAAAACAGAGACAAGCGACTGAAAATACGTAAATGAAAAGTGACAACTTATAAAACCGATTGCTAAAATGTGTGCGAAATGTAAACCGGTGACGAGTACATGTGGAACAAAGAGCCGCAAATGGAGGAAACGATGGTAACCGGTGCGTGCGGAATGGATCGCCACATTGTGCGCTAAATGGAAGCTAATGACCGACGCGTGCGGAAAACAGAAGAGCGCAATTAGGTGTTTAATATGAGAACAAACCTGTAACAAATGTATAGAAAACTGATTATTAATACATGTTGAATGCAAAGCGCTGACATGTCTACGTGGAACATAAAGCTCTAATTATGCTTTTAAGGTGAGAAAAACAATTGAACAGGTGTGTGTGAAACAAATCGCCGTGATTGCCAATATATCATCGTAATTGTGTGCCGTGTGGGAGGAATGTAACCCATCAATAATAAACTAGATCATTACACAAATCAAATAAAATTCACTATGTATATGCAACATATTAATGTATATAGATATATATATATATATATATATATATATACAGTGAAGGAGATAAGTATTTGCTCCCCTGCTGATGTTGAATGTTCGCCCCTCACAAAGAAATGATCGGTCTAAAAATCGAATGTTCGGTGTAACACTGAGAGACAGAATACAACAACAAATTCAGCAGAAATGCGTCTAAGAAAATGATGACTGATCTGCATGTTCATGAGGGAAAGAAGGATTTGATCCCCTATCATTCAGCAGGATTTCTGGCTCCCAGGTGTCTTTCATACAGGTAACAAGCTGAGATTAGAAGCAGTCTCTTAAAGGGAGTGCTGCTAATCTCATTTTGTTACCTGTATAAAAGACACCTGTCCACAGGAGACATCAAACCATCAGATTCCAAACTCTCCACCATGGCAAAGACCAAAGAGCTGTCCAAGGATGTCAGGGACAAGATGGTAGACCTACACAAGGCTGGACTGGGCTACCAAACTATGGCCAAGCAGCTTGGTGAGAAGGTGACAACAGTTGGTGCAATCATTCACAAATGGAAGAAACACAAAACAAGTGTCAGTCTCCCTAGGTCTGGTGCACCATGCAAGATCTCACCTCGTGGAGTGTCAATGATCATGAGAACAGTGAGGAATCATCCCAGAACTACACGTGAGGATCTTGTCAATGATCTCCAGGCAGCTGGGACCACAGTCACCAAGAGAACAATTGGTAACACACTACGCCGACAAGGACTGAAATCCTGCAGTGCCCACAGGGTCCCTCTGGTCAAGAAAGCACATCTCCAGGCCCGTCTGAAGTTTGCCACTGAACATCTGAATGATGCAGAGGAGGACTGGTGGGAAGTGTTGTCGTCAGAGGAGACCAAAATCCAGCTCTTTGGCATCAACTCAACTTGCCGTGTTTGGAGGAGGAGGAATGCTGCCTATGACCCCAAGAACACCATCCCAACTGTGAAATATGGTGGTGGAAACATTCTGCTTTGGGGGTGTTTTTCTGCTAAGGGGACAGGACAACTGCACCGCATCAAAGGGACGATGGACAGGGCAATGTACCATCAAATCTTGGGTGAGAACCTTCTTCCCTCAGCCAGGGCATTGAAAATGGGTGGTGGATGGGTGTTCCAGCTTGACAATGACCCAAAACACACGGCCAAGGCAACAAAGGAGCGGCTCAAGAAGAAGCACATTAAGGTCCTGGAGTGGCCTAGACAGTCTCCAGACCTTAATCCAATTGAAAATCTGTAGAGGGAGCTGAAAGTTCGAGTTGCCAAACCTCAGCCACCAAACCTTAATGACTTGGAGAGGATCTGCCAAGAGGAGTGGGCCAAAATCACACCTGAGATGTGTGCGAACCTGGGGGCCAACTCCAGGAAACGTCTGACCTCTGTGATTGCCAACAAGGGATTGGCCACCAAGTACTAAGTCATGTTTTGTGAAGGGGATCAAATCCTTCTTTCCCTCATGAACATGCAGATCAGTCATCATTTGTTAGACGCATTTCTGCTGAATTGGTTGTTGCTATTCTGTCTCTCAGAGTTACAATACACCGAACATTCGATGGTTAGATCGATCATTTCTTTGTGAGGGGCGAACATTCAAAATCAGCCGGGGAGCTAATATATATATACAAAAAAAAAAAACTATTTTTGCACATTAAGGTGCTCTGCAATGGGAAGCCCATTCAAATGAAAGGGCTGTCCTGCAGTTCACTGGTCCAGAATATGGACCTGCACCTTTTTTTTTGCAACGCACATAGTGCATTGCCTGGTGGATCCGTACCAGGCGCGGACTGACAACTCATGGGGCCCGTAGGCAATAGGGGATCATGGGGCCCCTGTGTGATCGCCCACACTCAAACCACACCCAAAAAAGCCTATGAAAGGTACCAGGGGAATTTCATGGACCCCCTAGTGACCCCAGGCCCGAGTGCCCCAATGGTCAGTCCACCCCTGATCCGTACACCTCCATCAGCAAGGTCTATCGGGGTGCCATTCACACCACTGCAAGTAGCGCCCAGCACCGGCCGTAAATGTATGCGATCTCACAATTCACAGCGTGAATAATGCCCTACACATATTCACTAGAACACAAAGCCTCCGGTCTATGAATGAAATCCATTCCTGAACGCGGTGAATGCACGCAAAAAAAAAAAATGAGGTGAACTGGACAATAATCATTTTCTTTCCACCCAAATCAGTTTTCTGTTATAAAGACAATTCCAAACCCTTTTGTTTTTCCTCTACTCAGCAGAAAAGCGGCAAAACCTGTCACATGACTCGCGTACAATAAGCGCGTCTCGTTTATGAGTGACACTGACCGCCGCGTACGAAGCTCCCAGAAGAGGAGCTGCCACGGGATGAGCTGAGTCAGCAACGTTTTTAATAAGGACTCGGCTACAGCCGCCTCCCAGTTTACTGAACGCTAAGCAGACCTTGTAGCTGTCGACGGTCGGAGCGAGACTAGGCCGGTAATGACGGCGCCGCTGCCAGGCTCGGCATTGTGGGAGAAGAGATTATTGACTAAATTGCTTTCGCTGGCCAGACGATTTGCCTTGTTTACCTCTAGGGCTGTACAATGCAGGGGAGCTCCTAGAAAACCCAGGATAAAGCTGGCCATGGTAGGCGAGACTTTCATGACCATCCTTAAAGGGCATCTCCACCCATTCCACTGACATGACTCCTGTGCACAGGGCTGCTGTTAGAAACCAAGGGGCCCCATACAGCCAAACTGACAGCCCCCCCATAAAGAAAACGACCGGTTTCTATGCTTCAGGTATGAATGAACACACTACGTGATCAGTACCAATCAGTCATTGTGTTCATTCAAGAAAGGAAGTGGCTGGTGACATATATACTGGACCCCTTTCCCCATTCTCCATCCTGAAGGATCCTTTTCTATGCTTGTAGCTTCTGATGGGAAGGGGAGGAGGGAGGCCGGCAGCACTGTGGGGGTGGAGGTACAAGGGGGGGGGGGGCCTGGCCAGCAGAGGTAAATGTATGGTGCACAGGGCAGGTTATGGGTGCAATGGAGTGGCAATTACTGGAACCAAATCATCGAGCACCAGTCAGGGATTCTGCCTAGGCTGAGACACTGCGATCGGTCTGCTGCAGGCAGGGGGAAGCAGTTCTTCAGTCTCCTCTCCCGGGGAAGCATTTCTTCAGTCTCCTCTCCCTCAGTGATCAAGGCAAGAGGGATGAGCTTAGGGTTTGGGTCAAGCATGAGTTTGACTCAAACCCAAATGGGCGTTTGCCAAATGGCCCAACTAAATTGGCAGATTTGGCCAGTTCTCCAGCCCGAACCTTCGGCAATTGCCTGGTAATGGCGCCAAAAGAACAAATCCCTGTCCCGCTCCGGACTTTGCTATAACACTGTCCCACCTTCTGAGGCCAACCCCTCCACCATATTGTACCACAATTCATGCTAGAGGCCTCCACACAACATTCTTGGCCGTTGACCTTTATATCCCAAGGAAGCAATGTCCACACATTAATAGGGTTGCTGCACTTTACTGTTGGGTACTCAGAAAATGGCATAACAGTCATATCACATCAACATACATTCCAGAATCACTCGACAATACAAAAGTCAATTGCATTTAGCGGACGGTCCACAGCAGTCACATGTGAAAGCATTATACAGCACTTTTAAATCAGCTATCTCCTTCCATCCGGGGTCATTTCCTCCATAGGTACAACTTTCCTGAGACCTTCCAGGGAAATAGACTCATTCAGGGAACTCTTGGCACAGCCTATTGGGAATTAATATATATCATGAAAGGTACGTTGTCAAAGAGTTTGGTCCCCTGATAGGAATCTGTTTAGTTTATTTGGCCTCATATGTAGTATCCTTGCCAACCCCATATATTTTCCTTTTTAAAAGGACCGTATCTTATCCATCGGCGGTGTAGATATGCATACTTTCAGCAGTATATATCCAGTTATGAACAAGAGGGCTTTACCATTAACTGAAATCCAACTGATTATGTTGCTCTATTGGCTAGTGTGACTCATTATGTTCATATGGCATGCTTATTTGTATACAGTAATACCTCAGTTTACGAATTTAATTCGTTCTGCAGGACTTTTCGTACAGTGAAAAATTCGTAAACCGAAACACCATTTCCCATAGGAATGCATTGAAAACCAATTAATCCGTTCCGGAGGTCAGAAAAACAGTAAATGCTACTAAAATACTGCATGAGTTATTTTATTAAGTCATGCAGTATTTTAGTAGTGACAACCATGTGTTAATGTTTAAAGCGGTCAGCAGGGTTCTCCACTGATAGCTGAATGTAAAAGAATTGCCGGCAATTAAAAAAATCATTTAACAAATGGCGTGCGGTTCCCCCCTCCCATCCAATTAATCCATTCCGGAGGTCAGAAAAACAGTAGCCCCCCACGTCCCAAAGCACCCCTCCACGTTGAGGGCATGTGGCCTGGTATGGTTCAGGAGGGGGTGGGTGCTCGCTCGTCCCCCCCTTTCCTGACCTGCTCGGATAAGGGTCTGGCATGGATTTTGGGGGGGGGACCCCCATGCCATTTTTGTTTTACATTTTGGCATGGGAATTCCACTCAAAATCCATACCAGACCCGAAGGCCTTGGTATGGATTGGAGGGGGGACCCCACGCCATTTTTAAATATTTTTTTTAATTGCCGGAAATTCTTTTACATTCAGCAGTCAGGTGCCGGTTTTTAAATGTAAATACCGGCTTTTTTTTTTCTTTACTATAACTCGGAGAATCAGCTGTCACTTTCCCCCTCCAGCTAAAAGAGAGAAAGTTTTCTTTTAGTTTATTTCCCCGAGTTAAAAGAAACAATGTTTCCTTTCAGTTTCTTAAAAGAAACAAAGTTTCCTTTAGCTTCGGAGAAAGTGACAGCTAATGTTGTGAGCTATAGTGAAGAAATAAAAAAGACGGCAATTGCATGTAAAAATCGGCACCAACATACACTTCGTATTGTGAAAAAAGTTTGTAAAAACTTTGTACACTGAGGCATTATTTTCAATGGATTTTCGTTCGTAAACTGAAAATTACATTAACCGAGGCGTTCGTAAACCGAGGAATTACTGTATATTTGTTATAGGGCAAGATTTACTGCGATTGACCAGTTGCCGATTTATGTATGTGCTCCAGGGCCCACCCAAGGGGACTACCCATGTTGTGGATGCATGCTCAATTAAGGTGGAGCTATAAGTCCATATATGTTGTTATATTAACGTTCGATCTGAGTGCTACATGTATGTACCGGTATATATATGCTTGGTAGGTATATGATATTTGGTATTTATATTAAACACTCTTTTGTTCTTTAATATAGTAACCTTTGCAGTAGTCTCATGTGTCCTGAGGAAGCATGCGAGAAACGCGTTGACCCATGAGGACTCACCACCGCGATTATTTTTGTAGATATTATACTATCAATTTTTTGACATACGTACTGCTATGACGTGGCAGAGTGAGTCAGCAGAAGGAAGCATTGGAATCTATATTGAGCAATTGTCAGGGTCCTGTCCATGGCAGAAGTTCTGGAAGATCTGGCATTTCTGCCAGTACTCTGCATGGCCGCAGAAGGACACATCAGCCTCAGTCTGGTGCCAGACGGCCTTTATAAGGAGGCTCATCACTTCCTCAAGTTGCTGGATGATCTCTAGCTCCCCGTACCCTGTTCCTGGTTCCTGTTTCCTGTGACTCTGACCTGATACCGACTTGGCTTGCTCCTGGACCTGTCTACTCTGCGTTACCTCTGATCTGACCTCGGCTTGGCTTACGGATACTCTCTCTCTCTCTCTCGCTCCTCTGTGTATGACCTCGGCTATCCCATCTGACTACGTCTGCTCTGATTCCCACCTGGTACCTGACCTTGGCTTGAACCGACTACCCAGTAAACATCTAAATCCCGGAAGGGCTTACATACCACGCACAGGCGCCTCCTGTCTGCAGACCTATCTCCGTGCACCAGATGTGCTTCTGAGTGGACCACCAACCAGCACTCCTACTGGCGACCTGTGCAACTTTGGGCCTGACTCCCGCTGTCCCACTCTCAGGGGAGTCTGGAACTTAGCCGCAAGGGAAGCCCTCTCTCCACTGGCCTCCATCACCAGGTACGTGATAGCAATTTTGTTTTTCTATTCAATTACAGAGATTTTAAATGTTGTTCTTGTGTAATGAATCAAATTTGCATATTTATACAGATACGTGTGGGTTCCCTTTTGGCCCGGGTTCACATATATACGGTGCGGTATATCGCATGTGATTCCCACAGGAACAGCACCTAGCTAAATGGTTAGCACTTCCTCGTGGCAGCACTAGGGTTGTTGGTTCGAATCCGAAGCACGGCACCACCTGCCTGGAGTTTGCATGTTCTCCCTGTGCCTGCGTGGGTATCCTCCAGGTACTCCAGCTTCCTCACACACTCCTAAGACATGCTGGTAGGTTAATTGGATCCTGTCTACATTGGCCCTACTAGGATCGTTGTTTTGAATCCCAACCATGGCACCACCTGCTTGGAGTTTGCATGTTCTCCCTGTGTCTGTGTGAGTTTCCTCCCACACTTCAAAGATATGCTGGGAGGTTAATTGGATCCTGTCTGCAATGGCCCCACTAGGATCGTTGGTTTGAATCCCAACCATGGCACCACCTGCCTGGACTTTACAAGTTCTCCCTGTGTCTGTGTGGGTTTCCTCTGGGTACTCCAGTTTCCTCCCACACTCCAAAGACATGCTGGTAGGTTGATTGGATCCTGTCTGCAATGGCCCCACTAGGATCGTTGGTTTGAATCCCAACCATGGCACCACCTGCCTGGAGTTTGCAAGTTCTCCCTGTGCCTGCGTGGGTTTCCTCCGGGTACTCCAGCTTCCTCCCACACTCCAAAGACATGCTGATAGGTCAATTGGATCCTGTTATGTGTATGTACGAATGTGAGTTAGGGGCCTTAGCTTGTACGCTCCTCGGGGGTGGGGACTGATGCAAATGTACAATATATATGTAAAGCGCGGCGTACACTGATGGCGATATATACGTACCTGAAATAAATCACATGCGATTTGTGTGCGATCGGAGCCATCCATTTTGTATGGCTCTAATTGCACCACACCTGCACCAAAAAGGTGCAGGACCCTTTTTTTGGTCCGCACTAGAATCGGATCGCACGGATATTCAAACCTATTCTGCACATCGCACCCCGTTTTGCGGACCACTTTCGGGGTGTTGTTAACTTAACATGCACACCCGCAGCGGTTCGCATGAACAGAGCGCGATTCTGATGTGCTGTGAATTCCGCACCACATCAGTGTGAACCCGGGATAAATGCCAGCAAAGTCCTACATTTTGTCCACCCAGAACATGTTCTCTGGATTGATAAAAACAAACAAATAAATAAATAAATAGTAATGCTATAATGCTACCACCTCCCCCTCACTCCCCCTCTCTGTTGGGGTCCCTCATGGCTCTGTCCTCAGGCCCCTTCTCTTCTCCATCTACACCTCCTCCCTTGGCCAACTCATACACTCTCACGGCTTCAACTACCACCTCTATGCCGACGACACGCAAATCTATCTCTCACCCCCCACCTCACCCCCTCGGTCTCCTCCCGAATCACACACCTACTGAGCGACATATCAGACTGGATGTCGCTCCACTTCCTTAAACTGAACCTCTCCAAAACCGAGTTTCTTGTCCTCCCCCCAGCCCGGACCCCACCCCCCATTGACTTCTCCATCACGTCCAACAACGTCACCATCAAACCCGCCCCACAGGCCAGAGTACTTGGTGTCATTCTGGACTCCAACCTATCCTTCCAGCCCCAAGTCCAATCTTTACCAAACTCATTCAGACTCCACCTCCGCAACATGCAGACTCCACCTCCTCAACATCGCCAAAATCCGCACGTTCCTAACCCCAGAAACCACTAAACAGCTCATCCACTCCCTCATCATATCATGACTCGACTACTGCAACTCCCTCCTCACTGGTCTGCCTCGCCACAGGCTATCCCCGCTTCAGTCCATCCTGAATACGGCTGCCAGACTCATCCACCTTTCCAACCGCTCCGTCTCCGCCACCCCCCCTCTGCCAATCCCTCCACTGGCCTCCACTCAGTGTCCCCCACCCCCCTCTGCCAATCCCTCCACTGGCCTCCACTCAGTGTCCCCCACCCCCCTCTGCCAATCCCTCCACTGGCCTCCACTCAGTGTCCTCCACCCCCCTCTGCCAATCCCTCCACTGGCCTCCACTCAGTGTCCTCCACCCTCCTCTGCCAATCCCTCCACTGGCCTCCACTCAGTGTCCTCCACCCCCCTCTGCCAATCCCTCCACTGGCCTCCACTCAGTGTCCGCCACCCCCCTCTGCCAATCCCTCCACTGGCTTCCGATTGCCCAACAGATCAAATTCAAAATCCTAACACTGACGTACAAAGCCGTCCACCATACTGCCCCGAACTACATCACTGACCTAATATCCAAGTACCACCCAACACGCACACTCCGCTCCTCACAAGACCTCCTTCTCTCTAGTTCCCTGGTCTCCTCCTCCCATGCCCGCCTCCAGGACTTCTCCAGGGTGTCACCCATTCTCTGGAACTCCCTGCCCCAACCCATCAGATTATCACCTACTCTCCTCTCCTTTAGGCGCACCCTGAAAACCCACCTCTTCAGGGAAGCCTACCCCACCCCCTGCTAACTTGCTGACCTCCTCCACTCTTCCTACCACCCCATCCCCCACAGCTATCTCCTCCTGTGCCACCATCCCCTCCCTCCTAGACTGTAAGCTCCAAAGAGCAGGGCCCTCGATCCCCTCATGTTTTGCATTGTATTGGTATTGTTCTGTCACATGTTCTGTCCCCCTTTGTAATGTACAGCGCTGAGCCAACTATTGGCGCTTTATAAATACTGTATAATAATAATAATAATAATAAAAAGAAGCTCTGTGTTCCGACACAGCGCCGGGATTTTTTGTATCTTTTATGACAAACGATGGCTGTGAAATCTTTCCACCAATGGGGCAGCTTCTCGTCCAGACTTCATAGTAGGCCATAACACTCAGCTACTGAATTCTGGATCTCCAATCTAAGATCAAAAAAAGCTGTGGGACCCCCGAACCCCTCTCTGATCTCTGAGACACGCAGCCAGAGCTTCGCAGAGCACAGCAAGCTCAACGCTGTAAACGTATATCTGAGACTTCACCAGAACCAAAGCAACAAAATGTTATCCTTCAACTGAACGACATTAAAATACATAAAGGAACGTGCCGAAATACAATGTATGGTCAAAGTTTATTGGATGCCTGACCTTCTCTTCTACCAATGCAACACCCTGCTATTGTTCAGACTGCAGGATGTTACATTAGTGTCCTGCAGCCAGGGGCAGACTGACCATTTGAAAACTCGGGCACTGCCCGAGGGCCCGGGGTCAGTAGGAGGCCCAATGAGATGCCCCTGGTACCTTTTTCATAGGCTTTTTTGATTTTGGGCAAGGACACAGGGGCCCCATGGTCCCCTATTGCCCGGGGGCCCCATGAGCAGGGGCAGACTGACCATTTGGAAACTCGGGCACTGCCCGAGGGCCCAGGGTCAGTAAGGGGGCCCCATGAGATGCCCCTGGTACCTTTTTCATAGGCTTTTTTGATTTTGGGCAAGGACACAGGAGCCCCATGATCCCCTATTGCCTGGGGGCCCCATGAGCAGGGGCGACTGACCATTTGGAAACTCGGGCACTGCCCCAGAGCCCGGGTCAGTAGGGGGGCCCCATGAGATGCCCCTGATACCTTTTTCATAGGCTTTTTTGAGTTTGGGCAAGGGCCCCATGATCCCCTATTGATTGAGGGCACCATGAGTTGTCAGTCCGCCCCTGCCTGCAACTCAGTGGCACAGAATCTGGTGAAAAGCTTTATGGATTTTGTAGGCCGAACTTTGTTAGAAGCTCGTTGGGAGAACTACATTTCCCAAAGGAGCTGGCGTGTGGGAGGAGGCATATAAATGTAGAAGCCCGGGAACAGGGACGGGAAGTGAGTTGGGAGAGACCTGGAAGGGAGGTGTGTGGAGAAAGCTGTGCGGAACGCCAGAGGATCGGACCAGGCCACAGAGAGAGATAGAGAGAGAGTGGAGAAAGAGGTAGGGACGGCTGTCCACTGACATCGCCCAGGAATCTGCAGAACTACCCTATCAGCTGGTGACCTGCGTGCTGCAACCACTAGTGAACTCTGCAGGAGGAACCATAGGATTGCTGGGAGCCCCCATCTACAGTACAACCACCAGTGACTGGGATGATGCCACAGATCAGGTGCAGGGGCGGACTGACAACTCATGGGGCCCCCAGGCAATAGAGGACCATGGGGCCCCTGTGTCCTTGCCCACACTCAAACCACACCCAAAAAAGCCTATAAACAGGTACCAGGGGCATTTCATGGGACCCCCTACTGACCCTGGGCCCTCGGGCAGTTCCCGATTGCTCAAATGGTCAGTCCGCCCCTGATCAGGTGAGAGAGTCCCAATCTCCAGGCAAATTCAGTTGCAACTGACATTCTATTGAATGGACCATTGTCTATTCTCTATCTACTGACTTTGTTCACGAGTTACACAAGTTGAGGTCTAGTTCACCCGGCCTATTAGCAAAGGCATCTCCAGTATAATCCAGTCATCAGAGCCTGTTGCAGTGTCTGCCCGCTGTGGGCTAAGCCACACCACTGTTTCCTCTGCAATTGGTTTGCATCCATCAAGGGATACTTGTCAGTGTTGCCAGTTGCTATTGCAACCTAGAGAGAACCTAACCCCTTGTCAATAAGTGTTTCTGCCCACCCCTTAAACCCCTTGCTTAAAATCTGTATTTCATCTTGTGCCTTAAAGCGGTACTGCCCACGTTGAATTCCACTGAAAGGGATAGTGCCTGTGCTTGCATAAATCCTTTTGAGGGACTTCCACCAGTTGCAACCAATAAGATCTGAAATCTTGTAGTGCACCAACTGGGCCCCAATAAGCGCACAGAAGATTTTCCACTGCAGTTAAAGGGACTTTAGTCTTTCCAACTAAAGCGCTATTTCCTTACCCCAGATTGAACCTGGTTGTCAGCTTCTGAGGGCCCAAAGTGAGCTAGCCTTACTCTTTAAAAGGTCTCCTTTGCTCACTGGGGACAGAAACATCTCAAAGTTGAGGTCTTTGGTAAATTCTGAATTGCAGGACATCTAGAGATGACTGAGATTTTTGCTATATGTGGTGCTGACTTTTGCACACCTATAATTTTGTGCTGCTTTACTGTGCTCATACTCAGCTCTAATATAAACAACGTATCAGTTCTCTGTAACTCATGTGTGAGTCTCTTTTCTGGTAATATTGAGAGAGTTTACTCTGATCAGACGTTTAAAGTGGTTCAGCAGGGGTTGGACTTTCAGAGAGGGGTCAAGTCTGACAGGGAACCTGAAAATTACTCAGCGACCTCTAAGGGAGTAGTGGTACATGTGGGGGCTCGTCCGGGATTTCCCTGTCCAGAAAGTCTGTGAAGCCCAAGAAGAAGCATGGAACCCTCCAAGATCACCATGTGGTGCCAAGAAGAGAATGGAAGACCAGACCAATGTGTGAGATGACTGGACTGAAGGGCAAATCGAGCAAATGCTGATGGCTTCCATTCCCTGATCAGAGAGTGGGTGTCCTAGATATAAGAGGCAGTCCAGATGTATCCAATGTACTGGTGCGGGCCAAATGGAAAAAAGGTTGTTCCTCCCTTACCTGAAGAAGAAATTATACACCTGTCTGACACAGTGATAGCACAGTTGTTACAGCCGGGCCCCTCTGACAACAGCACAGAATGTCCAAAGAAAGGAACCCCTGAACCTGAGCCATCTACTTCAGCAGACCCCATTGGGATAACAAGAGAATCAGTTCTCTGTAACTCATGTGTGAGTCTCTTTTCTGGTAATATTGAGAGACTTTACTCTGATCAGAAGTGTACAGTGGTTCAGCAGGGGTTGGACTTTCAGAGTGGGGTCAAATCTGACAGGGAACCTGAAAATTATTTAGCGACCTCTAAGGGAGTAGTGGTACATGTGGGGGCTCGTCCGGGATTTCCCTGTCCAGAAAGTCTGTGAAGCCCAAGCAAGAAGCATGGAACCCTCCAAGATCACCACGTGGTGCCAAGAAGAGAATGGAAGACCAGACCAATGTGTGAGATGACTGGACTGAAGGGCAAATCGAGCAAATGCTGATGGCTCCCATTCCCTGAACAGAGAGTGGGTGTCCTAGACATAAGAGGCAGTCCAGATGTATCCAATGTACTGGTGCGGGCCAAATGGAAAAAGGTTGTTCCTCCTTATACACCTGTCTGACACAGTGATAGCACAGTTGTTACAGCCGGGCCCCACTGACAACAGCACAGAATGTCCAAAGAAAGGAACCCCTGAACCTGAGCCGTCTACTTCCGCAGACCCCGTTGGGATTATTCCCGCAACTACACTGGCTGAACTGGGGAAGTTTATAGAGACTCCATTGAACTCCACTTCTATCACCAGCCATAACTAACGAAGACTGAGATTCTTCTCTGGCAAGTCCCCTACCCCCCTAGGGGAGGATCAATTTGCCACTTGGGATGGCTAAGCCTTCAAGCCATAAAAGAGTGGGAAGTAGCCGATGATGTGAAGAGACAGAGGGCAGTGGAAAGCTTACGGACTCCTGCTTCTGACAATGTGAGGAATCTAAAGCAGGATAAGCCAGATTGTACCACCCATGAGTTTCTTGAGACCCTACGAGAAGTATTTGGGCCTTTCTGGAAGCAGATGCCTATGGTGGCACTTGCAGAAGAGGAGGAGCCTGGAGCGCACGTGGGGAACCCCAAAGGAGGAGGATCGGGGCTGCTCTGTGCAATGCAATTGCACAAAGCAGGTAAGTATGACGTTTATTTTATTTATTTATTTTTTAATATAACTTTTCAATCACTTTAAAGATCACCAAAGACAACCTTTCACCAACTTGGTGAAATTTCACGGCACCCCCTAATTTTTTGCCATATTTCAAGAACATAAAACCCACAATTTTGCTCATGGTGCACTGAGCACTACTAGCATTAATGCCCCGTACACACGGTAGGAAAAACTGGAGTTTATAAGGCTGCCAGCCGAGGGGCCAGACTGCGCATGTGCACCTTCCACCCGCACCTAAATGCTGTATCCTCATGCATTGGGGCCAGAGGTGTCCCTAGGGTTGGTATCACCCGATGCGGTGACACTTGGTGACACCCCCTCTGACGATCCCCGCAAAATGGATCGGATCTGCGAATTTTGCATAATGGATCGGACTCTGATCCATTATGCTCCCCAACCTGCAGATCCAATCCATCCTGTGGGGATCGTCGGCTTTCTTTACAACTTAGCTTTTCGTGGAGCGGGTCCGGTGTCACCCCGTATAGGTTGCATGCCGACGATCCCCGTGGGATGGCTCAGATCTGTGGATTGAGCATAATGGATCGGACTCCGATCTATTATGCTCCCCAATCCACAGATCCCATCCATCCTGCAGGGATCGTCGGCATGCAACCTATGCGGGGTGACACCGGACCCGCTCCAAGAAAATATAAGTTGTAAAGAAAGCCGATGATCGTCGGCTTTCTTTACAACTTACCTTCTTGTGGAGCGGGTCCGGTGTTACCCCGTGCGGTCGGTGTCACCCGGTGCGGACCGTACCCCCCCCCCCCCCCCCCCGACACCTGCCTCGGGACGCCACTGATTGGGGCTAAAGATCCAGTCTGCATGAGGCCCCAATAGGGCTGCACTGTGTGCAGTTTTCTCAGCAGTGTGGCAGGGTGCGCATTAGTCAGCGCAGAATGTTGGAGGAAATTCGATGTTGTTCCGCACCTTGGGAGACAATAGCTCGATATCACAAGAATCCATCTAATCAGAAAAGAACAGAGAATTCATATAACCTGAAATGATAAAAGATCTTATTAACCAACAATAGAATTCAAAGGCTTGTGATGGGAAAAAAAAGAGATTTGACTTTGAAGCAAGGTTCATGGAACCGGCCGCAGCGTGAAGTGGTGTCAACCTGACCCAGTTTGCCTAGAGATCTGTGCCCGCCTGTCTGCTTCCCACCGACTTTCTGATTGAATTAACCTGGCCTGAATTAATTAAGGATCCTTCTACATCCACTAATTAATAGAGGCCAGAAGATAGCAGTCGGCAGGTCTGCAGGACGTACAAAAAAAAAAAACACTTGTCAAGTGGGCCTTGCCTTGGTTACAGAACGAACTCCTATTTAGAAAGGAATTCAGTTACATTGACTCTCTCGTATCAAAGTAGAAATCTCTGACAATGGATTTATCAGTCTGCTTTGTCTCAGAGACACAAATCAGATCAAAACCCGCTTGGGAAATGATAGAATTGAATGCTTGAATATAATTGGCCGACCTACAGATGGACCAAGACAGTCCATCAAAGAGACAATGTTCATTAAACGGAGATGGGCTTGGAAGGGTTGGCCGTTCCCAATCACCTTTGTGTGTTCCGGTTCCTTCTGTTACCTTTTACATAATATAACATTTTATAATATGGGAGCTTCTCATAATGGGCCCCATGGGTGTGTAATCCTGAGCACTTACTGCAGGGATGGTGGAGGCCCCTCATAATGGGTACAGCAGGTATGCAGACCCAGGAACTAATGCCGGCCATAGACGGGTCGAAAATCGGCCGATTTTCGCACCGTTAGTGGGTTAATTAGTCGGCCCTTTTTTCGGGCTTTTTGCACATTTTTTTTATCGGGCATGTTGGAAAATATGCGGGCGATTTTGACAATCGGACGATTTTCCCGGCAATGATGGGCAAATCGGCCGATCGTTTTGCCGACAAAAAATCTGTGCATGAGCCGTGACCTGCAAGAAGAAGAAAAAGAAGAAGAAGCAAAAGAAGAAGAAGAATTCCAGACCATTTGGAAACTCGGGCACTGCCCGAGGGCCCGGGGTCAGTAGGGGTCCCCATGAAATGCCCCTGGTACCTTTTTCATAGGCTTTTTTAAATTTGGGCAAGGACACAGGGGCCCCATGATCCCCTATTGCCCGGGGGCCTCATGAGTTGTCAGTCCGCCACTATGTAAAGCCTAACTAGATGACATTTTGTTTGCGGTTGTAACAATGTATCTATTTGTATCCGAATAAAAACATCTGTATCTGAAATGGATACAAATGGATACATTGTTGCAACCGCAAGACTTTTCATATAAAATATAATAGCGGAGCTCTCTGCAGGGACAGAAGTAATTATGGGGTTAAATGCCGGCCGTAGACGGGATGCAAATCGGCCGATTTTTTTACCGTTGGTGGTAACGTCACCCAATCGAACTACCGGTTTTCGACCCGTCTATAGCTTGCTTTAGTGTAAGAATGGTGGCTCCTATGGGGACAGCAGGTGTAGAGAATGAGGAACAGATGAACTTTGAGGACCTCCAATAAGGGGTACAGCAAGTTTTTAGACTTAGGAGCTCAGCACAGGGATGGTGGAAACCCATCATAATGGACACAGAAAGTATGTAGACTCAAGAACCTAGTGTAAGGATGGTAGGAACCCTTCCTAATGGGCACAGCAGATGTTTAGACCTGAGAACTCAGCACATGGATGGTGGGAACCCTTCATTTTGAGTACATCAGCCTTGCAGATCCAGGAACCTAGCATAAGGATGGTGGGAAACCCTCGTAATGAGTACAAAAGGTGTTTTATACCTAAAACACTTAGCACAAGGATGGTGAGAACCTCTTATAATGGGTACAGAAGGTATGCAGACCCAGGAACCTAGTGCAAGGATTGTGGGAAGCCTTCATAATGGCCACAGCAGGTGTTTAGACCTGGGAACTCAGCACAGGGATGGTGGGAACCCTTCCTTATGAGTACGTCATAATGGGCACAATCCTGAACACTTACTGCAGAGATGAAGGGAGCCCCTCATAATGGGTACAGCAGGTATACAGACCCATATACCTAGTGTAAGGATGGTGGCAACCCCTCCTAAGGGAGACAGCAGGTTTACAGAAGCAGGAACAGATGGATGGTGGGGACGTCTCATAAGGGATACAGCAAGTATTTAGACTTTGGATGGTGGAAACTCTTCATAATGAGTACATCAGGTATGCAGACCCAAGAACCTAGTGTAAGGATGGTGGAAACTCTTCATAATGAGGTGCTTAGACCTAGGAACGTAGAACAAGGATGCCAGGAACCCTTCTGTATGGGTACAGAAGGTAATCAAACTTGGGAACCTAGTGTAAGAATGGTGGGAACCCTTCATAATGGGCAGAACTGGTGTTTAGACTTGGTAACTCAGCACAGGGATGGTGAGAACTCCTACTTTAAACTTTTTCTTTACAACTTACCTTTTCTTGGATCGGGTTCGATGTCACCCCGTATAGGTTGCATGAGGACGATCCTGCGGAGTAACACCAGTGTATTGGCAAGATGTGTCTCCCATGTAGATATGTCCCCCTGCAGCAACTGCGCATGTCCCGGTTTCAGGCATGATCAATCGATGATAGAACTACTGCTATCATCGAAAACCGGGACATGCGCAGTTGTCCCAGACCCGCTCCAAGAAAAGGTAAGTTGTAAAGAAAGCCGATGATCCCCGCAGGATGGATCGGATCTGCGGATTGAGCAAAATGGATCAGAGTCCGATCCATTTTGCTCAATCCGCAGATCCGATCCATTCTGCGGGGATCATCGGAGGAGGGTGTCACCAAGTGTTACCGCACCGGGTGACACCAACCCTAGAGACGCCTCTGACTCCACCATGTACCGATAATATACAGTTGCAAGAAAAAGTATGTGAACCCCTTGGGATTACGTGGAGTTTTGCATGAATTGGGCATAAAATGTGCTCTGAACGTCATCTAAGTCACAACAATAGAAGAACACAGTCTGCTGAACATAATACTACACAAACATTAGATGTTGCCATGGTTTAATTGCACATAACTTGTAAACTTCACAGTTTCGGATGGGCTGATCCTTTAAATTTGCAGCCATATCCTCTAATCCCAGGGCAGAAGAAGAAGAGATACATTTATACAGTTGTGGCCAAAATTATTCAACCCCCAATGCTGTAAAGGGGTTTAGGGACTATAGTGTACATTTGGAATTGTATTCAGAATCAAATCCTACAAGGACGTTGTAACTACCCAAATGCAACTAAAATGACATCAATTGTTTATGTAATACAGTAGTAAATGGTTCTTATGTGGTTTCTTCATTGCCACAATTATTCAACCCCTTAAAGACTACCACTCTGAAGAACAGAGGTTCATACAGGTGCTTTCCATCAGGTATTGAAAACACCTGTGGATGTCACCGAGCAGCAATCAAGCATAATAAGCACCAATTAGGCAGCTTTAAAATGACTGTGATACTCAGCTCCTTCTAGACATTTACTGGTGTGGTTACAAACATGGTGAAGGCAAGAGAATGGTCCAGGAAGACAAGAGAAGAGGTGATTTCTCTTCACAGGAAGGGCAATGGCTATAAGAAGATTGCAAAGATGTTAAACATACCAAGAGACACCTTAGGAAGCATCATTCGCAAATTCAAGGCAAAGGGCACTGTTGAAACGCTACCTGGTCGTGGCAGAAAGAAGATGCTGACTTCGACTGCTGTGCGCTACCTGAAGCGTAGAGTGGAGAGAAGTCCCCGTGTGACTGCTGAGGAACTGAGAAAAGATTTGTCAGATGTGGGTACAGAAGTTTCAGCCCAGACAATAAGACGCACACTGCGTAATGAAGGCCTCCGTGCCAGAACTCCCAGGCGTACCCCCTTGCTGTCTCCAAAGAATAAGAAGAGTCGACTGCAGTATGCCAAAAGCCATGTGGACAAACCACAAAAGTTGTGGGATAGTGTTCTGTGGACTGATGAAACAAAATTAGAACTGTTTGGGCCCATGGATCAACGCTATGTTTGGAGGAGGAAGAACAAGGCCTATGATGAAAAGAACACCTTGCCTACTGTGAAGCATGGTGGAGGGTCAATCATGCTTTGGGGCTGTTTTGCTTCTGCAGGTACAGGGAAGCTTCAGCGTGTGCAAGGTACCATGAATTCTCTTCAGTACCAGGAGATATTGGATGGAAACGTGATGCAGTCCGTCACACACCTGAGGCTTGGGAGACGTTGGACCTTTCAACAGGACAATGATCCCAAGCATACCTCCAAGTCCACTAGAGCATGGTTGCAGAGGAAAGGCTGGAACATTTTGGAGTGGCCATCGCAGTCACCAGACTTAAATCCGATTGAGAACCTCTGGTGGGACTTAAAGAAAGCAGTTGCAGTGCGCAAGCCTAAGAATGTGACTGAACTGGAGGCCTTTGCCCATGAAGAATGGGCGAAGATACCCGTAGATCGCTGCAAGACACTTGTGTCAAGCTATGCTTCACGTTTAAAAGCTGTTATAACTGTAAAAGGATGCTGTACTAAGTACTAAGATTGAATGTCACTTGGGGGTTGAATAAAACTGATAATGCTGTGAGCACAGAAAAGACATTTGTGGTTATTTCATTATAACTGTTATGTTATATTTGTCTGACCTACAAGTGCCTCTTTAATGTAAATGTAAGCAAGATGACTGAATGATCAAAAGCAATGTCAAACTGGCCAAAACACTCAATTTCAGTGGGGGTTGAATAATTTTGGCCACAACTGTAGATAAAACATACAGAGAGGCTACAAAAGAATACAATGTATAATAAAAGATGCAGGAGGTGAACGGTGCAAACTCTAATATGAAGGTAGGGAAGGACCTATCGGAACATTTCATATCGGGCCGGTGATGATGAGTCTACATTGTCAGTGTTCTAGAGAACAGCTTGTCACCAGCCCATTGACAGGTATTGGCTTCTGCATGGGGAAGTCGTTGTCACAGCCCACACAACCTGCTAAAATCTCGACATGAAAATAAAAATGGTGGGATTGGCCCGTTCCACCGCCGACAAACAATCCGACCAACGGCTCCACTGCTACACTAAAGATTGAATCATGACGAGTACAACATGTTCTCTGATCCGTGTGACACGCGACCTATAATAATAGGATTTAGCGGTCATATACAAAGGCAAACATGCTGTGCAAAAGTGATGTCACATGTAATCAATATAGACACTGATCAGCCATAACTTTATGACCATTACCAGCAGGGCCGGATCTAGCCTATCTGATCTGGGGGTGCAGTAAAAAAAAGTCAGGGGGCATAATGTCACCACTGTGTGTGAGCCACTGAGAGTCTGTCACACGGTGTCATGACCTGGGAAACATTATTATGTATTAGATTGTCATTAGATTACAAAGATTAACCAAAACCTGTGCCCCCTTATATCAGATGTCCTATCAGAGTGCCCGTTTACATCAGGTGTCACCATCAGAGTGCCCGTTTACATCAGGTGTCACCATCAGAGTGCCCCTTTACATCAGGTGTCACCATCAGAGTGCCCGTTTACATCAGGTGTCACCATCAGAGTGCCCCTTTACATCAGATGTCACCATCAGAGTGCCCCTTTACATCAGATGTCACCATCAGAGTGCCCCCGTACATCAGGTGTCACCATCAGAGTGCCCCTTTACATCAGATGTCACCATCAGAGTGCCCCGTACATCAGGTGTCACCATCAGAGTGCCCCCGTACATCAGGTGTCACCATCAGAGTGCCCCCGTACATCAGGTGTCCCCATCAGATTGTCCCCGTACATCAGGTGTCACCATCAGAGTGCCCCTCATACGTCAGGTGTCACCATCAGAGTGGCCCCGTACGTCAGGTGTCCCCATCAGAGTGCCCCTGTACATCAAGTGTCCCCATCAGATTGCCCCCGTACATTAGGTGTCACCATCAGAGTGCCCCCGTACATCAGGTGCCCCCATCAGATTGTCCCAGTACATCAGGTGTCACCATCAGAGTGCCCCTTTACATCAGATGTCCTATCAGAGTCCCCCTTTACATCAAGTGTCCCCATCACAGTGCTCCAGCATATCAGGTGTCACCATTAGAGTGCCCCCTTACATCAGGTGTCCCCAACATCAGGTGTAAGGGGCCACTCCCATACATCAGGCATCACCATTCAAGTGCCCCCTTACATATAGTTACATAGTTAGTCTGGCTGAAAAAGATAAAAGTCCATCTAGTTCAACCATAAACAAAAAAATATATATAATCCTACACCCACAGAGTGCCCCCTTACATCAGTGTCCCTAATAGATCCCCTCCTTGCATCAATTGTCATAATAAGAGTGTCCCCTTACATATGATCAGTTATCCCTATCAGAGTGACCCCTTAAATCAGATGTCCTATCAGAGTCCCCCTTTACAGGTGTCCCCATCAGTGAGCCCCTTACATCAGGTGTCCCCATCAGCGTGCCCCCTTACATCAGGTGTCCCCATCAGTGAGCCCCTTACATCAAGTGTCCCCATCAGCGTGCCCCCTTACATCAGGTGTCCCCATAACAGTGTCCCCTTACATCTGGTGTCCCTATCAGTGAGCCCCTTACATCAGGTGTCCCCATCAGCGTGCCCCCTTACATCAGGTGTCCCCATCAGCGTGCCCCCTTACATCACGTATCCCCATCACAGTGCCCCCTTACATCAGATGTCCCCATCAGTGAGCCCCTTAAATCAGGTATCCCCATCACAGTGCCCCCTTACATCAAATGTCCCCATCAGTGAGCTCCTTACATCAGGTGTCCCCATCAGCATGCCCCCTTACATCAGGTGTCCCCCATCAGCGTGCCCCCTTACATCAACTGTCCTCATCAGTGAGCCCCTTAAATGAACTGTCCCCATCAGTGAGCCCCTTATATCAGCTGTCCCCATCAGCGTGCCCCCATCAGCGTGCCCCCTTACATCAGGTGTCCCCATCAGAGTTCCCCCTTAAATCAACTGTCCCCATCAGTGAGCCCCTATTATCAGCTGTCCCCATCAGTGAGCCCCTTAAATCAGCTGTCCCCATCAGTGTGCCCCCATCAGCGTGCCCCCTTACATCAGCTGTCCCCATCAGCGTACCCCCTTACATCAGGTGTCCCCTTACATCAGGTGTCCCCATCAGAGTGCCCCCTTACATCAGGTGTCCCCATCACAGTGCCCCCTTACATCAGGTATCCCCATCACAGTGCCCCCTTACATCAGTATCCCCATCACAGTGCCCCCTTACATCAGGTATCCCCATCACAGTGCCCCCTTACATCAGGTATCCCCATCACAGTGCCCCCTTACATCAACTGTCCCCATCAATGTTCCCCCTTAAATCAGGTGCCCCTTTACATCAACCTTCTACATCAAACTGGCACATGGATCAGTGTATGCACTCTCGGAGATCTGGGGGGGTACATCCCAAACCAGCACCCCCCTTTATCCAGCCTTTATTAACAGGAAAAAGAATAACAATGATTATCTTGTTGCAATGGCATCTTAAAGGGATATATTAAGCAGCAAGTGAACATGTTGTCCCTGAAGTCGATGTGTTGAAAGCAGAAAAAATAGGCAGTCTAGATGACGGGGTCAGAGCAACTCCAAAACTGCAGCTCTTGGGGGATGTTCCCGTTCTGCAGTGGTCAGGACCGAACAAAAGTGGTCCAAGGAAGGAAAACTGGTCAACCGATGACAGAGTTAATGGAGGTGGGAGGGAAGGCTGGTCCATGTAGTCCAATCCAATAGAAGAGCAACTGGAGGTCAAGTTGGTGAAAACGTGAATGCCGGTTCTGATAGAAAGAGCATCGCGGTTTGCTGTGTATGGGGTGGTGTAGCTTCAGACCGGTCAGGGTGCCATACTGACCCGTGTCCACAGCCAAAAGAGCCTCCAATGGGCATCAGAACTGGACCACAGAGCAATGGAAAAAGGTGGCCTGGTCTGATGAATCACGTTTTTATTTTTCATCATGTGGACCAGGATGCAGTGTGGGAGGAAGGCAAGCCGGCAGAGGCAGTGTGGTGGGCGATGTCCTGCTGACACCTTGGGTCCTGCCATTCATGTGGATGTTACTTGCCACATACTACCTACCTAAACATTGTTGGTGACCAATTTCCACCTCCCTTCATGTAAACGGCATTCCCCGATGGCAATGACCTCTTCCAGGAAGATAATGTTCCCTGCCACAGTGCTAAAATGGTTCAAGAATGGTTTGAGGAACACAACGAGTGTGAGGCGATGACTTGGCCTCCAAATTCTCCAGATCTTAACCCAATCGAGCATCTGCGGGATGTGCTGCAAAAACAAGTCCAGTCCATGGAGGCCCCTCCTCCCAACTGACAGGACTTAACAGATTCGCTAATAACGGCTTGGTGCCAGATACCACAGCGTACCTTCAGAGGTCTAGTGGTGTCCATGCCTGGATGTGTCCACAGCCAAAAGAGCCTACAATGGGCATCAGAACTGGACCATGGAGCAATGGAAGAAGGTGGCCTGGTCTGATGAATCACGTTTTATTTTTCATCATGTGGATGGCCGGGTGAGTGTGCTCCACCAGGGGCGGACTGACAACTCATGGGGCCCCCGGGCAATAGGGGATCATGGGGCCCCTGTGTCCTTGCCCACACTCAAAGAACACCCAAAAATGCCTATAAAAAGGTACCAGGGGCACTTCATGGGGCCCCCTACTGACCCCGGGCCCTCGGGCAGTGCCCGAGTGCTTGAATGCTCAGTCCGCCCCTGTGCGCCACTTACCTGGAGAAGAGATGGCACCAAGATGCAGTGTGGGAGGAAGGCAAGACAGCAGAGTCAGTGTGGTGGGCGACGTCCTGCTGGGACACCTTGGGTCCTGCCATTCTTGTGGATATTACTTGCCACATACTACCTACCTAAACATTGTTGGTGACCAATTCCCCCCACCCCCCCCCCCATGTAAACAACATTTCCTGATGGCAATGGCCTCTTCTAGGAGGATAATGCTCCTTTCCACAGGGTAAAAATGGTTCAAGAATGGTATGAGGAACACAACGAGTGTGAGGCGATGACTTGGCCTTCAAATTCTCCAGATCTTAACCCAATCGAGCATCTGTGGGATGTGTATGGAGGCCCAACCTCCCAACTTACAGGACTTAACAGATCCGCTAATAACGGCTTGGTGCCAGATACCACAGCGTACCTTCAGAGGTCTAGTGGAGTCCATGCCTGGATGGGTCAGGGCAGCAAAAGGAGGGCCTACTCAATATTAGATGGGTGGTCATAATCAGTGGTGTATTTAGGTTCCGTGCTGCCCTAGGCAACACAAAAATTGCCCCCCCCCCCCCCCCCCCCACAGAGACCCTGTCACCGACCAACACCCCCCTCCCCACAAAGAGAGCCTGACATTGACCAACAGTACCCCAGAGCCATCCACTACCACCGCCAAGAGGTAAGACACTCCCCTTCACAGCTCCGGACATCCACGGGAACAAGAGTCAGGCTCTGCATACACCATCAAACAGCCCCACAGCCTCTCTCAGATCCCACGTGGTCCCCGTGCTGTGTGTGTCCCTTCTTCCTTTCCTTCTTTCGGGGGACGGCGCTGACCCCCTGAAAAATGCTGCTGCCCCCCTGAAAAATGCCACCCTAGGCAAATGCCTCGTTTGCCTTGTGGTAAATACACCCCTGGTCATAATGATATGGCCGATCGGTGTGTGTGTATATAGATATATATCCTGCTCGGAGTTCTGTGTGGAGCTTGTAGTAAGGCATGACACCCTGTCTCTTCAGTAAATTAAACTCGTCTGTATTGGCCGTAACAAACCGTCTCCGAGCTCCATGTTAATCTTGTCGTAAAGTGAAGTGGGGAAGAGATAGAAATCTCAGCAAGCAGAGAAGAGCGGAGATAATGGCGGGGACAGGAGACAGATTGAGACGACACGCAGACGCCGGAGAGCGAGAGCGATCTCCGCATTATAACAGAACGAATGTTTCCGGCAAGTCAGCCGACACGTTTCAGCAAGGCCTGAGTAATGGACAATAAATGAGAGCGGACAATATCAGAGGATGGTTTGTGGAAGGATACCGGGCAATAAAACACACTATAAACAGTAGGGATCATGTCAAGGAATGCGTGACGCTCAGGGCCGTGGATAAGGGGGAACCACCAGTCATCCTGTATGGGGCCCAGGACAGCAGGGGGGCCCCAAGCGGCTAGGTGAATCGAATGTGAGCAGGGAGGGGGATCAGCACGGCAGCGGGGGGCAATTACTGGAACCGATCCCCTGTATGGCTCTCCCTGCAGCAGCTGAAATCCGGCTTCTTCTCTCCTCTCCCTGCAGCAGCTGAAAGCCGGCTTCTTCTCCTCTCCCTGCAGCAGCTGAAAGCCGTCTTCTTCTCTTTTCCCTGCAGCAGCTGAAAGCCAGATTCTTCTACTCTCCCTGCAGCAGCTGAAAGCCAGATTCTTCTCCTCTCCCTGCAGCAGCTGAAAGCCGGCTTCTCCTGTCCCTGCAGCTGAAAGCCGGATCTTCTCCTCTCCCTGCAGCAGCTGAAAGCCAGCTTCTTCTACTCTCCCTGCAGCAGCTGAAAGCCAGATTCGTCTCCTCTCCCTGCAACAGCTGAAAGCCGGCTTCTTCTCTTCTCCCTGCAGCAGCTGAAAGCCGGCTTCTACTCCTCTCCCTGCAGCAGCTGAAAGCCAGCTTCTTCTACTCTCCCTGCAGCAGCTGAAAGCCGGCTTCTTCTACTCTCCCTGCAGCAGCTGAAAGCCGGCTTCTTCTACTCTCCCTGCAGCAGCTGAAAGCCGGCTTCTTCTACTCTCCCTGCAGCAGCTGAAAGCTGGCTTCTTCTACTCTCCCTGCAGCAGCTGAAAGCTGGCTTCTTCTACCCTCCCTGCAGCAGCTGAAAGCCGGCTTCTTCTCCCCTCCCTCTGCTGCAGAGAGAACCATACAGGGGATCGATTCCAGTCATTTTAGCCCTGTCGCACTCATCACCCTCCCTGTACCCCATACTCCTCTTGCTCCCCCCACCCTCCTCCAGCTCTGGGGGGAAAAAAAAAACACCTAAAGACTCTAGTAAGAAAGTATCCCAGGAATCAGCGGGACTGGAAGACTCTACGCCATTTGCCTAGATAAAATACATTTTTTATTCCATTGCTGTTAAAGAAGGGGGAGACCATTACAATAGATGCAAGTTATAAAGCAGACTGAAGGTCCGAAAAGTAATCAGCCTATATTTTGCTTTTCCTTGTCCCCCCCCCCCATCAATATGATAATGAATCTGTCATCACTGTGTCTCTGTGCTTCTCTATGCAATGCAGGCAGGTGGGAGGGGCTGGCAGGGTGCTGTACATAAAATGTATATTATATAGGGCGAGCTTGTTGGAGCCAAACCTCTGTAGCTGTAAGATAAAGGTGCCAGATGGATATCAGGGATGGATGGATATCAGGGATGGATGGATGGGAGCAGTAACACTGAGGCAGCTCTTCTTAGAGTGGAAGCAAGGCTCTAATGTAGTAACAAGAAAAAGAGAGGAGGGCGCCTCTAAGTGCAGTATGGACAATTTATTTAGTAAACAATGGATAAATTTCACTTCCAAGATAAATAGTTAAAAAAGACTCATCGTGTGGTAATTAGATCCAGGTGGGACATCCATCCAGCAGCAAACTGTCTATAGGATCAGGAAGTAGAGTCCGGGATGTGTCTGTGCATCAAAAATGAAGCTAGGAGAGCAGAGTCGGATGTAGGAGGTGAAGGGGGCGGTAATGCATTTCGGAGAATGCTCAATAGGCTCCTTCTTCAGACCTCCTATCTTCATTTTTGATGCACAGACACATCCTGGACTCTACTTCCTGATCCTATAGACAGTTTGCTGCTGGATGTCCCACCTGGATCTAATTACCACACGATGAGTCTTTTTAACTATTTATCTTGTAAGTGCAATTTATCCATTGTTTACTAAATAAATTGTCAATACTGCACTTAGAGGCGCCTTCCTCTCTTTTTCTTGTTACTGCATTAGGGTGCTGTACATAGCTTCCGGAAAACATCCCAGAGCCCTGCCTCACTACTCCTCTCAGTGGGCTGGCTCTCGGGAGGAGTTATGCAAATAACAAAATCCTTTAATGGTTGGGTGTCAGTCTGGAGGAGTGGGCATTCCTAGGCAGGTCTTGGTAACACCCACATGTGATGCTGAGCCTCCATGATTGGAAAAAATGAAGTCCAAGGGGCGGGCCAGGGATAGTGAGGCTGGGGTGGAAAGTACTAGATGATGCTGGACGTCCTCTAGCCAGGAAATGAGGCGGAGCTCTCTCTGACTTGCGGCAGCTTCTAATGCACATTGTGAGAAGCTCCCAGTGTGCAGTGACATCAGAGGAAGACTTTTCAGTCCAGGAGAGGAGCCGGGACACCTGTGCAAAACTGAAGGGGAGGAGTTGGTACAACTGTGCAAGACTGAAGGGGAGGAGCCAGTAAAACTGTGCAAGACTAAAGGGATGGAGTCGGTACACCTGTGCAAGACTGAAGGGGAGGAGCCAGTACACCTGTGCAAGACTGAAGGGGAGGCGCAGGTACGCCTATGCCAGAAGAGGAGGAGCCAGTACAACTGTGCAAGACTGAAGGGGAGGAGTCAGTAAAACTGTGCAAGACTGAAGGGGAGGAGCTGGTACACCTGTGCAAGACTGAAGGGGAGGAGCCAGTACACCTGTGCAAGACAGAAGAGGGAGGAGCCAGTACAAACTGTGCAAGACAGAAGGGGAGGAGTCAGTAAAACTGTGCAAGACTGAAGGGGAGGAGCTGGTACACCTGTGCAAGACTGAAGGGGAGGAGCCAGTACACCTGTGCAAGACTGAAGGGGAGGAGCTGGTACACCTGTGTAAGACTGAAGGGGAGGAGTTGGTACAACTGTGCAAGACTGAAGGGGAGGAGCCAGTACAACTGTGCAAGACTGAAGAGGAGGAGCAAGTACAACTGTGCAAGACTGAAGGGGAGGAGTCAGTAAAACTGTTCAAGCCTGAAGGGGAGAAGCCGGTACACCTGTGCAAGACTGAAGGGGAGGAGCCAGTACACCTGTGCAAGACTGAAGGGGAGGCGCTGGTAAACCTATGCAAGACAGAAGAGGAGGAGCCAGTACAACTGTGCTAGACTGAAGGGGAGGAGTCAGTAAAACTGTGCAAGACTGAAGGGGAGGAGCTGGTACACCTGTGCAAGACTGAAGGGGAGGAGCCAGTACACCTGTGCAAGACAGAAGAGGAGGAGCCAGTACACCTGTGCAAGACTGAAGGGGAGGAGTCAGTAAAACTGTGCAAGACTGAAGGGGAGGAGCTGGTACACCTGTGCAAGACTGAAGGGGAGGAGCCAGTACACCTGTGCAAGACTGAAGGGGAGGAGCTGGTACACCTATGCAAGACAGAAGGGGAGGAGCCGGTACACCTGTGCAAGACTGAAGGGGAGGAGCCAGTACACCTGTGCAAGCCTGAAGGGGAGGAGCCAGTACACCTGTGTAAGACTGAGGGGGAGGAGTTGGTACACCTGTGCAAGACTGAAGGGGAGAAGCCGGTACACCTGTGCAAAACTGAAGGGGAGGAGCCGGCACAACTGTGCAAGACTGAAGAGGAGGAGCCGTTACAACTGTGCAAGACTGAAGGGGAGGAGTCAGTAAAACTGTTCAAGCCTGAAGGGGAGGAGCCGGTACACCTGTGCAAGCCTGAAGGGGAGGAGCCAGTACACCTATGTAAGACTGAGGGGGAGGAGTTGGTACACCTGTGCAAGACTGAAGGGGAGAAGCCGGTACACCTGTGCAAAACTGAAGGGGAGGAGCCGGCACAACTGTGCAAGACTGAAGAGGAGGAGCCGTTACAACTGTGCAAGACTGAAGGGGAGGAGTCAGTAAAACTGTTCAAGCCTGAAGGGGAGGAGCCGGTACACCTGTGCAAGACTGAAGGGGAGGAGCCAGTACACCTGTGCAAGACTGAAGGGGAGGAGTTGGTACAACTGTGCAAGACTGAAGAGGAGGAGCCACTACAACTGTGCAAGACTGAATGGGAGGAGTCAGTAAAACTGTGCAAGCCTGAAAGGGAGGAGCCAGAAAGACTGAAGGGGAGGAGCTGGTACACCTGTGCAAGACTGAAGGAGCACCACCTGTGCAAGACTGTAGGGGAGGAGCCGGTACACCTGTGCAGGACTGAAGGGGAGGAGTAGGTACACCTGTGCAAGACTGAAGGGGAGACTGAAGGGGAGGAGCCGGTACACCTGTGCAAGACTGTAGGGGAGGAGCCAGTACACCTGTGCAAGACTGAAGGGGAGGAGCCGGTACGCCTGTGCAAAACTGAAGGGGAGGATCCGGTACACCTGTGCAAGACTGAAGGGGAGGAGCCGGTACACCTGTGCAAGACTGAAGGGGAGGAGCCGGTACACCTGTGCAGTACTGAAGGGGAGGAGCCGGTACACCTGTGCAGGACTGAAGGGGAGGAGCCGGTACACCTGGTAGGACTGAAGGGGAGGAGCCGGTACACCTGTGCAGGACTGAAGGGGAGGCCGGAGGTCAGATTTAACCTTGTTATAATGCAATGCTACACATATATAATGAACACACAAAGCGATGTCTATCCCGGTTGTAGCTTTATAAAACGGCGCGCTCCTTTGCCACCATATTACTTTTGATGGGGCCAGAAATGTAAGCTCATAAGAGGAGGTCTCTGAATACGATAGAACAGTTCTATTACTTATTCCCCAGAGACTCGGATCTCGCTTTCATTCGCCGCCGTCTCTCTCCTTTAAAATCCATCTTTCTGCGCAGAGAGAGGGGCTGATAAGCGGAGCCGGTTCATCTATTCAGCGCACACGATTTGCGAGTTCTGTAAAGGGGAAAGTCGAGTAAATTGTGCCGGCTGCAGATAAGGGCAGTGTAATTTGCTTTTTTTGCCGGATAAAAATAAACATTCCGGGAGCCTGCATATAAAAAAACGCGGAGCGAGCAGAAAGGTAAGCGATAATGTCGCCGTTTAATATACAGCCGCAGTCGTCTCATGTCATTACAGGTCCGCAAACATGTGCAAACGAGCAGATTTTTAATTGAAGGAGAGTAATAGCCGGACCAAATAAACGGCGGACATAAAAAAAAAAATTGCGGCACACAGGGAGCCATTAACTACCAAAGTCAAACAAGTCTTCAATAATGGAAGCAAAGACAGCCGGTGAAATTAAAGGGGGGGGGGAATCGCTATGGTAACCATTTGTAGACGCGATAATGGGGTCGCGGCAATTTTCTGCAGCTACTTACCCGCCACGAGACGCACATAAATGGTGATTGACGGGGTCACTAATGAAGTAATAGAAGTAATTAGTAGATGTAAACCCAAACACTACAATAACCAGTACGCTTCAACGTGTCTATTTAGCTTTGTTACTTCAACCAAGATTCACCCAACTTTAACCCAAGATTCACCTTTATTGAGATTTGATTTTCCACGCTTATGGTTTTTGCCCATTTCCCAACAAGATTCACCCAACTTTAACAAAAGATTTGACCAAGATTTGATTTTTCACATTCACTTTGATACAACTTAGGTTTGCCCAACTTTAACCCAAGATTTGCCCTTTTTACTGAGATTCCATTTTTCACATCCACTCTATTCATCACTGGGGTTTTCACCCATTTCCCAACAAGATTCACCCAACTTAAACCCACAATTAGATTTTTCTCAATCACTCTATGTCTGAGGCTTTTGGCCACTTCCTCACAAGATTCACCCAACATTAACAAAAGAGTTGACCAAGATTTGAATTTCCACATTCACTTTGATATAACTTAGGTTTGCCCAACTTTAACCCAAGATTTGGCCATTTTACCATGATTCAATTTTCCACATCCACTCTATTTATCACTGGGGTTTTTACCCATTTCCCAACAAGATTCACCCAACTCTAACAAAAGATTTGACATGCCACATTCACTTTGATATAACTTAGGTTTGCCCAACTTTACCAAAGATTTGCCCCTTTTTACAGAGATTCCATTTTTCACATCCACTCTATTCATCACTGGGGTTTTCACCCATTTCCCAACAAGATTCACCCAACCTAAACCCACAATTTGATTTTTCTCAATCACTCAAAGTCTGAGGCTTTTGGCCATTTCCTCACAAGATTCACCACACCTTTAACCCAAGATTCACCCTTTTTTAAAAAAAATGAGATTTGATTTTCCAAGCTGACTCTATCACTGGGGTTTTTACCCATTTCCCAACAAGATTCACCCTACTTTAACACAAGATTTGACCAAGCTTTGAATTTCCAGATTCACTTTATTTATATAACCAAGCTTTGCCCAGTTTTAACCCAAGATTTACCCTTTTTAGTGAGATTCAATTTTCCACATCCACTCTATTTATCACTGGGGTTTTCACACTATTTCCCAATAAGATTCACCCAACTTAAACCCACAGTTTGATTTTTCTCAATCACTCAAAGTCTGAGGCTATTGGCCATTTCCCACAAGATTCACCACACCTTTAACTCACGATTCACCTTTTTTTTTTTTTAAAAAAAAATGAGATTTGATTTTCCAAGCTGACTCTATCATTGGGGTTTTACCCATTTCCCAACAAGATTCACCCTACTTTAACCCAAGATTTGACCACGCTTTGATTTTCCAGATTCACTTTATTTATATAATCAAGCTTTGCCCAGTTTTAACCCAAGATTTACCCTTTTTACCGAGATTCAATTTTCCACATCCACTCTATTTATCACTGGGGTTTTCACCCAATTCCACACAAGATTCACCCAACGTAAACCCACAATTTGATTTTTCTCAATCACTCAAAGTCTGAGGCTTTTGGCCATTTCCTCACAAGATTCACCACACCTTTAACCCAAGATTCACCCTTTTTTTTTTAAAAAATTAGATTTGATTTTCCAAGCTGACTCTATCATTGGGGTTTTTACCCATTTCCCAAAAAGATTCACTCTACTTTAACACAAGATTTGACCAAGTTTTGAATTTCCAGATTCACTTTATTTATATAATCAAGCTTTGCCCAGTTTTAACCCAAGATTTTCCCTTTTTACCGAGATTCAATTTTCCACATCCACTCTATTTATCAATGGGGTTTTCACTCATTGCCCAACAAGATTCACACAACTCTAACAAAAGATTTGACATGCCACATTCACTTTGATATAACTTAGGTTTGCCCAACTTTAACCAAGATTTGCCCTTTTTACCGAGATTCAATTTTCCACATCCACTCTATTGATCACTGGGGTTTTTATCCATTTCCCAACAAGATTCACCCAACTTAAACCCACAATTTGATTTTTCTCAATCACTCAAAGTCTGAGGCTTTTGGCCATTTCCCCAAGATTCACCACACCTTTAACCCAAGATTCACCTTTTTTTTTTTAAAAAAAAAATGAGATTTGATTTTCCAAGCTGACTCTATCATTAGGGTTTTTACCCATTTCCCAACAAGATTCACCCTACTTTAACAAAAGATTTGACAAAGATTTGAATTTCCACATTCACTTTGATACAACTTAGGTTTGCCCAACTTTAACCCAAGATTTGCCCTTTTTACCGTGATTCAATTTTCCACATCCACTCTATTCATCACTGGGGTTTTCACCCATTTCCCAACAAGATTCACCCAACTTTAACCAAAGATTTGATTTTCCACATTCACTCTATCATTAAGGGTTTTCACCCATTTCCCAACAAGATTCAGCCAACTTTAACCCAAGATTCACCTTTATTGAGATTTGATTTTCCACACTTGGGGTTTTTGCCCATTTTCCCAACAAGATTCACCCAACTTTAACAAAAGATTTGACTTTCCACATTCACTTTGATATAACTTAGGTTTGTCCAACTTTAACTCAAGATTTGCCCTTTTTACCATGATTCAATTTTCAACATCCACTCTATTCATCACTGGGGTTTTCACCCATTTCTCAACAAGATTCACCCAACTTTAACCAAAGATTTGATCTTCCACATTCACTCTATCATTAAGGGTTTCACCCATTTCCCAACAAGATTCACCCAACTTAAACCCACAATTTGATTTTTCTCAATCGCTCAAAGTCTGAAGCTTTTGGCCATTTCCCACAAGATTTGCCACACCTTTAACCCAAGATTCACCCTTTTTTTAACTGATATTTGATTTTCCAAGCTGACTCTATCACTGATATTTTAACCAAAGATTTTTCCAAGCTGACTCTATCACTGGGGTTTTAACCCATTTCCCAACAAGATTCACCCAACTTAAACCCACTATTTGAATTTTCTCAATCACTCGAAGTCTGAGGCTTTTGGCCATTTCCCAACAAGATTCACCCAACTTTAACAAAAGACTTGACCAAGATTTGATTTTCCACATTCACTTTGATACAACTTAGGTTTGCCCAACTTTAACCCAAGATTTGCCCTTTTTACTGAGATTCAATTTTCCACATCCACTCTATTCATCACTGGTGTTTTCACTCATTTCCCAACAAGATTCACCCAACTTTAACCAAAGATTTGATTTTCCACATTCACTTTATCATTAAGGGTTTTCACCCATTTCCCAAAAAGATTCACCCAATTTAAACCCACAATTTGATTTTTCTCAATCAGTCTGAGGCTTTAGGCCATTTCCCCACAAGATTCACCACACCTTTAACCCAAGATTTGCCCTTTTTTAAAAAAATCTGGTTTTCCACATTCACTCTATCATTGGATTTTTCACCCATTTTCCAACAAGATTCACCCACCTTTAACCCAAGATTCACCCTTTTTTTTAACTGAGAAATATTTGATTTTCCAAGCTGACTCTATCATTGGGGTTTTTTACCCATTTCCCAACAAGATTCACCCTACTTTAACCCAAGATTTGACCAAGATTTGATTTTCCACATTCACTTCATTTATATAACCAAGCTTTGCCCAATTTTAACCCAAGATTTAGCCTTTTTACCGAGATTCAATTTTCCACATCCACTCTATTTATCACTGGGGTTTACCCATTTCCCAACAAGATTCACCTAATTTTTAATCTAAGCTTCATTATTTTTTTATTGAAATTAGATTTTTCCACATTGACTCTATTTGTCACTGAGGGCTTCACCTATTTTCCAACAAGATTCACCCAACTTTAACACACAATTTGATTTTTCTCATTCACTCTATCTCTGAGGATGCAGATACTCCCTTCTTCCAAGTCACCCCTTGTCTCCGTCCCTTACCCGCCTTCAAGCAAGATTCTCTGCAGACAGCAATAAAAGACCCCCCAGAACACGGGGCGCACTGACCATTTGGAAACTCGGGCACTACCCGAGAGCCCGGGGTCAGTAGGGGTCCCCATGAGATGCCCCTGGTACCTTTTTCATAGGCTGTTTTAAGTTTGGGCAAGGACACAGGGGCCCCATGATCCCCTACTGCCCAGGGGCCCCATGAGTTGTCAGTCTGCCCCTACCCCAGAAACAATAGACCCCCAGCAACGATAGATTACCCAGCAACAATAGATTCCCCAGCAGCAACAGACCCCTCCAGCAACAACACATCCCACAAGCAACAATAGACATCCAACACCAATAGATCCCATCCAGCATAAATACAACCCATCCACAATAGATTCCCTCAGCAGCAAAGGCCTCCCCCTCATAAAGAAACATACTCCCTATGTAGACAATAGCAGTAAGAGACCTCCCAAGCAGCCAGGCCAGGATCAATAGCACCAGGATCAAGAGACTCCCAACAGCCAGGATCAAGAGACCTCAAGCCAGGACCCTCCCAGCAGCAAGCCTACAATAATAGACTATTCTAGACCTCCCAACAGTAAGAGATCCCTCCCTCTCAACAGCAACTATTGACCCCCTAGCAACATAAGATCCCTCGAGCGAAAATAGATCCCCAGCAGCAACAATAGACCTCTCCAGCAACAAAAGATCCCCCAGTTACAATAGATCCAGGGGCAGACTGACCATTTGGAAACTCGGGCACTGCCCGGGGACCCGGAGTCAGTAAGGGGCCCCATGAGATGCCCCTGGTACCTTTTTCATAGGCTTTTTTGAGTTTGGGCAAGGACACAGGGGCCCCATGATCCCCTATTGACCGGGGGGCCCATGAGTTGTCAGTCCGCCCCTGAATTGATCCCCCAGTAGCCAGCATCAATAGACCCTTCAGCACCCCATTCAGTGCTGGAGGTTGCAGAACAGCGTCCCCCTGTGTTCCCCGCTACTTACTGCAGATGCTGCAAAGCAGGTAGGTGCGTTGTATTGGTATGAACCTGCACAAGTGTGAATGTGGCCCTGGGCCCCAAGGCCACGGACCTCACAGCATTTCCTACCTCTGTTCCTACCCTGTTGCTCCATTACTTTGTACATCTCTACGAGCCGTTTAGTCATTTCTGTTGCAGAAACAAAAACAGGAAGACAGCGGTACAAAAAGACAGCGCTCTTCAGTCTTCAGCGTTTGTCCAGCGGCCCATGCTGAGAAATCTATTAGGCTTCCATTTTCGAGGACATTATCGCCGGCGCTTTGTATCCATTATGGATTATTTATGGCCATCCAGCTCGCTCTTGGCTTATATCCACTAGAAAACACGCTATTTAGAGGGTCAAGCATTCTGTTCTCTCTCCCGAAGCTGGTGTGATCCGCGTGCCGAGGCCAAGTTGTTCCCAAGCATCTTTGCCATAGTGTTGCTTCTTCAAGGCGCCGACATACTCTAGACGCATATTATTTATTATTATTATACAGTAGTTATATGGCGCCAACAGTTTGCTCAGCGCTTTACAAAATGAAGGTAGACATTACCGTTACAAAAAAATTTGGTACAAGAGGAAGCAGAGGGCCCTGATCCTGGGAGCTTACAATCTAGGAGGAAGGGTTGAGTGGTACAAAAGGTAATAGCTGTGGGGGATGAGCTAATGGAGGAAAAAAATGGCGGTTTACTAGGTAGAAGCAGGATAGACTTCTTTAAAGGTTTTCAGGGATCATCTAAAGGTGGATAGATTAGGAGACAGCCGGAGAGATTGGGGTCGAAAATTCCATAGGATGGGAGAAGCTCGGGAGAAGTCCTGGAGGCGAGCATGGGAGGAGGTGACACGGGGACTAGAGAGCAGAAGGTCTTGGGAGGATCGAAGAGAGCGGTTTGGTTGATATTTTGAGACCAGGTTGGTGATGTAGCCGGGGGCAGAGTTGTGGATGGCTTTGTAAGTTGTTGTTAGTGTTTTGAATTTTATTCATTGAGCGAGTGGAAGCCAGTGGAGGGATTGGCAGAGAGGGGTGGAGGTCACTGAGTGGAGGCCTGTGGAGGGATTGGCAGAGAGGGGTGGAGGACACTGAGTGGAGGCCAGTGGAGGGATTGGCAGAGAGGAGTGGAGGTCACTGAGTGGAGGTCAGTGGAGGGGTTGGC